>BDSL01000040.1:600000-836700 GCA_003116995.1 Yamagishiella unicocca
AGGGCCTACCGCCGCTGGTACCTCTGGGCGAGAGTAGCTGGGCGAGAGTCATTTCCGGGGGCAGCCGCTGGGCTCAGCGCTGCGGGCTATCTGTTAGGGACACTGCGCGCCAGCAGCTCCGCCCGTGTCTGCATCTGCCCTCCATGTCTGCCCTCCATGTCTGCCCTCCATGTCTGCCCTCCATGTCTGCCCTCCATGTCTGCTCTCCATGTCTGCACTCCGTTTCCTACGTCACGTAACCGGGTCTTCTTGCCACCCCCCGGGGCCTGGTTGTGCGGGTCTTCCGACTCCAACTCCTGCCTTGCAGCTTCTCCTAGCGGTAGGATTCTGGATCGCCTCGCTAGGGGAGAGCCATGTACGGGGAGCGGCCTCGCTGCTGGGAGGCCGGGACGACCCAGATGAGGCTGCTATGTCGACCCAGATGAGGCTGTTACTTCGACCTGTATACGATCATAAGGTAGAGCCATCGGGCGCATATCATCGCCTGACACTGATGCAGTGACGCCGGAAGAGGAACGAACCAGCCGACCGTGTAGGTGATAGTAACTGTTACGGGTGTAGGTGTAATTGGATTTCTGCCCAAATATGATTATCATACTGGCGATGGCACGACGTAGGTGGAAGTTTATGATCGCCAAATGGTCGCAGGAGGCAGGACAAAATGCCGTTCAGCCAGGATGTATGTGCGTCATGTATGATCTGCACATGTACGGCGCAGACCGGTTCCGGAGCGATTACTCCCAACTGCGCGTCGCCTCGTGGAGTTACGATGGTTGCTTAAAGCTTTTGTGTCGCAAGAATCCAGACGGTTTCCTAGTTACATGTTGGTGTTCGGGTCCAAGGGGACAACAGTGCCGATAAGTCCAAACTTGCGTCTGTCAGTCTCCGCGCCATCCTTAATCTGCGTGCGGGAACCTCGTCTCCGCCGTCCGCGGCACGCCCCAGGCGCTACCCTACCCGATCGGATGTAAGGAAAGGCCTCAGCATCCAAAACGTGCGCAGAATCAGGGTCCTACCGTTTTTGTCCTTTAGCCCACAAGGCGCCAGCACGCATCGCAGGCCACATGGTGCAGATCCACTTGCGAAGACGCGCGCGCCTACCTGAGGCCTGATGACTCCCAGCACCTTATTGTCCGTTCGGCTGTAACGTTAGAATGTATACTGTATACCGGCGGTTGCGCAGCCATCGATGACCATGAGCCTTCGATGACCATGAGCCTCGTCGGTGTGCTTGCTTTGGCTGAATTTACGCCACATGTTCGCCCTGTTGCAAACACATTAGGTTGCTGGCGGCCGCGCATCCATACATTGACCGTCAGCGGCCCCCCCAGGTGTATCATCATGTGTGCTGGCCTCGGTCCATCCCACATACCATAAGGTGTCAGGTTCGCAGCCAACCGTTATGACGTACATACCACCGCCCCGTCGCACCGCCCGTGTTGCCCGTTACCGCAGGCCGATCCGGCGACCATCACACGACCGGGCCCCTCTTTGCCACATTTCCGCAGGGTTGTCCGTCCCAACACCAACCACATGTTTACAAACCCATGCCGCTGCCGCCAAGTCCAATGTCATCGCCACCACCTTCTCCTCCCCCTCCACCACCGCCATCATCGCCGCCAAGCATGGACCCCGGAGGCAGCGGCTGGCCGCTGGAGTTGGCATTCAGGCCCAGGGACCGGACCAAGTCCCTGGCGGCTCCTAGCCGGCCCAGCGCCTCCTGCGTCATCGCGTTGGTCTCCCGCCACGCACCCTCCTGCCCCGAGCAGTAACCGCCCACCTCGGCCTTAAGCCTGCGGGGGCAGAAGTTTTGGGCGACGGTGGGATGGATTGTGTTGTAGCGCGAACTAACCCGGCAGACAGCAGATTCTTCCAGTTGACCTTGTCACTGGCAAACCAAGGGTACTGGCACTTGCGGTTTGAAGTTAAGATGTAGGGACGGCTTCTGCGTAACTGAGGCTGGGAATCAGGCAACGGCTTGATTGAAGCACTGGACTGAGGCTGGGCGCCAAAAAAAGGTGCGGCTCGGTCGTAGTTGATGCTCCACCGTCGGGAGGAGACCTTTGGAGGGGCCGCTCTCAATAGCTACTAACGTCCCATCCCCACCTCACTAACCACCTACTTCCACTTCCCAATCCTACCTGGCCATGCGTTCCAGGAAGTCCTTCTTCATGGCCTCCAGGTAGTCCAGCGCAACTGCGAAGCGGCCGTACGAGTGTGCGGCAAACGACAACTCAAGGCAAGGCAATAGTCGATGCCGCGGTAAATGAGATCTTAAGAACTGTGTGTCGGCTTCACTCCGCCATCCTCGTCAACAAAACCCGCATCGTTTGGGGTGTCAGTGGGGTGCCCGTTACTCATTTCTATGTCAAATCCGCTCACCAGACGTTAGTTCATCGATCTGTCCGCCGTTCGTTCGCGCCACCGCCGTGTTGTCGCCGGCACGCGCCACAGCCCAATATGGCACCCAGACCGGGTTGAGCCGTCAGGGAGGAAGGTCCAAGATCAGTTCGCCGTGTACAACTTAAGGCTCGGGGCTCGGATGTCAGCGAACGTTTCAGGCCTACCTAGCTTGCAGCTGCGGTGTGGAGTTCAGAGGTCGCGGACTATCTGGCGCTCGGGTTAAGCCGCGTGCGCAGCAGTAGAGAATCAGGCCTAATCCTAAAAGTCCTGCCAAGCCCCTGCGCTGCGTATGCCGTACCTCATGCTCAATGGCAGCTCGCCGCTGGTGCATACCGACAAGCCCTGCCGCGATGGTTTCGGTGACGGGTCCCGCTGGGGCCTCCTGCTCCGGAACCGCGTCTTGGCCCTCCAGCCCGCCTTCGGCGCCGCCGCAGCCGCCGTCATCCTGGTGTACGGCGCCGTGGTGGCCCAGTTGCTGGTCGTCGCCGTCATCCAGAGGCACCTGGCGTGGCAGGGAAGCGGGTTTGGGTTTGTCTGTGTTACATGTGTATTGCTTTTCCAAGGTAGGGGATGGTGGCCACGATACCCAATAAACCCTGCTATCGATGGCGTCCACGCAGCAACACGGCAGGCATATTGTAACACACACAAGGCAACATACCACCGGTTTGCCCCAGGCCCCCAGCCGCCCACCTCCAGCCGCTGCCCGTCGTTTCCGCCGTCCAGGGACATGGCGTCCTCGGCTGGGTGGCGGTGCTGTTGTTGGTGCGGGCCGCCCAGTCCAGCCTGCAACTCGGCTCCCTCGATTTCGCCGCCGCTGCTTCCAGCTACTAGCAGCCCGCCAACGTACGATGGCGACCGCGGCCGGCCGGTAGTCGTGGGAGAGCCAGACGAGGTAAGCGTGGACAGGCATGGGTGCATGAAGGCATTATTCGCGTGGCGGAGGGGTGGGGGTGTTTGTCCGGTAGGTAATGTGGGTCGGGTGGTATCGGATGGTAAACGTCGGGGACACGGTCGTCAGGTTGGCTAAACTACTATTTTCGTAGGTGGGTCATGCCTAAACGCTACCGCAAAATGAAGCACGGACGGAATGTTGCGAGGCACTCTCGATGCTTACGGCTCTGGATGGTTTTGAGTATGTCGCCGGTTAGCAAAGCGACCCGTTACCCCTGCGGCGTGTTATCGCTGCGACCGTTAGCTCTTGAGGCCTGCGCACGGCGCAACTCACCATGCGATGGGTTGCCGACAAAGGCTCCGCTTTTGGCGAAGCCATCTGCAGCGCCGTGGTGCAGGAGGGGCTGCTGCTGGTCGGGCGCCGGCGCGGCATCGGGCGACCCAGCGAGTCGCCGCGCCCCGGAGAGGGCGGTGTTGGCCCTCGTCATGGTGTCGGGCGACCCTGATCCTGGCGCTGTCCTGAATATGGTGCTGTTATGGTGCTATGCTTCCACCCTTGCGGTGGATTGGTCGCAGGGTCTGGATTTGGCTTAACCGGGCGGAACCGCCGTCTTTCGTCGCGAGTCTTGTTAAAAATGTTCAGCGGCTGCTCCTGGTATTTTTGTATCGCTGGTGCTGGGCAACGCTTGCGAAATGGCTGTCTCGGACCAGGTCTTCCGAAGGCGCTGGAGCCGCTAGCGGGGCGTCTGCGCAATGCGCGCTAGGGCTACGGTCGCCGGGCCTCCCATGTCACGGAATGGTGTGCTGTTGAGTGATAACCTTAGAAGGATCAACGCATCAGGCGTAGGTGTTTTGATGAGGTGGGAAGCCGCGGCAGATGAAGACGTGAAAATCAAAGCCGTAAAGAGACGGGTTGTGGGTGGCAGCTTGGTGTCGATGAGTTCATATTGAACGCAGCTGGACATGCTAGGCTTGACAGCTTGGGAGTAACCCGGTATAATTTGCGCAACAATTCCCGATTTACTGAGGCCCCATGCGTGAGGGATTTCATACCTGTACGACATTTGCCCTTACCCCTGCACCTATAAAGTTGTTCAAGGGGTACCGAGCCGCTGTGCACCGAATAGGTTAAACGTGTGAGCTGATTTCTGTGATCCCTTTATCCTCTATCTATTTGCCTCCTTGACCAAGCAGCGAGCGAGCTACGCGCGGCGACGTCAGGCCAGCTTAAGCCGCAACTCGCCGGCAGCATCCGGTAAGCGGGAGCACTGGCTGGGGAGCCGCGCCTAGGAGATGTATTCGCCGGTTTTTGCGCCAGGAGCTATAAGCTTCGTGGCGAGCATCGTGCAGGATCGTCGGCAAGGGTCATGCAGGGCGTCGTTCAGCCGTTGGCGCCAGCCAGCTGCGCAGCGATGTAGCTTACCCTACCTCCACCTTTGAAACTGTTCGACTCTGACAGAAAAGCCTGCCATGCATCCTGCGTCCTTAGCCCTGCGTCGGCCGCGTTGACCGCGATCACATCCCTGCTGTCCTGCTGCTGCAGGTCCCGCTACTCCCCACGCGCGCCCGTGTACTCGACTGCTGCTGCTACTGACGAGGGACCGCGGTCTTCCGTCAACAAGCTCAGCTGTTAGGCAACCTTGCCGCCTGATGGCGCTGCGCGCCAGGCGCGACAGCGCCCGAGCGGCCCGATCCTCTTCGTGGGCGCTTGTTGCGTTGATCGCGCTGATGCTGGTCGTCACAACAGCACCCCGCCCCGCTGCTGCCGCTGGTCGCGTCCTCACCGCCGCAACCATCAAGCTCACCAGCAGCAATGTAAGTATAATCCAGATAAGAGGTGCCTTAACATGATAGCGCAGGACGCGAGACTGCGGCTCGCATAGCAGCGTATTTTTGTCCCTTGCGCGCTCCCACCGCCGCGCCTTCACAGCCTTTCGAGGCCCAGCACAACCCAGCACCAGCATGCGGTGCCACGATTGCAAGCTGCAACTGCTGCTCTCCTGAAATGGCCGACCCAAATCGCTGCAAACCGCCGACCCAAATCAATTTTCTCGTAAATCTCCTTGACAATCCTGGCCCCTGCAGGGCACGAGCCAGCCCCAGACTGCAGCGCAAGGAGCCACCACCACCGTCACCACCGGCGCCGGCATCCCGACGAGCAAGTCATCACCGAGCGCGACTGCCTCAAGCCCCATTCCCACTGTCGGCTCGGCTCCCTCCGCCGTGCCCACCGCTACGACAGCTGCGATCCCAGCGGCAGCCGGCGGCGGCGAGATGATGGCCACCATAGACGGCGGCGCGACGTCAGTGCTGCCCGCAGGCACCATCACACCCATAACCAACAACGCGACGGGCGCCTTCGCCCCCGGCTGGCGGTCTGCGTCATACGGCTGCGTGGACTGCAACTTCACGGACACTCAGCGGGTGAGGAACTGGGAGGAGGGCGCGTTGCTTGGGGCCTAGCGGTGGCGGAAACTCTTACTTACGCGTGTTTTGGACACCTACCTATCATTTCCCATGCTAATGGCCTTTCCAAACGCCCTCCCCAAATCCTCCTGAACCGAACTCCCCGCCCCGTCTCACCCCGCCCCGCCTCGCCAAAACGCCGTATGACCAACACGCATCCCTATGCTGCCCCGCCTCGGCCCGCTTGCAGCGCCGCGCTGCCGATGCCGCCAGCATCTACGCTGAGATCGCCCCATGGGCCGCGCTGGTGCTGGAGACCGACAACGCCTTCTCGGGCAGCAGGTGCGGGCACAGAGCGTGGGGCGGCGCTACCACCGTCGCCGTCCTTGACATTTGTATTCGTTCATGAGCCGACGGAGGAGTTATAGTTGGACTATGACTAGGAAGGAGAGAAGGGTTAGGCGCGGGATACATGTGGACGCGCCAAACGCCCTCCCGGTCCAAGCCAGGCCCGCACTTGGGCCGCGGGCACAAACAAGCGTCGTCGTACCGGTGTTAGGAGGGAAAAGATGTGGGTCATCGTAGCTAAGTGGGCACCATCTGGGTCGGCACAGGTGCCTACCGTGCCCCAATACACATCCTGATGAGCATAGGCAAGCTCCCCTACGGGGCACATCATCCCACAGCATCAATCCCCGTGGCTCAGCACCGACCCCCAATCAACCCGCCCCTCCACCGGGTTTCCTTGGAACCCCGCCCCTGCACGTTGCAGCGTGCTGGACATGTGGATCAAGGGCGCCGGGGTGGCTCGCGTTGTGCTGTACCTGCAGGACACTCGCCAGCGCCGCCTCAGCAGGTGCGTGTCGTACTAACATCCTATCAAAGGGTGGGCGGGGGAAAGGCAAACGACAACGCGAGTTGTATGTAGGACCAAGGGCGGACGGTAGGTTGCGAGGAGGATGTGTGGGTGGACTAGAAGTGCCCGGCTGGAGTAAGTCACCCTGCTTGGCTATTGCTATTGCCGTTGCCTTCATAAGCCGTCGGAAGCAAGAGAGGATGCGAACTGCACATCCCTAGGTGCCAACACGGACGACAGGAGTAATGATCTGCAGCCACGCCAGTCGAGTTGGCAATGTGGGTCGCCAGGAACGGGTACCGGAATTCCATATTGAGTCCTCTAACCGCGAATTCCCTCGCCCCTGCCCATTCCGTCGTTTCGTGCACGACAGCGAGGTGCAGTTCTCTCGCCTGGACAGCGCTGCCGCGTCGCAGAAGGGCGTGACGGTACTCGGATCCGATGACGACGGCTGGATCCGGTTCCAGATCTCGCTGGCGCAGCTGGCAACGGTCCCCGGGTCGAGCGCCACGCAGCTTGCTGACGTCAGCGGCTGGAACCGGATTGTCATAAGGGACATCAGCGGTGAGTGCGAGCGGCATTGCGCTGAGATGGGCGCGTCTGCGCCAAGGGTGGTGTATCTTGGTTGTTGTTGTAACGGTTACAGTGTTGGTAATGTGCATCCGTCACGTTGGTGAAAAGCCGAGACGGGGGCCGTTGCACGACTGGTATGCGGCGGGATGCGCAGCCCGCAGCAGCTGGGTTTTTGCTTCAGCCGCGCCGTGCGTTGTCCTTGTTGTAGTCAAGGCCGAGGCCGGTAGGCAGCTGTTACAACGGCGCTGGGTTGCCCTGGCAGCTGCCGAATGACCACACGCACGATGCCAAGCAA
This sequence comes from Yamagishiella unicocca, assembly GCA_003116995.1. NCBI lineage: Eukaryota > Viridiplantae > Chlorophyta > Chlorophyceae > Chlamydomonadales > Volvocaceae > Yamagishiella > Yamagishiella unicocca. The sequence continues at coordinate 607,428 of BDSL01000040.1, forward strand.
GGCCAACACCGGCTCACTTCGATAGTACCATTTACTCATCATCACGCCCGCTAGCGCCTCCCACGCTTGACGCCTCCCACGCTTGACGCCTCCCGCGCTTGACGCCTCCCGCGCTTGACGCCTCCCGCGCTTGACGCCTCCCACTCTTGATGCCTCCCGCGACAGGCATCGGCTTCAAGCTGCAGCTCAGCTCGTTGCGCCTGGTGGCCCTGGGCTTGTCTGCGTCCGAGTGGAGCGGCCTGAACCTGCCCTCCCTGCAGTTCAGCCCCGTACAGTCGTTCAAGCTGCCGGTGCTGAACATTGAGACCATGAAGGCGAGGGGGTGCGGGGAGGAGGAGGCGCCTATGGGAGAGCTTCCTATAACGGGAGGCCGAGGGGTGCAAGGAGTAGGCCGAGGCGGTGCAAGGTGCAAGGGGTAGCGGGACCAGTTGGGAGCGCGGTCAGTGCCGCACACGAACGAGCTAGCTACAGCTACGAACTCGTCAATGGGGTGCAGTAGATGGACAGGGGGACAGGTGCGGGGCCCACAGGTTGGTGTGCACGGACAGGGCAGGGCCCGGGGCAAGGCTGGGTTGGCTCAGTCTTATCCAGAGGCGGAGTCGCGTCTAACCCATACCGTACGCCGTACCCTAACGTTTCTGTTTCCCGCACTCAACTTACAATAATAATTCCTTGAGCTAGCTAGCTAGCGACGTACGCCTGCACTGCTGCTGCCGTTGCCGATGCCCCCCTCGGGTTGCCACACAGCGCCGTTCCGCTCCGATAGCTCGCCTCGCCACCGCGCCACCACCCAACGGCCCCGCGTGCTCACAGGTGCTGCTGCCCCTGCCGGCTCCGGCGGCCCCGGCGGCCGGCGCTGCCCCCTCCCCCGCACCGGCCCCGGCGGCGCATGTTGCCACGCTGCAGGCAGGCGAGACGAACTCCCAGCTGCGCTACATCATGAAGCTGCGCTCATCGGCCAACCTGGGCACCCTCAAGGGCATCTGCCAGGTGGGTGTGGCGGCGGCGAGGGGCGGAGCGTGCGGGCTGTGGGAAGGGTGCACCTAAAATGCACCTACCCCTACCTGCCGCGTGCATGCATGCGACAGATGCTGCATGTCGGGTGGCGTCGCGCGCGGAACGATTGGATACACAGTTTCTGGCCTCCTCGTGTACCGTATTGCTTGGTCCTTTGTCGCTCTTTCGATATCGATACGCCAAAGCTGCCTCGCGCAACGCACGGGCACGCCAGCGCCCCGCTTCGAAACCAGCTACACCTTCCGTCCTTTCTTCCTTGCCTCCACACGCGCGCACCGCATCGCACGCAGGAGCTCGCCGGCGCGCTGCCCCAGGGCGGCTCCCGCTTCCGCGGCGCGTGCGACCCCATCACCTTGCCCGCGGTGTTCGACCTGAGCCGCGCGGACGAGGCGCCGCTGAAGTGGGCCTTCCAGTCCTTCACCGTCTCGTCGCAGGTGCGTGGTGGTCGGGTGGGGCGAGGGAAGCACTGGGATGCGCCTTACCCGCTTGCTTGCTTGCTTGCTTGCCCACGCGCCTCAAGGAAGTCGTTGGAAGTCAGTAACGCTTACTACGCAGAAAGAAGCCCAAGGGGCTGTACACACCTTCGTGCGAGGTGCACCTTTGTGCAGGGTGTGTGTGAGACGGGGGCGGGGGAGGTTGTATCTAATGCAGGATTGAGTCGGCACATGGTACGCTTACGTGACGTCCCAACCCGTGCGTGGCCCCTTCCTCCCAACCCGTGCGTTGCGGTCCCTCCATCCCTCCCCATCCTCAGCCCAGTTATCCAGCATGCATATCAAAACGTCTGTCCTAAACGGTTTTTTCTGGCATCCACGGGTCTTCCTCGAAACCCTCCCCATGTCGTGTAACCGGTCTTTATGCCACCTCCCCTTGGCGACCCCACCGACACACCCAGGTGGACCTGGACAACATGCGCACCGCCCTGGGCTCCTCCCTGGAGTACCTGGAACGCGACCTGATGGCCTCCATTGGGCTGTACGAATACCACCATGACACCGCCAACGGCACCCGCACCCCAACCCCAACGCCGACCCGAACGCCAACCCCATCCTCAGCAGCTCAGGACGAGGGCCACATGGTGGCTACCATCCAAGTGGAACCAGTAGAGCCGTCTGGTACTGTCCCCCCTGCCCCCGCATACGGCACGGTCTTCGCTAGCTCGAACCCAAGCCCCAGTGCTCCGAGCCCGAGCCCCACGCCCACTGCGTCTCCCAGCCCAAGCCCCGCTGCCCAGAGACCGAGCCCCACTGCCCAGAGACCGAGCCCCACTGCCCAGGGTCCGAACCCAAGCCCCGCTGCCCAGAGTCCGAACCCAAGCCCCACTGCCCAGAGCCCGAACCCGAGCCCCGCTGCCCAGAGCCCGAACCCAAGCCCCGCTGCCCAGAGCCCAAGCCCAAGTATCCGTGAGGACTGCTTCTGCATTGAGCTATACTCGCCCGTGTGCGGCAGCGACGGCCGTCAGTACGGCAACGCCTGCTTCGCCTGGTGCGCGGGCGTGCTGACGTGGACGCCCGGCACGTGCGGCAGCGACGGCGGCGGCGACAGCGCCTTCCCTGGAGGCGGCTTTGGCGCCGCCGAGACGATCGAGGCCAATACCAGGTCGTGGGGCCTGGACCGGATCGACCAGGTAGGCTGCTGGCAGGCGTATGCTTTCGGACAGGCGTCCTAACGCGGCACGTCGGACAGGGGTCGAGCCTTGAGTATCGGCATTATTTTTAACGCGCGGGTTTGGCGCGAGGGTTTGGATGTATAAGGGCTAGCTGTAAAGTAAGGTCGCTGGTCGCATTGCGTGCCCATCGTGACGTGACCTCGCTCCCCAGCTGCAGCTACAGCTGCTCGCACACCGCCTCAGTGACCCCTATCTTCCGCCCGCGGGGAACAGCTGATCGCTTGCTTCCCTCCCCCTGCTACGGCCGACCCACGGGCTTTCTCCACGGGCTTCCCTCACAAATCCCCCTCCTTCTCCGTCTCCTCGCCTATCATCATTTGCAGATGTCACTGCCCATGGATGGCGGCTACCGCCCTGGCCGCCTGGACGGCTCTGGCTCGCACAGTGAGTCCCGGCACCTCCTGGGACGTTATAAGCTACTGCCTACATGTGCGCGGGCAGATTGCACCCAACGCCCCGCAAAGACGCGACGTTGCGCTCGCGCCCCTCACGCGCTCTCCGTCCGCGCTCGGTATCAAACGTACGTGCGACACAGCCCAACACCGTGCGTTTTGCAACTTCTACTCAGGTTGCCCACGCATGCTTCATCTCACCAGGCGTCACTCCCCCGCACACATACAGTGACACACTGTTTCTACCTTTCACGCACCATCGGGGATCGCCCTTATTATTGTCATTGCAATACCAGAACGCACCCCTCGCTCGGCCCTCTCCCCCTGCCTGTACCTCTCAGTCTACGTGCTCGACACCGGCGTGCGCACCAGCCACTTTGCCTTCTCGGGCCGCGTGGGAGAGGGCGTCTCCATGCTGGGCGGAAGCTACCAGGACGACCAAGGCCACGGAACCCACGTCGCCGGTGAGTCGGTCGGCTGGCCGGGAGGGTCAAAAATTTGAAGTAACATTTAACAAAAGGAGACAATATAATGCAAATAATAGTAATGCCCGGCTTGGGGTCCGCTGCCACGCCTGTTATGGCGGGTGGCGCGACGGCAGTGGGTACGGCGGCAGTGGGTACGGCAGATCCACGGCGCCTCCAGGACGGATGGATCGTCCACCCGTGCCCACATATCCTGGCGCCGATGCTTACCTCCCCCTCTCCCCCCCGTATCGTCCCCCCACGCCAACCCGCCGCAGCTACGGCCCTAGGCGCTGTGTACGGCGTTGCACGTGGTGCCATCCTCCACCCCGTCAAGGTACTGGACTCGTCCGGCAGCGGGTCGTACTCCAACATCATTGCCGGCCTTGGATGGTGCGTGTCGGCGGCCGGATTATTGGGGCGTCCGCTGCTTGGGGGGTGGCGCCGGCAGGATCAACCAGCCGATAGAAGCCAAGCAGTGGCCCTTACTTGTCCTGCCCACCGTTGATTGTCCTCTCGTCGATAGTTTACCAACTGGATTAAATATGGCATAAATATCCACCCATCCAGCGACCCACTCCTTGCAACAACCCCGGCGCCGCACCCGCCCTACCGCCCTCCCGTCCGCCCGTCCGTCCGTCCAACCGTCCATCCGTCCATCCGTCCATCCGTCCATCCGTCCGTCCGTCCATCCGTCCTCAGGGTTAAGGACCACGTGAGCCGCAACGGCATCCGCCAGGCGGTGGTGTCCATGTCGCTCAACGGACCCCGGGCAGCCAGCCTCAACGACGCAGTGGCGGATCTCACCAACGTGAGCAGCGGGCTGGGGTCGGTGCTGCAGATGGAGTGAGCAGCGGGCTGGGGTCGTCGGTGCTGCATATGGAGTGAGCAGCGGGCTGGGGTCGTCGGTGCTGCAGATGGAGTGAGCAGCGGGCTGGGGTCGTCGGTGCTGCAGATGGAGTGAGCAGCGGGCTGGGGCCGTCGGTGCTGCAGATGGAGTGAGCAGCGGGCTGGGGTCGTCGGTGCTGCAGATGGAGTGAGCAGCGGGCTGGGGTCGTCGGTGCTGCAGATGGAGTGAGCAGCGCGCTGGGGTCGGTGCTGCAGATGGAGTGAGCAGCGGGCTGGGGCCGTCGGTGCTGCAGATGGAGTGAGCAGCGGGCTGGGGCCGTCGGTGCTGCAGATGGAGTGAGCAGCGGGCTGGGGTCGGTGCTGCAGATGGAGTGAGCAGCGGGCTGGGGCCGTCGGTGCTGCAGATGGAGTGTGGCTTCGTGGCCACTGACCGCGATAGATGAAGGCCCGTCACGAAGCCTTTCAGCAGATATTGCTGCGGCTCGGCTGTTGTCGCATACTTATTATGTCATCATCGACCAATTGCGTTTGGGTAGTGCTAGCTAGCGATGAGTGGACCGCTTCGCGAAGCTGCCTTCCCCGGTGTGCCGTGCTTGCATCTCCGTGCTTCCGTCCGGATGGGTCAACGAGCTTGCTTGCGTAGGTTAGGTCATCAGGCCGTTCGTTGAGCCTTGGCAACAACTAGTGGGGGGCCTTCCTTTGTGATTATCGCGGATGGCGGCAATCGCGATGCGTGGGGACCGGCAGCGCAAGTTGGGCGGCTGCTGGGATAGGAACATAGGACCTTGTCATCCGCGTTTCTCGCTGCGTGTGCGAAGGAGCATCTCCAGCAGTAAACCATCTGACGTCAAGCTAAACATGCTCACGTGCTCACGCCTACTACCTGTGTGCAGGCGGGCATCGTGGTGGTGGTGGCTGCCGGCAACAACAACGGCGGTGACACGTGCAGCTACAGGTGGGCTGGGCCTTGCGGGCGCCCGGTACGGTTCTGTGGGATACATGGACCACGCGGCCTTGGCCTTGCTTGCACCCCTGCGTTCTCCTCTCTCCCGGAATCCATTCCACACCTTCCCGGGCCCGTACGTGCCTCGTCGCTTTGCCGCTTTGCCGTCACGCGGTCTCAACCCTCGAGTCCGTCCCGGCAACCTTATCACCACCTTCGCTGATTTGGAGTCACGCGGTCTCAGCCCTCGGTCTCTGTCTCCTCCGTCTTCCTCAATGTCAGGCGGTGTGCCCGATGGTTCTACCTTTTGGTCTGGAACCCACTGTAACCGTTGCAACAGCCTAAAGTCCGTCCCGGCAACATTGTTCCCACCCTTGATCTACCCTGCGTGTTTTGTTTGCTTCCACGCACGCCCCCAGCCCCGCGTCCGCCCCCTCCGCTATCGCCGTGGGCGCCTCCAACCGCGACGATACGCTGGCGTCCTTCTCCAACATCGGCGGCTGCGTCTTCACCTTCGCCCCCGGATCCTACATCGTGTCCGCCTCCTACTCGGGAGACAACGCGGAGGCCACCATGTCGGGGACGAGCATGGCGGCACCGCATGTAGGTGGAGGGCACCCGGGCGCCGGGAGGGGGGGAGGTGCAAAACATAACCGGTGACTCAACGTGGGACGGGGGCGGGGCGGGATGCGGATTCAGTGTGCGAGCCAAAAGGGAACCGTCGGTTCTGCTTTTAACTAGGAAGCCGTCTTTGCGAATCCAAATAAGGGCCGTCTGGTCTGCTAGGTTATCATACTGCACTGATTCGCTGCGTGGGGGACTCAACAAACCCGCCCATTCATACATACGCTGGCGGGCTGGTAGATGCTATGGCTTTGAGCTGGCTCGGGGCTTCCATCGCAAGCTTACTTGACGATGCACTACTGCTCGGCCTCCATCGCGAGCTTACTCGCCTGGCCTGCATCCCCCCATGCGTTTGTGATTGACCCCTCCCATGCGCGCGCGTCCAGGCGTCCGAAGCCTATGCACCAGCTACACTTCCCACGTTGAGTCACCAGTTTCTTTTTCGGCCCCCCTCCCAATGCGTCAACGGTTTTCTGGGTCAACGGTTTTCGCGTCAACGGTTTTTGTGTAACTCCCCCCCCTGCGTGTTCCTCCTGCCGCAGGCCTCCGGAGTGGCGGCCATGGTGCTGCAGGCCTACCCGGGCGCCTCCGTCGGCACCGTCCGCGACCGCATCGCCGCCGCCGCCGCCGGCATCACTTTGAGCTCCTCCTCGCCCTCCCGCCTGCTCAACGCCATGACGTCGCGCCTGGCGCCCGGCTCCTCCACCCCGACCCCCACCACGGCGCCCGCGCCCGCCCCCACCCCCACCCCCACCGCCACGCCTACGCCGACTCCTACCACCGCGCCCATCCAGTGGCCTTCCAGTGGCTTCACATGGCCGTGGTCCACAATTGCTCCCACGCCGACGCCGACGCCGACGGCGGCCCCCAAGCCTTCTCCCACTCCCACGCCCGCTCCCGCGCCCGCCCCAGCGCCGACTCCAACTACCTCTCCGCTTACCATCAGCCGCCCGGACTGGTGCAGTGTGTGTGCCTGGTGCCTCATGTGCACCTGATGACGGCATGATGCGCACAGCAGCGGCAGCAGCAGCACCAATTACTGCCATGGCAGTTTATAGTAAGCTCGGCAGGGCCGTTTCAGGCACCTACCTGCCGAGATGCCAGCTGGCTAGCTGGCTAGCTAGCTGCATGCAGCCACATAGGAAAGGCAATGTATGTACATAGGTGCATTGGACCAAAGATGAATCAATTCATGCGCGGTAAAGATGTACCAATACTCAATGTGTGCCTGGGTGGAGGTAGGTGCGTGGTGCCACACGCTCGCTTGTGTGCGTGGAGAGGTGGGGGTGCCTGGGTGGTTGGAACCATGAGACACGTGCGTGAATCGCGGTGCGCTGGTTTCTGGGTCGTCAATTTTCATGCGGCTGCACAAGGGGCGGCATCACACGTGCGAGGCACGGCGTTGCGTGGTTTTTCATCTACGTCGCACGCGCGGCTTTTTTTGCGTCAGTGCACAGCTGCAGTGGAGATTTCCTATTCATGCGGGTAGGTGGTAATAAAGCGCGCTCGGACCCAACCTCAGACGAAATGGTAGGCGGGTGCGGTTAGGCGTCATGGGGTGCACGTAGTAGTGGTCGCGGCAGTTAGGGCCGCGTGCAGTTAGGGCCGCGTGCAGTAGGGACGCGTGCAGTAGGGCCGCGTGCAGTAGGGCCGCGTGCTTGTCATGTATACTGGCGGGCTGAGACTAGCGATACCAGGTCATGAATGACGCGCCTTCTTACGTGAACTAAGGTTCCGGACAGGGAATCAGGTCCTCTTTGGCCCAATACCTAAACGGGTTCGGGCTCCCATCACTTTAGCGAGAAGTAATTTTCATTGGAGGAGTACCAGTAGATGTAAGAAATCTGTCTATCGATGAACGTCCTGTGCAGTTATCCGTTGCAAGGCTCTTTTGGATTTGGCTGCAACTGTTTCAGGCTGTCCCATTCGTTTCGATGGCGTGCGCCGCACGCCATGCTCCGCACGGCATGCGTGGAGCGCCTGTACATTCAATATTAACACGACGTAGCCTCACTTACCTCCTGTGATTCTATTTCTGGTTCTGGTACCATGGAGGAGGCTATAGACACTCTGAAGGCGGACATGTCATCGACCTTCTCGGCGAAACTTGCGGATATGTCGTCGACCTTCTCGGCGCAATTCGCAAGCCTCAGCCGTATGTTTGACGAACGGCTGGAGAAGTTTAGCGACAGCTTAAAGAGGGAGAGCCAGCGGCTGGACGCGGAGATCCATGCCGTTCACCAACGGCTCAGCAGGTCGGTCGGCGAACCCACCGATGGCCAAGAGGCGCTCGTGGTGAAGGTCAACAACCTGTACACGATGGTACAGGACCTTACCTCAGCGATTCAGAAGCTGCAGAGGGCCTGGTCAGGGCTACAGCAAGAGGGTCCGGCCGCAGCACAGCAGCACCCCAGGCGAGCCACGCAGGCATACGAGGTGGGGCGGACAGTACCTCTCACGGAGTCGGGATCTTTGATCCTAAGCAACATTGGGCGCAATATCGCGCTGCCAGAAATTCAGCAAAAGCTGGAGGGGGTCATGGAGTATGTACAGATCCGTAGCGTAGGCATCAAGGCGGAAGAGGTGCCGTCGGGGATGAGCGCCTTCAGGAAGGCGGTCGGCGCCAGCAGCGGAGACGACAAGGCCGACACGGCAATGGAGATGGACGAGCAGGCGGGAGCAGCAGCGGCGGTAACTCCAGGTGGAGAAGCACGGCAGGTCACCGGCACCGCAGCTCCGGCTGATGGCGCCGGGGCGGCCACAAGGGAGCAGTTCACACCGGTGCGCCGCATAATAGTGCGGTTCACGGGTGAGGCAGAGGATGTTCAGGCTGCAAGGGCAGCCTTTATCAGCTGCGCTGTGTTCATCCGGCAGACGTTCCAGTGGGTGGTTGCCGACAACCTCACCCCCGCGGGTCGCGCCGCCCGACGTGCAGCATCGTACGACTACAAGAGGTTGCTGGACGGCGGCATGCGGCCGAAGTGGCGCAACGGCGCCCAGATCTTCGTACTGCCTCCGGGGTCACGTGTCCCCAGGCAGTACACAGAAGAGGACGTGAAGCGCTGCCCGGAGGCACCACCAGAGACGGGCGGACGAGGAGTGAGGGGAGGCGGAGCATGGCGCAGTATGGCGGGGTCCGGTGAGGGACCCGGGAGGAATGGAGACCTGGGAGGTGCGCGTAACGGCGACGCACGAATCTAATGACGGATAGTAACCTGCGTATCATTTTGTGGAACGTGCGCCATCTAGAGGAAGGCAAGCTGCAGGAAGACGAACTAATATGGCATTTACTTTCTATGCATGATATCATCATTTGTGTTGAAACACACGGCACAGAAGCGCACCCGACAGCAGGTCAACAGCTACCGGGTTATAAGAATTTTTGCGTGGACAGGCCTAGAATGGGGGGCAGGAGGGCGGGAGGTGTAGCCGTGTACGTCCACGATAGAATCGCAGACGCCTTGGAGCCGTTACTGTATGTAGCGGAGCCTCGGGGCTGCGAGTCTGTGTGGCTGCGGCTGCGCTCCGATTGGGCGGACGCAGGCGGCCGTAGTTTGCTGATCGGTGCGTGCTATATCGCGCCCGAAGACTCGTCCTACCATAGGGAAGGACGACCAGCAGCCACGAACGCCGAAGCAGCCCTAGATGCCTTTGCTGCTCTTCAAGCGAGATTAGGCGCACTGCGACGTGACGACGACCTAGTGCTCCTTGCCGGTGATTTCAACGCACGTATGTCTGGGGGACAGAGCGGGATTCCAGACCTGCCCGACATCACAGTAGCAGGTTTAGCAGAGCAATTAGGGGCTCCCTTTGGCTATGACGACAGCATTGATGCTGTTCCACGTTTTCGGAATTGTGTCGACGCGCGCACCAACCACGCGGGCATTGAGCTGGGGAACGTATGCCGCTCAGAAGGCCTGTGTGTAGTAAATGGGAGGGTTAGAGGTGATGAACGCGGGGCTCTTACGTTCTTGGGCCCGCAAGGTGGCAGTACGGTGGACCTATTTCTAACTAGTCCTAGTCTGTTTTCTAAGTGTCAGGCTTTATTTGTGTTTGATAATCTGCATAATAGGCTACGTACGCGTGGTACGGGCGGGCGTACGTTCAGTGACCACGGACCGGTTAGTCTACAACTGGGCGTGCGGCTGCAACGGCCGGACGGGGAATTACCTCCACGTCGTCCTCGTAAGCGTCTGGGTTTCAACGTTAGCCAGTGGAGGAAGTATGCAACCTATTTCACTGCAGACGACAGTGCAGTAATGGCAAATCTACAGGAGGTTACGCAAGGGTTGGATAATGGCTCTGTTTCTAGCACATGTGCGGTAGATCGTATAGGCGAGATTCTGTACGGAGCTATGAAGCAGGCTTTTGGGGTGGGGCGTGAGTCGCGGCAACCGCGATCGAATCACGCGCCTTGGTGGAATGCGGAATGTGCGCAAAAGCATGCTGCTATGAGTTCTAAGCTAACGGATGCAAAAGGTCAAGGCAGGTGTTCGGGGGTGTGGCAAGCATACAGGGTCGCGAGGCAGGAGTTCAATAGAGCACGCAGGCGCGCAATGGCGGCTTTTGAGCACGAGGAATGGCGCGCATTCATTAACAACTGTCGCGGAGACCCTAAGGCGCTATGGCGCAAGCTTTCGGACGGGTCATCGGAGTCGTGCCCTATTACTGATGCAGACGCGTGGCGAAGTCATTTCCAGGCGCTGCTCAATGAAAGGCAGCGCCCGCCAGATTATGAGCGTGCAACGGATATACTGGGCTTTGTTAATAGAGTAGATAGGCACACGTTACCTTGGTGGCGTGCCTTAGGGGAGGAGGAAGCAGAACTCAGGAGGCGAGCGGCAGATGAGGCGCTCAACACGCCAATTACGGCGGCGGAAGTTGCAGTGGTTTTGGAGAAGCTACCGAATGGCAAGTCGAGCGGTCCCGAGAAAGTGTGCGGCGAGTGCTACCGATACGCTCGGAAGCTTCGCAGTGGCAGCGAGGATCGGAGCCCAGAAATTAACAGGCTTGTCCCGGTTGTGACGGTGCTAATGGAGCATATTCGCGCTACGGGTGATTACCCTGCACAGTTTACTGTGTCGGATCTAGTCCCGGTGTATAAGGGGAATGGGAAGGACATGTTAGAGTGCAGTAATTACAGAGGGATCGCGGTGGGCGGAGTGCTTGCCAAATGTTACGCTTCAGTTCTGGAACGGCGTCTTTCAAAATTCGCCGAATCTGAATTTGCAGCAAGACCGGTCCGACACTGGTGTCAAGCGGGTTTTCGTCGGGGTTTGGGCACACAACATCATCTTTTCGCGCTTCGTCATTTTATAGCTCGTTACGCTAGGCCGGGGCAACACGGGCTTTTAGTCTGCCAGATCGATTTCGAGAAGGCTTTTGATCGTGTGGACCGAAATTTGTTGTGGGCTCGGCTAAGGGAACGGGGTCTTTCTGGGCAAATGCTGTCTGCTATTAGGCGTTGTTATGATAAGGTGCAATTGCGCGTGAAAGTCAACGGGAAGAGAGGTGAGCGGTTTGAATCAGTGCAGGGGGTAAAGCAGGGATGCCCGCTAAGCCCAGTCCTGTTCGGGTTGTTTATCGAATCATTTGCGGATTACGTAGATGAGCACGAGCAAAGGCAACCTCGGGGATGCGTCCCCACCGCGCATGGAAAAGGGGTCCCGGAGCTGCTGTACGCGGATGACCTTACGCTCATGACTATGAATCGGGAACGGATGCAATTCCTGTTGGATAGGTTAGCGGAATTCTGTGATGCATTTGGAATGAATTTGAATGTGGGTAAATGCGAGTTGATGGTATTCGCCGGTAGGCAAACGTCCTACGACGCACTTTTGAGTGATGCAGCAGGGTTGCGTTATGCGGGCCAGACGGTGCCAGTCAAAGAGCGCGCAAGATATCTTGGACTGCGATATGGATCAGGTTTTTCGTTCGACTCGTGCCGAATGGAGCTATGCGATGTGGGTCGCAGGGGAGTTTTTGCTTTAATGCGTAAGTTAGAATTAAATCGCGTATGGGCACCCGATCTTATGCTACGCTGTTTTGACGCCCAAATAAGGCCTTTATTATCGTACGGAGCGGAGGTATGGGGACCAGACGCTATTTGGGAAGTTTTAGGAACTAAGGGTAGACAGCGGGTTAGGGAGTGGCAAAGATGGAACCAGCGGGGAGGGTCAGGAGCGACGGGGGAGAATGCGGCGCTGCTTGGCAGATGGGGAAAATGGGTTCGAAGCACAGGTCGTGCGGCAGGTGTATTTGAAAGAGCTCTGGCGGATCCAATGGTCGAGGTACAGAAGATCTTTTTGCGCAGGGTAGTTGGCGCTAGTTTGCCTCCGAACAGGCAACTCTTCGCAGAGTCCTCTCAACTGCCTTTGCATCACTTTTGGGCACAGCAAGTGTTTGGTTTTTGGAAGCGCCTGAGTAAGCAGCCCTCGACGCTCGCACAGGCAGTCTTAGAGGAGGATATTTTTGCATGGTTGGAATCGGATCGCTCGTCAAGCGAGCATGAATATTTCTGGGCTGGTAAGGTGCTGCGGATTCTTGGAGCACTTGGGTACGACTATCGCCAACATGTGAGCGCAACGTTGAGTAATGTGGACAAAGCCAAGGCAATAGCCGCGTTGGAAATCCCGTTTGACAAGGTGCTAGAGGAGTTCAGGCGGCGTTTGCTGCTCGATTGGAACTCGAGTGATATTGTTATGGATCCGCGGGTTTTTCCCGAATTTGCAGCAGGAGACAGTGATCGCGGGAAGCCGGGCGTAACAATGTGTCGCTACTCGAATTGGATGGGCGTTGCATATGCCCCCGACGCGCATACAAAGAAGCTCGATCACCTTCGCGCGTGTATGCCTCGGAAGCATCACACGGCGCTGATGCGTTTTCGTCTCGGCTGTTGGGATCTCGACGTAAGTCGTTTTGCACGTCGGCCGCGTAAGCCACGTGTTGAGAGAACGTGCCGAGTGTGCCGCGGGGATATGGTAGAAGACGAGTTTCATGTTCTTATGGAGTGTCCCGTGTATGAGCCCCTCAGACGAGCTGTAGATTTCCCTACTGGACAGGATATGCAAGTGGTGATGACTACGTGGGATCAGGTGAAACTAGGCAACCTTTTGGCTCAGATACAGAGGGCGCGGACAGAGTCATTAAGGGAATAATCCCGATTTTCTAGTATTAGTTCTTGAAGTGCGCCCTTTGACGGATGTCCGTTATGGGGGGACGCATGCTACTGGCGCGAGCCAGTACGACATGTAATAAATCGTAATCGTAAATCGTTACCTCCTGTAGGAATATCAATCTGTGCAGCTGACGGGCTCTCTTTATCTTCTCATTTTTTGGCAACGCGCTTGCTAAAGGACACGAATACCAGTGCACGGGCAGCCATTCTTTTGCTCTACATTTCCCTATATCTTCAGTAAAGTTATGGTAGAACCTGAAGAGCACGCAAAGCGAAAGAAGCAGCGGCGTAGCGGCGGAGCAGGTGATGCAGTCGCGGCGGCGGAAAGGTGAGTATGTAAAGACACATTGTATGTTTTATAAGGATAAGAATTGTGTCATAAAGCATTGTGTTAGTGGCGAGCATCTCCACTCGGCTTGCGCATGGGCACACATGGGCCCACCCTCGGACTTTTCCCTTACCGTCGGCATCCGCAAGCACCTCCAAACATCACACAACGGCACACTTCACATCCGCCAAAAGCTCACCTCTCGCACCCGCCTCCGTTGTCCCTTCCGTTCGGCCGACGTTCCGTACACAAACCGCAGACGCAAGCACATCGACTCGGAGCGCAGGCAGCTGCCCGCGTGGGCCGCTCGCGACAAGCTCCTCGCGCTGCTGCGGGATCACCGCACGCTGGTGCTAGTGGGGGAGACAGGGTCGGGCAAGACCACCCAGATCCCACAGTTCCTACTGCACGCCAAATTCGGATCCAAACCCAACGGAAGCGACCCCTCCCAGCCAACCAGCAACGGCGCGGGTAATGAGGAGGCACTCCCCGGCCGCCAACCGGCTGCAGATGGGGCATCCGGGGTCACTCCAGGGCCGGCGAGCACAAGCGGCCGTGGCGGCGGCGGCGGCGGGGGCGGGGGCGGCGGGGGTGGCGCCATCGCAGTAACGCAGCCACGCCGAGTCGCGGCCATGACTGTGGCGCGGCGGGTGGCCGAGGAGATGGGCACCACGCTGGGCCAGCAGGTCAGGTGCCGGTGGTGGGGACACGCGCGGGCTGAGGGCTCCTGGTTGAGGCTGAGTGCTCCTGGCTGAGGCTGAGGGCTCCTGGGCTCCAGGGTGGGTTCGAGGAAGACCCGTGGATGCCTGAAAAAAACCGTTTAAAACAGACGTTTTGAGATGCATGCTGGAGAACTGGGTTGGGGATACTAAAGCCGAAGGTCGTAATATGACCTTTGGCGGCTAAGCTAAAGCGGCTACGGCGAGACGACAGGAAGCGAGGACCCCACGCGACGCACGGAAACGTCTCGCAGAACCGGTTTTGGGCGCTAGCAGGAGAACTGGGGGAGTTGGTGAGCTATAGGAGAGCGGACAGCGCGGTCCGGTCCCGATCCCGGGTGGGTGGGGCTGGCCACGTCGAGCGCTCTCGGTTACCGCTACCCCGCGGGGGCCGCCACCCTTGCTCTGGGTGTCGGTGTGTGGGGCGCAGTGGGCGGAAATTGGAGCACGGAGAGGGGGTCGTGGGCGTTAGGTGGCAGTCCAGGGGTGGGGTGGGGGCCGGCGGAGGATAAGCGGACTGCATCACGCGAGAGGTAGGAGCTGCTCCCGGCCGTGTGATGCGGTGTTATGGGGAACCATTGGCCTGGATGGAAGAGGCTGAGGCAAGCCGTGTGCGCGGCCACCGCCTCCCGGTCCCCTCCCATGCCGCTGCCTCGTCCAGGTTGGCTACGCCATCCGCTTCGAGGACGTGACCTCTCACACCACCCGCATCAAGTACATGACGGACGGGCTGCTGCTGCGGGAGGCGCTGGTGGACCCCGCGCTGAGCAGGTGGGCGGGGCACGGGCCTTGTACGACAGTACGGAGAGTACGGAGAGTACGGGGTACTGCAGTCATGCTTTGCTTCGCCCAGCGTCCGTTGGTGTCGAGAGCCACATGGTTCGATGGTTGTTGCAGCTGGTGTGGTGGCTCGGAGGAGCTGCTGCCGTCTGTAGCGGTAGCAAGGGTGTTAGTAGTGGATGGTACATGACAATTGGGGCGTTTTAGTTCAGTTGGGCCGAGGGTGGTAATGTGCGAGCCTTCGGGCATCGCAACATGGGGGATGAGCGAGCTTTCGTCGCACCAGCAGGGCAGCCGGCGTGTCCGTGTTTTGATGCTGGCGCCGGCGCCGCGCGGAGTCGTAAGTACGTCGCCCCCGTGACCGCCATCGCCAGGGATTGCCGTACGACCCCCTGCCGCGTCGTACACCTGCTTCCTTGCCGTACAGGTACCGCATCGTCATCATCGACGAGGCGCACGAGCGGACAGTGCACACGGACGTGTTGTTCGGGCTGCTCAAGGGGGTGCAGGTGGGGGTGGGGTTAAAGGGGTGGGGGGTGGGGTGGGAGTGGGGTTTTGTCCGCCCGTCCTTCCGTCTATCCGTGGTGTGGGTGGCGTGGGTGGCGTGGGTGGCGACTGACGCGATGTGCGGACCATGGTGCGTTGTCCGTGTTGGCAACACGGGACGTAACAGAAGAGCCCAGAAGAGCTCCTCCACATTACTTAGCTGCCCCGGCCGACGCCTGCCGTTCCTGCCTCCTCCTCTCCGCTCCCCCACCCCACCCCCAGGGCTTTAGTATCCCCAACCCAGTTCTCCAGCATGCATCTCAAAATTTCTGTTTTAAACGGGTTTTTTCGGGCATCCAACGGGTCTCCCTCGAACCCCCCCCAGGCCCGCCGCGGCGACGACTTCCGGCTCATCATCATGTCCGCCACCCTAGACGCTGCTCGCTTTGTGGACTACTTCCCAGGGGCAGTGGCGGCGCTCATACGCGGCCGCCAGTTCCCAGTGCAGGTGCGGGGTGGGTGCAAGGAAACCAGGTGCGGGGGATGCGAGGAAAACCCGTGTGGGGGAGGGAAGGGCCGGTTACACGACATATGAACCGGAGGGCAGGCGCGGCGGGGGAGGAGGGGGGACACGTGAATTGGAAACCGTGCAAGTGGGGGGTCCCGGCGGGAGGAGGGGGGCATCGTACCTGTCCATGCCAGGCACAAGACCATATCCTTGCCCTCAAGTGCTGAGATTCCCCCGCAACTGCCAACTGCAACTGCCAACTGTCACAGGTTATGTACACTGCCCGCCCCGAGGATAACTACCTTGACGCGGCCATCAACGCCACGCTGCAGGTGGGAGGCGGGGAGGGGCGGGATGGTGGGTTTGAGCGGAGGAGCCCCGTGGGTCGGCAATGGGGGAATAAGTAAAACCGAATAGGAAACGTATGAACGCACTGCTTTTGATTTGCACGCTGGAGAACTCAGTTTAGGGGGCCAGAGCGGGAGGTCGCGTCCCACCCCCGGATGATATGCCTGGACGAGGGCGCGCAGGTCGGGCACTGCGGCTCAGGACGGAGGCGGGAGGGTGGTGGGTGGAGGGGCTTGGCGGACAGGGGCTTGGTGGAGAGGGGCTTGGTGGAGAGGGGCTTGGTGGAGAGGGGCTTGGTGGACAGGGGCTTGGTGGAGAGGGGCGGAGAAGTAGCCCGGTCGAAGCCGGGGGATCGGATGAAGGGATACGGCGGTCCCTGGGGTAGCCCTCTCCGGGCCCATGCCTCCGGAATAGACACGCGCACTGTCGCAAAACCCGACTTTGCCCGGTCCCCCGCCCCTTCCCCCCTCCCTCCCAGGTTCACTCCGACGACGGCGACGGCGACATCCTCGTGTTCCTCACCGGCCAGGAGGAGATCGACTCGGCGGAACGGTTGCTCAAGGTACGACAACAAGGCCAAGCGCAACGGCCTCACCCTCGCGTGCGGACGCAAGCCAACTGAGCCCCAGCCCTCCTCGCCCGGGCTTGTGGCCTCGGCCTCCGGCCCCAGTGGCCTGTGGCCGGTGCCCGTTGTCTGATTTGCCTACCGAAGCAAGTTCAATTGACACTCCTCCAAACATTTCACTCCATATGGTTTTGCTTACCGAAGCAAGTTCAGTTGACACTCTGGCGCACTTCACGCCAGATGCTACCCATTTTAGCGATATAGTTCGTGGGGAGATATTATTATTAACACCCATAACCGCCCCTCGCCGCAGGACCGGCTTGCGTCCATGCCACCGTCAGGCAGCGGTGGCGCTGACGGCTCCAAAACCGTTCGGGAGCTGCTGGTGCTGCCCATCTATGCAGCGCTGCCGCCGGAGCAGCAGATGAAGGTACGGCAGTGGGGGAAGGCGGGAAAGGGCGGGCGGGAGAGGAAGGTGGGGGTCCCGGGCGGGCGGGCGGGCGGGTGACAACCCTAATACTGCGCTGGAGCAAAATCGGGCGGGACGTTGCGAGGAAGACCCGTGGATGCGAGAAGAACCAAAATCGGGGTTGGGGGGGGGGCGTGCAAGAGAGGGGGAGCCGGCAGGAGAGGGGGAGGGGGGGCGGCACGGACCAAACACACCGGTCGTCAACACAATGCCACCGGACGCGTGCAGGTGTTTGAGCCCGCCCCCGCCGGCCAGCGCAAAGCCATCCTCGCCACCAACATCGCGGAGACGTCCATCACCATTCCGGGAGTGAGGTGAGGTCGGGGGGGGGGGAGCCGCTGGGACTGGGGTCGCAGCGGATCGATGGAAAACTAGCGCTTTCCGGTACACACGGTATACGCAAAAACGCAGAGTCGAGCGAAGTATGCCTCGCAAGTATTTAATCGTACGACGTTGCTGCTTATTCGTATTTCTGGTTTCAGACGCCGGGCCCGGGCCTGAGATCAGTGCCTCTTGTTGTACGATTGTACGACGCCCCGAAGGTACGTCATCGATACGGGCCACGTGAAGGCCCGCGACTACAACGCCAAGCTGGGGCTGGAGTCGCTGGCGGTGGTGCCCGTGTCGCAGGTGGAGTCGGGGGCCCAGTAACCAGCAGCAGCAGTACGGCTAGTGTACGACTTTGCAAATGAGTACGGTAGCGGCGGAACAGGTGGAAGAGTAGTTTGTGTCCGTGTGTCGCGTCTGTGTGTATATGTGTGTCTTTCGGACGGCTTAGGGCCGACCCCTCCCCTCCCCGCCCTGCCCTTTCCCCCGCCCCTACTCCTCTGCATAGTCGCCGGGTCTCTCCTCCATGACCTCCAAGCCGTTCCTCCTTTCGCCCCCAGCCATTCTGCCCTCCGTATTTCCTATGCCGTGTAACCGGGTCTACTCGCCGCCGAGTTTCTCGCCCCCCACCCCCACCCGCACCGGTTCTTATATTGTAAACCCCCCCACCCGCACCGGTTCTTATATTGTAACCCCCACCCACCCCCACCCCCACCCCAGGCCCAGGCCCGCCAGCGCAGTGGCCGAGCGGGTCGTGAGGGTCCCGGCAAGGCCTTCCGACTCTACACCGAGGCGGACTTCTCCTCCCTGGAGCCTACCACCCCTCCCGAGATCACCCGCTGCAACCTGAGCAGTGTGGTGCTGCAGCTCAAGGCCATGGGCATCGAGGACGTGCTGGGGTTCGACTTCATGGACCCCCCGCCCCGGGCCGCCATCCTCAGGTGGGGGGCGCGGCAGGTCCTGTGTAGCGCAGCCGCCTCCCGCAGCAGACCCCAACAGACATGTAGGGGACCAAGGCACCGGCCCACTCACCGGCCCACTCGCCGGCCCACTCGCCGGCCCACTCGCCGGCCCACTCGCCGGCCCACTCACCGGCCCACTCGCCGGCCCACTCGCCGGCCCACTCACCGGCCCACTCGCCGGCCCACTCGCTACCCCGCTCATCCCTCAGGCCCTCCTGCCTCTTCCGTGCTCCTCTGCCCAACCCACCTCGTTTCTGTCCCTTAATACTATATACCGCCATATCCCCATTCTCGCATCCCTCTTCCCCCGAACCGGGAATCCCCCACCCTCCGTTTCCCCCCACCCCCCACCCGAAACACACAGGTCCCTGGAGCTTTTGTTTTCGCTGGGTGCCCTGGACTCCTCGGGGCGGCTGACTGAGGAGGTCGGAGGGAGGCTGTCGCGGCTGCCCGTGGACCCCATGTTCGGGCGGGTGCTGCTGGCGGCGGCGGAGATGGGGTGCGGCCAGGAGGCGGTGGCGGTGGTGGCCATGGTGTCGACTGAGAACGTGTTTCACATGCCCAGGTGGGGCTGTGGGAGGGGGCCCGGGGGGCCGGAGGCCGGCCGGCAGGCAGGGGGCCAGCGTAGGGTGGGAGCAGAGGCAGTATGGAGCGAGGGCCCGGGTGCTTGCTTCGTCAGTGCGAGAACCCAGCGCCCTCTCGCCACCTGAATGAATTCGTTGCTACCGCCGCCGCCGCCGCCGCGGCTGCCGCCGCCCCGCTGGCCCCAGGCAAAAGGAGCGTGAGTGGCGGGCCGCGCGACTCAAGTTCCTGGCCCGGGAGGGGGACCATCTGACGCTGCTCAGCGTGTTCCGTGGCTTCAGGGAGCTGCCAAAGGTGATTGGGTTGCGGGGAGGGGGGCTCCAGGGAGGGTGCCGCCAGGGGGGGGGGCTCCAGGGGGGGTGCCGCCAGGAGGGGGGGGCTCCAGGGAGGGTACCGCCAGGAGGGGGCCGCCATGAGGGGGGCTCCAGGGAGCAGGGGCCCCAGCTGCCGTCCCGTGCGGCCAGCACTGTGGTGGACCGAGGCCGAAGAGGTCAAGAGGGCAGCGAAAGCAGCAGCACCGACCCGCCCTGTACTCCCATGGGGGTAGAGCAGGCAGCACCGACCCGCCCTGTACTCTTGTCGTCCGGTCTATGGCGCCGTATCGCACCGCACCTCGCTGACGTGTCCGCAGGAGAGCAACAAGGCGAGAACGACATGGTGCTCCGACAACTTCATCAACATCAGGTGTGCGCACGCGGCCACTGGTTGCCGTACTGTCGTACATGCCTGGCTCTGGCTCTGGAGGCGGGCGGACACGGGGGTGTATGGGGGTGGGGGAGCTGGCGTCCGGGGACGGGCGGGGCTTGCGCGCCTGGAACCGCTCTCTGCCGCTGGGCTGCCGCCATCAACCTTCACCAACCACCAACCACCAACCACCAACCACCAACCACCAACCACCAACCACCGACAACAGGGCCATGCGCAAGGCGGAGGACATCTACGACCAGCTGGTCCGCTTCCTGGGCCCCCCCTCGCCGCCCGGCCTGGGGCTGCCGCTGGCGTCCTGCGGCGACGACACCACCCCACTGCGCCGCGCGCTGACGGCGGGGCTGTTCCCACACGCGGCCCGGCTGCAGCCGGACGGCTCCTACCGGGTGCTGGCAACTGGGCGGCAGGTGGGGTGCGGTGCGAGGGTCGCGATGGGGCCGGGAGTGGTGGGGAGAACCTGGTTGGCGCGACTGAGGAGACGGAGGATGGGGCGGGCGGTCCAGGGGCATTAAGACCCATTAAGACCCTGTTACACGACATTGGTAGTGCACCTGGCGCACGGGCGGCGGGGGCGGCGGGGGCGGCGGGGGGGGGGTTTAAAAACCGTTTTAAACCGTTTTACACGGCGGCGGGGGGGGGGAGATCACAGCGGAAACCCAATCCGGCACGAGACAGGAGAAGAGGGATTTGCTGGTACTCTGGCTCGTGAGGAATGGAACACTCTGAAACACGTGAGATGCAGGGGGCGGTGTGGGGTGGTGTGCGGCGGCTGGTGGTTTGAGCAAGGGGGGCGGA
Organism: Yamagishiella unicocca; assembly: GCA_003116995.1. NCBI lineage: Eukaryota > Viridiplantae > Chlorophyta > Chlorophyceae > Chlamydomonadales > Volvocaceae > Yamagishiella > Yamagishiella unicocca. Next base: position 628,140 of record BDSL01000040.1, read on the forward strand.
GATTTGCAGCGCGTGTCCGTCTGGGGCTGCCGTGTGTCCAGGGAGGTCCAGGGAGGTCCAGGGAGGCCCAGGGAGGTCCAAGGAGGTCCAGGGAGGCCCAGGGAGGCCCAGGGAGGCCCAAGGAGGTCCAAGGAGGTCCAGGGAGGTCCAGGGAGGTCCAGGCAAGGAGGTTACTCGCCACCTTCCCCGGGTATAACAACGTCACGTCCCACTCACCGAGCCCTCCGTCACGCATTCCTGAAGCTCGCCTTCTAAACTCTTTTCCCGTTAGTTTTCTCTCCGGTTTATAGTGTCACGCCCCACCGGCTTTCCCTCTCAACCCCCTCTCAATATCGTGTAACCGGGTCTCCTCGCCACCCTTTTTTTCCTCGCCACCGCCGGTTTCCTAATCGGCTTCCTGGTCCGCGGGCTTTCCCCTCCACCCCCTTCCAACCCGCCTTCCTCGCCGCCAGGTGTTCCTGCACCCGAGCTCGGTGCTGCTGGACCGAAAGCCCGACTGCCTGGTGTTCAACGAGCTGATGCACACCACCCGGACCTACGCGAGGGACGCGGTGGCTATAGAGGCGCGCTGGCTGCCGGAGCTGGCGCCCGCGTTCTTCGCGGCCAAGGCAAGCGCGGCGGCGGCGGGGCCGCCGGCGGTGGCGGCGGCGGCGACGGCGATGAGACGGTGACGGGGTGAAGCGGTGAAGCGACGACTGTAAGGTCGTGCAGGGTGGTAGGCAGCTGACGGTTGAGATGGTGGTTGGATGTTGGTAAACGGGGCCGTTGGTTGGGAGCGCGATGTGGGGCGGGTGTGGTGGGGAGCGGCGGGCAGAGGCGGCGCGGCTGGGTGGGGTAGGGTAGCAGCGGCAGCTGAGTGGACCCCGAGGATGTAAGAGGATGCGTGGAGAAATACACACGCGCGAAAGTTTACATGTTGTGCCCGATTCTCTGGCCCGGTGGCCTTCTTACGACGCCGAATCCCGGGGCGGCCTACACTGTAGTAACAACTGATTGACAGTGGGCCCCTGGGCCCCAGGACATGAGGTAGAGGCCGGCGGGCGCATCGCCTGACACTGAAGGAGACGCGTGACACTGTGTTGCGTTACATTTTGTGTCATGCTGCAGAATCATGCAGCCGTTCAGCCGCGCTCAGGAAGCAGCATCAGGAGCCGAAGCCAGCACCGCAAATCGTAGTGCCATGCCCGTCACCTCATCCACCCCGACATCCGGCTCTCCCACATGATCTCACCACCGCGGTTCCGGAGCCAATCCCCCCCCCCCGCTACCGGTAAACGGTTTTTATGCCACCCCCCGCTACCGGTAGTCCACCTGCTCCTCCATCAGAGCCGGATCCAACCAACCGGATCCGATCCGAAACCAATCCAATCCAATCCACTCCGAAACCAACCAGCCCCACGCACGACGGCGCCTTCAGATCACCCACGTGTCCGCCTCCGCCTGGTCCGTGTCGTACACGAAGGGCGCCTCGAGCAATCGCACCGTGAGCTCGCCGTTACGCGGGTCTTCGTTCGCGATCTCCGCCGCCAGCGCCTCCTGCAGCGCCGAAACCTCCGCGGCGGGCGCGCCGCCGTACGCGGGCGCTGTGACGCCGCCTGGCCGTACTCGCGACAGCCTCGCCATGAGCGTGTGGATCTGGGGAGGACCGCCCAGTTGGTTGATTCAGGGGTTTGGGATGGGTAATAGTTGTATTCGGACTTTAAAGGTGTGAGATTGCGAGGTTTAAGGTTTATGGTCGCGGTCGCGGCAATGCTTCTGCTCGGGCCTCAGCCTCGACCCTCTACTAGAAGTGTCGATCGCCCACGCTCCCCTCCCACACCACCCAGCCGACCGTGGGGAGCCGATCGATATACTGACACACGTTACACACCCATTCGAGGACCCACGTGCCGCCAAGACAACCTTAAAACCCCCCTAGTCAGCCAATCCCGAGCCACCCCCCACCCCCGCTCCGGCGGCCTCACCCTCTTCCGCTGCTGCGGGGCCACCCCCCACCCCCGCTCCGGCGGCCTCACCCTCTTCCGCTGCTGCGGGGCCACCAGGTCCGTCACCTCAGCCGCGCAGCAGGCTACGTGGAAGGCGGAGCCAGTGGGGAAGAGGTAGAAGGACGGCAGCGCGCCACCTGCAGGATGGGTTGGGGTGTGGCATAGAGAGTTAAAAACCCGATTCCACAACATGGGTGGGGAGGGGGCAGCCAGAGTTGGACGCACGGCACGGCACAGCCCAGCCCAGCCCACCGTCCCTCCCCACATCCCTCCATCCACTGCACCACCCGCACCACCGGCACCACCCACGCACCCTGCGGCAGGCTGGTGAGGGGCGCCGCCTCCGAGATGGGGCGGCCGCAGCGCGTGCAGGGCTGCGACATGGACACCACCGCGGACCTGGGGGCGGGGGTATGACAGGCGGCGGGGTATGAGAGGACCCCCAGGGGGCGGTGGAAGCAGGCGGGGGTATGTGAGGCGGCGGGGTATGAGAGGACCTCCGGGGGATGAGAGGACGCCCGGGGGGCGGCGGGGGAGGACGCGGCACAGGCGGGGGACAGGCGCGGAGAGGGGGGCGCGGTGGGTTTGGGAAAGCTTGCGAGCGCAGCAAATTGGGGTCCCCTAGAGCGAAACCGCTCGCCCCTCGCTCCGAAACCCCTCCTCCGAAGCCCCGGCAGCCGCACCTGGACCCCAGCATCGCAATGTCCGACCGCAGCGCCTCTGCGATGGCGGTGGCCTCCTCCATGTCCGCCTTGAGCCCCTCGATGGCGGCGCCGTACCGCTCCAGGGAGTCGCAGATGGCCGCCTGGCGGGGGCAGGGGAGCAGGGGAGCAGGGGGCAGGGGATGGGGAGAAGCGCGGGAATGAGGAGAGGCGTTGGACACGGCGTTGGCCACATGGGGACCATCACATACATACTTACATAGCATGCGAGGGTTGGGTTTTCATCCATTGCGGAGCGCAGCTCCTCCCACCCGCCTGCCCTCCACTGCCGGCCTTCGAGCGTAGGTGTCCTCACCACACTTACGCCGGGCCCCCGGGTTTCCTCCCCGGACCCCAGGCCCCAACCCCGAGCCCCCGGAGCCTCTCCTTCTTTGCCAGTCTACGGTGTGCCTCCACCGCTTGCCGGCTGCCCCTTCCCCTCCACCTCCCCTGTCGTGTAAGCGGGTCTTTTCGCCCCCCCCCCCTTGCGCATCCCCTTCAGAGGCGGCACCTGGAAGTTATCGATTGTGACAAAGTCCGGGAAGAACGGCAGGATGTCCTCAATGCGGAGCAGCCCGTCAGCCTCGCGCAGGAACTCCACGGCGGTGCGGATGTGGGATGTGGGGTCGGTGCCGGCGGCGGCGGCGGCAGCGGCGGCGGCGCCGCCGCCGCCACCAGCGGCCGCCGCCGCCACCTTGCTCCCCGTCTCCACGACGTGACGAGCCACCTAGCCACCCGGGGAGAGGGGGCAGATGGTCCAGTGCGGGGGTATGTTTATGTTGATAAGTACCAATATCGTTCGTGATCTGAACGTCAGCGAAAACGCAAGTAGGACGTCTGACTTGGGGTCATTCCGATGGCCGGAAGGGCGGGGGAAACGGCGAGGAAAACGGCGGAGAAAATGGCGGGAAAATGGCGGAAAAATGGCGGGAAAATGGCGAGGATCATGGCGAGGACCCACGGACGCACCTGCAGCCACAGCTTGCGCCTCAGCGCGTCATCCTGATCAGGCTCTCCGGCCACACCCTTGGCTAGACCCAGGTCCAGTGCCAGAGCGGCGCGGACGGCGTCCGGATACATGCCTGGCGGCGGAGCGGGGTTCGAGGAACGGGGGGGTTCGAGGGAGACCCGTGGATGTCCGAAACGGAACGGGGGAGGGGGAGGGGGAAGGTTCGCCGGGAAGAATCGGACGAGGGTTGAGAAGAGGGACACAGAGAGATTGGCCTTAACCACCTAGGAGTAAACAAGCAGATCCCCCGGGGGCGGTTTCATGATTTCAGGGGTTTCAGGGGTTTCATAGGTTTTTAGGGTTTACTCTCGAACCCCACCCTCGCCCTTCATGCCCCCAGTCACCCCGCGGCCCACTCACCCAGCTGGCACATGAGCCGTACGGCAGCGCGCGGCTTGTTGCGCTCCTGCGCCAGCCGCAGCGCGTACTGTGTATCGTACAGCGGTGACGAGCCGCCGTACGCCTGGTTGGCGCCGCCGCGGCCGGCGCGGGTGAGGTAGCGCAACAGCGCAGCCTCGCCCTCCTCGCCCGGCGCCAGGCTGTACAGCGCCACGGCCAGATTGTGTACGACGCTGCGAGGGAGCCGTACAGTGGCACAGATCCGATCAAGATGCGCCGATCGGGCGTGGAAGGTGGGGAAAGGGGCCTGGAGGGTCCGACTGCGGAACCTCACTCCTTAAACCGCCTTCTCCATAACAGCCGTACGATGTGTCGTACCTACCTGTCCGTTGCCCCGAGCGCGTCGATGGCGAACTCGACGTATCTGATGAGCCGCGTATCGCGGTAAGACAAGAGAGGGGGGCGGAGTCACAAGGGCGGTGCAAAACAGCACGAATGTTGGGGGGGGGGGGAGGAATTAAGAACCGGTCACTCGACGTGTAAAGTGTAGCTGGCGCATAGGATGGTCTGGGGGTTGGGCCGAAACGTGGCGGTGAGGTTGGACGAGCGTCTCTCCCCATCCCAGCCGCGTACCTATCCCCGTACCTAGCCCTGTACCCAGACACCACAGCAACCCCCCCCATAACGTAAGCTCGCGAACACGCCACCAACCGGAGTACGTGCCGCCTCGCCGTCGGTTGGCAGTCCGGCTCGCCGTACCGCAGCAGCGCGGGCAGCAGGCGGCGGGGGTCCAGGGGGGGCCGCTGCGGTCGGGAGCGGGGTGCGGGGTCGGGCGGGTTGGGGAAAGGTGCGTGGGGTGTCGAAAGAAGAGGCTGGGCCGGTGTGGGCGGTATGATGTGGCGGAGGGCTTTCCGCGAGGAAGACCCGTGGATGCGAGAAAAAAAACGTTTGGAAGAAGACGTTTCGAGATGCATGCCGGAGGACTGGAGGGGGGCCGGCGGCGCAATCCGACAGGATGTCAACACGGGGTAAGGAACCAGCAGCTGCGGAAGGAAGGGGCAAGAGGTGTCGTGGGCGGCTAGGGAGGCGGGTTCGGTAGCGAGGGTTGCTGGGGCGGTGATGAGTCATACCGGTAGTCACGGGACTTGAAAAAGAAGCGGCGAGCAACGGAATCACACTCGTACGGGTTTCGGAGCGCGCCGGCAGGGGCCAGGATTCCCCAGCCTGCGCACTCCCGCGTCCCCCCACGACCACCCGTCTGTGTGGCGGCCCGCGTGGCCCGACGACGGAGACTGATCGTTCCAACCGCCCCAACCGTCCCGACCACCCGCACCTCCGCAATGAAAAAGTCCACCGCCTCCTCCGCCGCCGCCGCCACGAGCCCGGGGGAGAACTTGTACACCAGCTCGCGGCTGACGGCGGGGGAGCGCAGCACCGCCAGCGCCCGCACCGCCCCCCCCGGCTGCGGCCGCGCCACCAACTGCTCCAGCAGCCCCTCATGGTCGCCCCGCAGCTGCGCCAGCTGTAGCAGCTCGTCCAGCCGGCCGTAGCTGGCCAGCAGGGATACGGTTGTACCTGGCGGTTGGGAGTTGGGAGTTTGGGTGGTGGCGGTTATAGCCCCTTGTGGGTTGGGGGAGGGGTGCACGTGCGTGTGGATGTGTGTGTGTGGGTGTGTGGAGGGAAGATGTGTTTGTAAGGGGGGTGAGGTGCGAAAGATGGGGGAGGGAGGGAGCGCGCGGGAATGGGGGGTATCCGCTGGGAGTGCGGAGGCTGCATCTGTGCGCACGTCGTCAGCAGCGACCGTGCCGTACCATAACGGGTATTACCCCGATGGGTCAATCCTCGCAGATCGGGATTGCATTTGCGTCCGCGTCGAGGGATCTCATGAGGAAGTCGCGAGGGCGGCAACGACACAGGGCTCGCACCGATGACCGCTAGCGCAGGCGTTAGCGCACTAACCGTCAACCCCCCAACGGCTCCAACCCCCCAACGGCCCCAACCAACCAACCGCACCCGGGTCCATCACGTGGACCCAGTCGCTCAGGTGAGTGCGCAGTGCTGTGACGGCGGACTGGTACGACTCGCCGGCCTCGCCGCCGGCCTGCATGCACGGCAAACGGTACGGAAAAACGCAGGGAGGCGGCGGGCGGGCGGGCGGGCGGGGACATCCCGTCACGCGGTACACTCCTTGCACCCGACACACAAACAGCCATCCAGAAGGCGTACGGTACCCGGAGGCAGTCCCGCAACCGTTCCTACTACCGGACCTCCGTTTCGCAGTGGCAGCTTTGCTTCTTTTTGCCGTACCTCCAGCAGCGCCCTGTTGATGGCATCCAGATGCAGCTCCGTCAGCCACGCGGCAACCAGAGTGCACTGGGCCCGCTCGGGGCCGCTGCCGGGGCCGGCGCCGCCGCCGGCGCCGCCGGCGCCGCCGGCGCTACCGCCGAATACGCCAGCGGCGGCGGCCGCCGCCGCGGCTGCGCCCCCGCGGGCGCCCGCCGCCCCAAGGCTGACCGCCAGTGTGGCCAGGCGTGTGGCTAGGAAGGCCTGCAGCGCCGCCGGGTCACCACACTCGGCCAGCTGGAGCGCCACGTCCTCGAAGGGCGGCCGGCCGTCGGAGATCTGTACGACATTTGGTACGGAGGTGTCGTACAATTTGTATGGAGCGTGATCCGTCAGATGGCGCAGGCGGGGTGGGGATTGGCGATAGGGGGCAGCCCAGAAACCCGTGTACACGACATAGGAGGAGGAGGAGGGGGAGGAGGGAAACAACGATAACGGGAAAAAAAATGTTTCGGTTTGCGGTAATGGGGATGGCGGTGAAGGAGAGGGTTCGCCGTCCTCTCCCCTCCACCCCCGCAGGCTCTGCTATGCCGTACCTTTGCGAAGTTCACGGCCGCCGTACGATAGTCCCCGACGGCAAGCGCCGCCTCCGCACGGGCCCTATGCACCTCGTCCCGCTGTGCGGCGCCGGCGCAGCAACGAAGCGCAGAGTCCCAGTCCTGCGGGACGGCAGTTCGTTGCAATACGGCAGTTAGTTACATAACAATCCTTGCTCGGTCCATTTCGCCCATATACACACACACACACGCACATACACACAATTTTCAGGTCGCCCCTGCCTGCGCTCCTCGTGAGACCCCCCTGCTGAGGGCCCGCACCCTCCTCCCTGGAGCGCATCCCCCCCTCCCTAGAGCACACCCTCCCGTCCCTGGTGGACCGCACCCTCCCTCCCTGGTGGACCGTACCCTCCCTCCCTGGAGCGCACCTGCAGCTCCAGGTACACCCGCCACATGCCCCTGCCCTCGTGCTGCAGGCTGACGTCGTACAGCGCCTCGTCCACTGCCATGTAGGTGGTGCCGCTGACCAGGTCGTGGACCAGGCCGTCTGGCGGGGGGAGGGAGGGGGAAGGGGGAGGGGGGAGGGATGTGTGTGTGTGTGTTTAGGAGAGGATGGACGGCAGCGTGCGAAACCGTGTAAGGCGCTTCCTGGGGCCATCTCTCCCAGCACAGACGACCACATTCAGAGCCCAAAACCCTAACATTCGCCCTCTCAAAACCCCCTCAGAACCCCATGGATCTCTCGAATGCCCCTTCAAAGCTCGATACTACTGCCATCTCACCCCCCCCACCACCACCACACACACACATATACCCGCACCCCCTATTCAGCGCCGACCTACAGTTTTCCTTTATAATCACCCGCACCCCAATCCTGCCCTCCGTCTCCTATGTCGTGTAATAGGGTCTTCTCGGCCCGCCCCCCCACCCACCCCTACCCCCCCAATACCCCCCAATACCCCCCCAATACCCCCCCAAACCAAACCACCGCCTCACCAATCTCCCTGGACGGCTCCCCAGTGACGCTGCGAGTGAGCGGCGACCTGAAGGCCCTAACCGCCACTGTACGGCCGCTGACTCGGTTGACCAACCGCAACCGGTCCCCCGCCAGCAGCAGCAGGTGGTACTCGGTGACCACCAGGCTGCGGGCGCCGCCACCGTCGGCTCCAGACGAGGAGACGCCGTCAGCGTCGGCTGCGGTAGGGTGGATGTGGATGCGGATGTCATCAGTGCATTCGGAGCTCAGAGTTCAGAGTTCAGAGTTCAGAGTTCAGAGTTCAGAGTTCAGAGTTCAGAGTTCAGAGCTCAAGAGTTCAGAGTTCAGAGCTCGGAGTTCAGAGTTCAGGGTTCAGAGTTCCGAGTTCCGAGTTCGGAGCTCAGAGTTCAGAGCTCAGGGTTTTAGGGTTTTAGGGTTTTATACTTCTTGGGTTTTTGGGTGTTTATTGTTTCCTTGCCATGTCCCGAGTGTGCGCGGGTTTGGGCATTTGACGGCCTGTGCGCGCACGTCAGGAAGACCTGGGACCCGCAACCCCTAACGGACTTCGCAACGGTGCGTCCAACCACAACGATAAACTAACAAAACGGACCCTTCGGCAACCTCCTCACCCTCCGAGCCGGCGCCCTCCAGAGGCAGGCTGACGATGCCCGACAGCACCTCGCCGGCGGCGGCGGCGGCGGCGGCGGCGCCTCCGCCCGCCGCCTCCATCGCCTCCGCCGCCTCCGCCGCCGACTCCCAATCCAGCTCCCCATGATACACCACCCCGCCCACAAGCCAGGCGAAACGGCTGGGGAGGTCCGACAGACCCACGGGCCACCAGAGCTGCAACTGGCTGTACGGCGACGGCGCCATCGCCTCGAGCACCGCCAGCGGCGGCGGCGGAGCCGCCGCCGCCGCCGCCGTCGCTGCCGTCGCGCCTCTGCCCGAGTGTTGATTATGTTGCAAGAAGAAGGACTGCCAGGCGGTGGCGGCGGCCGACGAGGGGGCGGGCGCGACCCACACCCGCAGGTGGGAGGGCGTCGCAGCCAGGAGGGCCTTACGTCCCGCAGGCAGGGAGATCTGGTAGAGGCTGGTGAAGCCGGCGGAGGTGGCGGAGGCGGAGGTGGCGGCGTGGCCGGACTTCCGGTCCTGCGGGCGGTGGTGGTTGGCGGGATGGGGAGGGGGTGCGAGGAAGACCCGTGGATGCCCGGCGGGATGGGGGGGGTGCGAGGAAAAACTGTGTAAGAAGGAAAAAAACGGTTAGGGCGGGATGTGTGTGTTGCGACAGCCAGGTCAGGGTATATGTCGCATAGATACGTAACCCACGGCCGACCCACGGGCCCACCTTGCCCCCGATCCCCTCAATCAGCGTCTTCGGGGGCGCCTCGCGTTTCTGTCGCTCGTCCAAGACCAGCTCCAGGAGGGTCCCGGTTTCAGTGCCCAACAGAATGGGCCTGAGGGGGGCAGGGTGTGAGAGGGGGAGGAGGAGAGAGCGGTGCCGTTGGGCACGGATCGGCGGTTGGGCTGGCTGAGTGGGCGGTTGGTTGTTGAGCAAGTGGCCGGGTGGGGCCGTGCACAGGGGGGGTCACCAGCAAGGGCCTTATGAGGCAATTAGGGACAGCAGGGAGCAGATCTGCGCCCGCCCAGGGAAGCCTAGGCCCATGCCAACCACCCGTGCGGCCAGAAAGCCCTTCCCAAAAAAACAAAGAGTTTCAAAGGAGTCGCCTGCCGCGGGTCGAAGGCCGTCGGAAGGCCGGGTCTGCAACACCCGCTGCGCCCTCGGAAAACAACAACACGGACCTGCCTCAATGCTTTCACTGCGTCTGACTCCGGGACCTGGCTTTCACCTCCAAAAGATGGAAAGATTGCAAGAACTTATGAAAGAAAAGGTAGACCGCAAGACCTATCGTGGTGTACGCTGAGCGATGCGACCCGCAACTCGCATCCCCGGCACACCGTGCGCTATGCCCGGGCCCCCCCCCCGCCCCCCCTCCCCTCCCTGGACCAAGTGCCGTACCCCGTGCAGCTCTCCCCCGACGTATTCCCCGCCGTGGACGCCGTACTCTTCCCAGGGAGCCCGTCGTCGCCCTGAGGAAGGTGGGAAGTTGGGGTCGCTACTAAGGGAAGCGAGGGAACCCGTGGGCAAAACACATATACGAGCTGTGATGTTGGTACGGCAAGCACCGAGGGCGTCCAACCGCCAGTTCGCGGTCCTGGGGGTAACGAGAAACCAGAGCGAACGACATAGGAGCAACCAATTTGGGCAAATGGGGTGGTGGGGGAGGGGGCGAGAAGACCCCGGTGGGGGGGGGGGCGGCGGTGTGGTGGGCGGGGCCCGTTGCCGGTGAGTCCGTTGCAGCAACCCAGATGTACCGTTTTAGTTATAACGATAAATCCAATGCGGCCGCCGCGCTGCTTGATCCTTGATCCTTCGGGACCCTTAACAACCCGGGCAAGGCTAGCCACAACCGCAGCCGACAATACCCCCAACACCCCGAAAGTACCACCCCCCACCCGCTGCGCCCCCCGATCCCACCCCGCACCCCGCCAGTCCAGTGGCCTGCGCGCGCGTCCAGGTGTCTGAAGGCCATGCACCAGCAAGGCTACACTTCCCATGTCGAGTACCCGGTTCTCTTACGTAAACCCCCATCCCGCCCCACCCTGCCGCCCCACCCTGCCGCCCCACCTGTCGGGCACTCCAAGCCACTGCCGTCAGGGCTCCCATCGTCCGCAGCTCCGCCAGTGCCCGCGCTCGGGGCCACCGCCTGGCGGCAGTTGGCAAGTAGGTACCGTTGCAACCGTTACCGTTACCGTAACATTCATCGTCGCGGTCGCCGCGCCCATCCTGCCCACAGGCACAGTTGGTTGGGGCCAACCAACGCGCCGAGGTGCGCACTGCTCGCCGCACTGCTCATCATGCAACCCGTACGGCTGCTCGTCCAACCTACCTGTGCACGTAGTACACCTCGGACGAGCCGCCGCCGCCGCCGTGGGCGCCACTCGGCCCCCGCACCGCCGCCAGCGCGTGGTTGGCCCATGGGTCCATGAAGACGGCGGCGATGCGGTGATCGGGTTGCTGCTTGGCCGCGACGACCTCCACCTCGCTCACCTAGGGAAGGACGGGGGGGGGGGAGGACAAAAAGCCCGGCGGGGGTCGGCAGGGGGAAGGGGGTCGGCGGGGGGGAGGGGGTCGGCAGCGGGGAGGGGGTCGCCTCCTTTGCAGAAGAGGTGGAGAATGCGAGGCACAATGACGACGAGGACCCCGGAGTTGAGTGACGCGCGAGGCGGGTGAGTCATGTGAGACGGGCGGCCCCATACACACCGCCCCTGCCTCCCCCCCGCTTCGCTTGTTTTTTTCCTTTTTGTACCCCCCCCCCCACCCCCCCCGCTTCACTTGTGACCCAGCCAGCCGCTAAACCGCCCATCGGCCCAACCGCCCCCGCACCCGTTCGTTGCCATTCTCGTCCCAACTGTATCGCAGCAGGTAGCCGCGGGCTGTGGCCACCAGCAGCACCTCGTTTGACGCGGTGACGCATGTGACTGCGCCCCTCCCCCTGGAGCGATGGAGCAATGGAGCGAGGGCGGGTTTCAAGGAAGACCCGTGGCGAGGGCGGGGGGTTACATAAAAGGACCGTGGACTCGACATGGGAAGTGTAGTGGATGCATAGCCTTCGGAAACCTGGACGCGCGCGCATGTTACTGGACTAGGATGGCGGGGCGGGGCGGGGGGGAGGGGCAGCGAGGAGACCCGGTTACGAGACATGGGAGACGGAGAGGAGAAAGTGGCGGACAGTTATCGGACGCGCGCGGGGGTGAGAGTGGGGATGGCATGAAGACCCGGCTTCACGGCATGCGGCGCGGGGGGGGGGGGGCGGGATGAGCTGAGGTTTGAGGCAAGGAGTGGCGTACTCGTGGCGGATGGGGCTGGGGGAGATCCAACCTTCCTTCCCTGCCTCCTGGACGGGCGGCGTCCCCGCGGAATCCTCCCCGCGCAGATCCAACCTTAAAAAACCCTAACCGCCACCGCTGACACCCTAACCGCCGCCACTGACACCCTAACCGCCACCACTGACACCCAAACCGCCACACTGACACCCTAACCGCCACCACTGGCGGGCGCGCGGGCGCCTCCCCTGGAGTGCTTCATGGCCTATCAACCACTCGGGCAAGCACTCGGGTACACAGATTGTGAAGGGAACTACCAAACGGCTCCCCTGGGGGGTTGGCGAGTAGACCCGGTTACACGGCACAGGAGACGTAGGGCCCTCCTGGGGGTGGGCGCGCCGGAGGGCCCCAGCTGTACGAATTCCGAATCCGCAGGCCAGCGGACGCAGGCCAGCGGACGGCCCGGAGCCCCTCTATCGTTGACTTTATCCCCCGGGGGAAAGTTCCAGACTGCCAAGCCCCCTAGCCCTGCGTTGCCCCTCCCTGGAGGGTGCCTAGCACCGGCGCTTCATGCCCGCTCTAAAGCATTCCACCCCCCGCCCTCGACGCCCGGAGGTCAATGCCCGCGGGTTCACCTGGCCAAAGGATTGGCCGGGCGCAAACTGGAGAGGGTGCGTGGGACGCCCCAAGCGTCGCTCACAGCACGCACGTAATAGGCCCGATGTTGTGCAGCAGGTTGTTGCAATGCATTCTCCAGATTGGAATTAGGACAAAGGAAGTGGCGGACGGACCTGGATGCCTGCCGGATTGCCGTGTCGATGAAGAGCTGGGGCGCCTCCGAGCCAGCGCTCGTGCTTGCTTGGGGGGTGTCAATGATCACGAGATCACCCGATGCGCCGCTCTCGACTCGTTCCATAAAATCCATCCCTCCATTCGAGCGGGCGCCGAAGGCCTCGACTAAGTCCATTCGCCCGCTTCCGGCCTTGCTGTCAGGTCGAAGGTATTTGTGATAGCATAACCTATGCGACGTAACAAGCGCTACATAGCTGCTTCCTAACACATAGGGCTTTGCGCAACTTAGGACGTATCACTTGGATACTGTTTTATTGGGGAAAAAGCAGCCTCTAGGTACATAAGAAAATCATCGTACTGTAAACGAATGGCTTTGAGCAAATTGCAGCGACATGCCGTCCCGCGGGGCGGAGCATGCACATTCCGTCGCGTTTCGGCCAGACCCTGGCCCGACAGCAATCGCGCGAACAATGCACTTGCACATATATTGATTCTTTTGCGCCTATGAAGGTACAGGCGCAATTTGGCAACACTCGTCCCAGAGGAGTAAGCTCGCCACGCACTGCAGTAGGGTCTTTTGTCAAGGTGTGGCGGGGTTTTGGTTTGTTTGGATGACATGGTTGGTGCGTGTCGATGGTTGCGATAAATCGGGGATCGCGGCAGGCTGCGGCAAGTTGCGTGGAGCAGCGTGGAGCTTCGTTCGTGATTTGTGCGCAGGCGCCCCGTATGACGAGTCACACAGCTTCTTGTTCAAGTTGGCAGCTGACGTCTTGGGAGCGACCTACAACCTAAGGTGCAGGTGGGGTTCCTGGCTGCTGGCAAGCAACAAGACGGTAACTGAGGCCATTCGTGGCTTTGTTACACGTCACCGGTTGCAGCAGATTGCCATGCCGCACAACCCATTAGAGAGGCCCGGCAGCACACATCGCAAGAAATTTCAACGACCCATGACCAATTGTTGGCTGCGGAGGCTTGGTTGCCGTACGCGCCGGCATGCGCGCGCGAAGTACTCATACGGCTCTTGCTTGGCATCTACGCTAGCTGGCCATGCATCCAGCTATATATCACGCTGTAGCAGGCGAGCAGCCAAAGGCTTCTCGAGATGCTGGGAGAGCGCGTTGCGCGCTTAGGGTGTGTTCGCAAGGGCCGTACATTTATCGTACACCTGCTACACTCTCCCCCCTTGCCCCCTGGCCAGCTAGCCATGCATCCAGCTATATATCACGCTGTAGCAGGCGAGCAGCCAAAGGCTTCTCGAGATGCTGGGAGAGCGCGTTGCGCGCATAGGGTGTGTTCGCAAGGGCCGTACATTTATCGTACACCTGCTACACTCTCCCCCCTTGCCCCCTGGCCAGCTAGCCATGCATCCAGCTATATATCACGCTATAGCAGGCGAGCAGCCAAAGGCTTCTCAAGATGCTGGGAGAGCGCGTTGCGCGCTTAGGGTGTGTTCGCAAGGGCTGTACATTTAGGGTGTGTTCGCAAGGGCCGTACATTTATTGTACACCTGCTACACTCTCCCCCCTTGCCCCCTGGCCAGCTAGCCATGCATCCAGCTATATATCACGCTATAGCAGGCGAGCAGCCAAAGGCTTCTCGAGATGCTGGGAGAGCGCGTTGCGCGCTTAGGGTGTGTTCGCAAGGGCTATACATTTATCGTACACCTGCTACACTCTCCCCCCTTGCCCCCTGGCCAGCTAGCCATGCATCCAGCTATATATCACGCTGTAGCAGGCGAGCAGCCAAAGGCTTCTCGAGATGCTGGGAGAGCTCGCAAGGGCTATACATTTATCGTACACCTGCTACACTCTCCCCCCTTGCCCCCTGGCCAGCTAGCCATGCATCCAGCTATATATCACGCTGTAGCAGGCGAGCAGCCAAAGGCTTCTCGAGATGCTGGGAGAGCGCGTTGCGCGCTTAGGGTGTGTTCGCAAGGGCCGTCTCGGTCCCTTCGGGCCTTGCCAGCATGTGCTTGCCATTTCCTACCCTGGGCACTGGGTCATCACTCCAGGTGACATCATGCCCCAGCATAGCATGGGTCTAGCCTTGCGGGATTTTTAAGCATCTAACCTTATTGGTCAACTTCGCTCTGCCGATTCCTCTTAGAGGACAAGGGACCGCATTGCGTCGCCCGAACAGTTTTACTGTGCGGGTCGATCCTAGGACCTTAGGGTCTCAACGGCTGGTCTCAATACCAATTGTAGCAGGCGAGCAGCCAAAGGCTTCTCGAGATGCTGGGAGAGCGCGTTGCGCGCTTAGGGTGTGTTCGCAAGGGCCGTACATTTATCGTACACCTGCTACACACGCATAGGATCATCACAGCACGCCACAGCGCTACTAAAATTCCACCTTTGGAACATAAAATATTGATTATTTAATACGTATCAGCACTTTACACCTCGATGCACCTTGAAGATACGGTCTGGGGCCCACTGCTGTAACAGGGCTGCGCCATCCAGCAGGAGGTGAGGTGTGACGCCAGCAGCAGCACCCACAGCACATACACACAGCACATACACATACACAGCACGCAGGCACTCGCCATCACTCCCCAAACCCGAGTGCTGCTGCCCACAGGCGCATCGACCACACCGGCGGCCACCTACCCCTGCGCGGAGCCACTTGGATATATGCACTGCATACATACTACTTACTACATACTACCTACTACATACGAAGGGGAGAATCACCCCCTGCCTGTCCCCCCTGCTACTACGCGTATCAAAAGGGGAAAACGCTTCAGTCTAAATGCCGAAGCGAATAGCTAGTGTGATACCTACCGCTCGCATGCAAGGAGATTGATGTTATTTATTCATGCAGGTCGATCAACGCACGGTCCCAAAACCGAGCAATGACATAACCGCGCGCTATCAAGCTTGATAGCGAATAGGGAAAGTAAGGTCGGCAGGCCGCCGACAGGCTGTCGCACGTAACCCTAGTACCTGCGTAGTTTAGCGTAGTGTACTACTATTGGGGCCTTACGGTCTGCTGGAGCCCACTGTAACGCACGGTTGCCACTCTGGTTACGACTATGTAACGGTAGGTGCCGTGAGTCGCTGCATATGCTCGTTAGAACCAACACGTGCCCGGCTTGCAGCTGCACGTGTTATCGCACTTGCAACCACCCTGGTCCTGGGCCATGTTGCACTTGTCGCAGGAAGCGCCTGCACGGGCAGCAGGCAGGGGTGTGGCATTTGAGTAGAGGCACGCAGGGCAGGAAGGCCGCCTAGACGGGCGGCGCGAGGGGGCCGCAGCGGGACGGGACAGCTACTGCCCGTCTGTATGCCTAGAAGCCAAAAAGCTACTATATACCGGTATGTAGTCGCGCCGCGTTGGTGGAAAGGATTGAAAGTTGGCGACATTTATGGCAGCTCAGCTAATGGCCTGACGGCGGGGTTCATTGTGCCGGCGGCGGGGCACAGTGTGTGTGCCATGGGGGCAAGAGGCGCTATCTAGCTATCATTTAACTAAATAAAAAAATATCTACTACCTATCTACTAGATATTTACCAACAATGCACGTATCTGACAACGTCCTCACCTCCAAGGTTCGGCCGGCAGTTGCACATGTTATCACATTTGCAGCCGCCGCGGCACAGCGGCACGTTGCATTTGTCACACTTGCCGCCACTGGGTGACGGGGGTGGAGGTTTACGCTTGGTGCCAGGAGGGCTGGGGGGGGGCTTGGCAGTGACGGGCGGTGAGCGTTTGGTGCCCGGGGGTGGGGACGCGTTGCCTGATGACATCTCTGGCCACTGGAAGGCGCCCTGGATGCTGGTGGCGGCCCAGGCGGCGTTGCTCAGCACATTCCAGGATGCGGTGTCGTCCGTGAAAACCTCAAAGTCATCGTAGTTGTTGGGCTTGTTCACCTGGATGCGTTTTTCCAGGTTCGGTTGAGCTGGTGGGTGCGTGTGTACGGTGCTTAGAAAGGGAAGCACCGAAGGGGAGGTTAGTGCCGTACACCCTACCCAGCACCCACGTCCAGACTAATGAAGGGGCAACAGATACTACCACTACTACTTTTACTACTTCTAGAGGTGTCCTGCGTAACTTGGTAGCTTCCCCACCCGCGTGCAGCCCTGACTTCGCATTGCTTGGGAATTGCATCGGCCTCAAATAAACAACCGCTCCTCACCTGCCATACCGCCCACGGAACGCCCAGGTTGTTGAATACGGAGATTTGACGCTGGAGGCCGTTCGCCTTGGAATTCCGGCCCGTGGATCCGAACTCTTCCACGATGATGCGCTTGCCGGAATTCTTGGCGGTCTGGATCACAGGCGGCAGCTTTTCGGCCCAATCGTCGCCATAGCTGTGCACGGACACCACGTCGATGGAAGGGCAGTTGAAGTGCTCCTGCAAGACGGAATCCCACACGGAGGCGCCGCCGCCCGTGAGTACGAGCATGCCCGCGGAGAGCCGCGGCTTGAGGTTTCGGGCGCGGTCACAGATCCAATTGCGGTTCGGAATGTTGTTGTTTCGCTGATGCGCCTGCCCCTCGTTTTGAATGGCGAAGCCGAGGATCGCCTCCTTAATACTGCTCCAGGGGCGGTTGCCAAAGGTGGTGCTCTTCCAAGCCACGATGTATGCGAAGCGGCGGTCCATGTCGGCTGCCGCGGCCGAGCTCGTGTAGAAGCCCGTCACGTCGTTGTCGACGACGCGTTCGGTGCCGCAGGCGTCTGTCGTGGGGATGCCGTACTTGCGCACGTAAGCGTCCTGGTTCCAGCAGCCCAGCGAGTAGCGGTCATGCAGCGTGATGATGAGCTTGATGCCGCGCTGGTAAGCCCGGTACATGAGTTCGTCGATCATGACCAGAATCCTGTCGTTGTACGCCCCGACTGGATTTTCGACGTCCGCAGTCTCGTAATTGTTGGAGCCCTTGGCGTTGGCGCCGACCTGGGAGATAAAGATGCGGAGCACCTTGAGGCCGGCGCGTTGCATCGCGTCGAGGACTTGGATTTGGTCATTTGTGCGATAGGAGTGAAGGTAGAAGCTGTTGGCACCGCCGAAAGACGCGGACTGCACGAGCACTGTGGAGCATGCAAGCGCCAGCAGGAGCCCAGCGATGTGGTAAGTAGAAGGCCGCCGCATTATTATTGCGGCTTGAGGACTTTTTGCAGCGTGCTGGCAACTTCCTACATAAGTAATGCGATTTTCTCCTTTACGGTATATATGTCGACTACTCAAGCAAGGGTATGCATTGCGTAATAGCCACCTGCGTTGCCGCCGTACTCCCGTGTTTCCCGACATGCTTCTGCCGTTGATTCGGAATGTGAGGCTATTAAAAGAATTGCTGCTAAAAACCTGTGTGCGTGGGTAGGCAGTGTCGAATTGCCTGCGCTTTCCTTTGGATGGAAGACTGCCAACGGGCATAACGAACGGGCAAACGAGCAATGATGTTGCAGTGCATTCACCAATATAAGATCCGGACACTGCTCGAGCATAGCATTTCCGATGCACGTATTACTGAGTGGAATTTTACGTCACACTCCGAGGGCGATTAAGTTCGCCAGAATGGGCTATGTCTATGGCAGGCATGCTTTTAACATGAATGGACAGGGCTCCGGCTATGCTATAGCTTGTTCCGAGGTCGGAGAGGAAGGTCCGAATGGTTTCTCTCATCCACGTGCCGTTAGATAGCTTCCTCGCCGCCGTTAGCTTCCTTGTAGCTACGTACGGTCACACCTGCTGGTCACACCTGGTCACAGAAAGCTGGATTCGAAGTGCTCTGGCTTCGCCATTACAGGCATGATGCGACATCACATGGTAAACAAATCACGTCCTGAAGCATTAGTTTGTTTTGGCCTTGAGCGAATAATCGCGCATGCTTGCAAGGACCCGCCGGGCCTACCTCCACGATCCACCTGGATTCGCGACCCTGAAGACCCGACTCCTATAACGAGGAGGTGGGCCTGTCGTACAGAGACGTCGTCGGAAGCTGGGAGCCCTCCGGCGGTGCTTCTAGTGAGCGCCAGCAGCCATGCACTCCAGTGGCCGCGAGAGTCCCTTCCCTGGACTGTGGCAAACCAGGACCGCCGTGCCATTAGTCATCGCATGCAGGTGACACCGGGGCTCCGTCGTACGGACGTGCGTAGGAGGCGGACGGCTTCACGTTTGCTCATAGTCGGTAAGTAAGGAAGTTGATGTGTGAAATACGGCCGAAGGTAGAGGGCCCAGCGGACCGCAGACCAACAATCGATGGACATCGATGGGAGCGAGCTTGATGCTGGTTGCCGGGTTGAAATTGTGTTAGTTGCTGCGGCTACACTGTGCCACAAGTATATATAGTAGGAGTCAGCAGGCTGCAATTGCTCCCTATCTATTGCTCCCACGGACGCCTGAGTGCTGAGTCCATACTTACTTTGAAGGATCGCGTTACAGTATGTACGGTAGATTACAATGTTACTCGCTGCTGGCCTGCTGCTGCCCGCCCGTCGGCTATGCTGCCGTCCGTTAGCCGCGCCAGCCCGCAGGCCTTTCTTTTGCAAGCAAGTGTTGTTGGCAACTCGCTAATTTACTGAAGGATAAGCTTATTAAGGCGTGTTATAGTAGCGCGGGTGCGATGCGACCAAATTCATCAACGACCAGCAATGCACGCAGGCTAGGCTACAGCTGCAGGATACGCCAGGAAACGCCCGAGGAGTGCCGTGTGTCCAGCGTCAACTCAAATTTGGGAGGGTGTCCCGTCGTCGTGCCTTTTTTGGTACGCAGCATTAAGTTGTTCGCAGTGTCCTGCGCAGGTGGTCCGAGGGAACAACACGTCTATCTGTAGAGTACGCAGCGGCGGCGGAGAGGGAGCAGTGCAGCCGGAGCAGTTAAATGCTGCTTCGTTCCTATGTCTCGTGAGGCTGCACGTGCCAGTGCAATCGCCCGATGGCTCTACCTTACGGTCTGGTGCGGTTTGTACGTAATTAATAGCACTACACCTACGCTTGGGGGGACCGGGCCTGTCCTGCCAGCGGCCCTGAATGCCTTGCAGCAAGTGTTCCGGCGGCTCTGGTCTGGCATGAAGTGGGAGCCGGCCTATAAGGAGGGATGGTGGCGGTTGGCTGTGGATGGGATCCCCCTCCTCGGGAACTCTCATATGCGGACGGCAGCAGCAGCCCCTTGTGGGTGCGGTGTGCCGGCTGGAGAGTCTTCAGGGGCGGGTACCCCCCGCTTACACCACTTTTGGTTCTGCCCGGTGGCTCAAGCAGTGACTGCCCAACTCGAGACCCAGCTCGGTGCAGGGGTGACACGGGCGCAAGTTTGGTTGGTGCAAGCACCTATCGGGGTACAGTCCTGCGTCTGGGATGTCGTAGTCCTGGCGGCTATTACTGCCATGGAGGTGGGGCGCCGTTTTATGGCCGCGGCTTTGAAAAGGGCGGGGGCTGGTGGTCCCCCTCTTACTCCGGGTAGTGGTCTTCTGGATCGCGCCGTTCGCCGTGGGGTGGTGGAGTTTTGGGCCCTTCTGAGGGGCTTTGCTGCGCTGGGGCTTCCCCAGAAAGGCTGGGATGCAGTGGGGTCTCGGCATCCTTTCTTGCGGGTGGTCGCCAATCGCCTTGTGTGCGGGGGACCGGCTGAGGTACTGGTGGATTCCTGATCGGCTCGGGTTGTCTTGGGGAGCGGGGTTTCCCGTGCTTCATACTTTCTGGCTATATAAGCGTGTTGAGCCCTGCTAAGGGTCCGTGCCTTATGGGATGAGAGGTGGCGGGTTCCGATGTTTGCATCGTTGCGGCGCTTCACTGGTTCGTCGGGTGCTGGGCTGTTAGGTTGGTTGGCGGCCAGTTCCTGATAGGGGAGCCTCTAGTGCAAATTCCCCCTGGGGTGCTGGCTGCTGCTCTGTATGCCTACGGCCTGTCAACTTGGTGTTCTGGTGGTTTGCCTTTGTTTCGGTGCATGTCGGTATTTGTTTCCTCCGTCTTGTTCAGTGTCAGGCGATGCGCCCGATGGTTCTACCTATTGGTCTGGAACCCACTGTAATCGTTACAACAACCTACCCCGGCAGCCCAGTCGCCCTCCCAGTCCCACCATCGTGCACGGATAATAACAACAATAATAGTGTCGCTGGGCGTAGCCCTAGCGTGTATTAAGGGTGTGGGGAACTGAGGCCTCCCCGTAGATTCGGGGTAAGACCTAGGGGGTCTATCTCCCCCCTGTATGCCCTCACCACCGTGGGAAGCAAAGGTGTCACAACCCCCCTACCGACCCCCCTTGTGTCGTACGTGTGGGTGTGGCCGTCCATTTTGCGTCCCGTAAGTACTATGAGGCTCGCTGCTGGACGACGAAGGATTATTACACACATACAAGGGCCGAATTTCTGCCTTCTGTGCATACACGTTTTCGAACATCTCCCGCGCACAATAGCAACTGGCTGCTGGAATGGGCTTCATTCAGGACCCTGTACATAACGTCTTACTTATTATTACGAAAAACGGACTTGCTTGCTTACCGCCTGCTGCATATATAGGTGCATCAGCAGCAGAGCGCGCTCGCATACTACGCAACTACTACCGTGCGTAAGAGGTTACATGGTGTCATTAAGAAAGCTGGTAAATCGTATTGCTGAACGGTTACGAAGGCATTACCAGCGAGTCATATGAGCGAGCCCATTATTAAGAGGACACTCCTAAAATGTTCCTAAAAAGATCGCATGAGCGAGATTGCACGGGCAGCAGTCCGAAAGTGCGCCAGGACGAAGTCGAATAATAAATTATTATTAGTACGTTTATAATTAGTTGTTATTATTAGTCCGTATTGTTAGTCGCCGGCGCTCGGCGCTCGGCGCTTGCACCCACTTGCACCCACTTGCACTTGCACCCACGCACTTGCACCCACTGGGGAGGCATAATTCCACGTGGAAACCGCGCTCTGGAGCACACCTTCGTTCGGGCCCGGAAATGTACTGCATGCCCGGGTTCTGCCTGGTGTGCTCCAGGTGCGCTAGATGTGCGAGGCAGGTGCACTGTTCCGCTCCAATGTGACACCACTCATGGGTTTATCGTGTGTGTGCAACGGGGCGGCTGCGCCTGGCAGGAGGCAGTACATTTCCGGGCCCGAATTAAAGTGTGCTCCAGAGCACACTTGGCACAGGTTTTGCCTGGTGTGCTGCATTGTGAATGTTGTACGCGAGCGCTTCGCACCACTGCAAGTGTGCGTGTGACTTAACGATTAATCTTGTGCATTCGTGCTTAGGGGGGATGTGCTTAGCGAACAAAAATAACGTGTGCTCTAGAGCACGTTTTCCACGAGAACCCGTTGGAAATTCAAAGTGCTCTGGAGCACACATTCCACGGAAACCCGTTGGAAGCCCTTACTGAAGCGCTCGGCGGCGGGGGACTGGCTGCGACGGAGTTAGTGATGTCCATGGGGTGACCGCTGAACTCGCAGCAGCTGGGGAGAAAGGGACTTGATTTCGAGCACTTCATTTGTTGGAAGCCAGCCAGACATCCCGAGCGCTCGGGATGCCTGGCTGGCTTCCAACACATGCATGGCTTTAAATGCTGCTGGGTTATTGAATCCATTGAGGCAACGACCGGAAATAGTGTGCGTGAATGCATTTTTGCTTGGCGTTGCGCTCAAACCAATAATGAACTGGTATCAAAATGATGCATGCTGAATATTTATATTACGGACGGACACTTAACATCGTTTGTGCTAGCCATCCATTTGCTTGCTGGATGGTAGGTGCGGCTGCTGGCTGACACGCTACCTCGGCTGCCTGTGTGGGTTGTGGCTGCTGTCCTAGATAGGCTCGCTCGCACCCGCCGAGCCGCCGTACGTGCATACCTCGCTGTCACTTGTTGACTCTCGCTCCTTTCGAGCTGCTCTGTAGGAAAGCAAAGGAACCTGCGCCCAGGAACGACCAGGAAGGTGTCGCGACATATATGCGCGTGCGTGTTGTGATCGCAACCCTTCGCAACTACCACCGCATACATACGCCGCAACACCGAGCGACCGCATGCGGTGTTGCGATCGCAACTAATAATAACACCGCATACGGCGGACGCCTCGTCGTCCAATGCGATTCCAGTGAAGTCGCGCGGCTTCGTTTCCGTCGGGCGGAATGCGGACCCCATTCGTTCATTCCATGGCATAGCCCCACGCACAGAAACGAAAGCGAACCCATCCAGCAGCCCAAGGGCACAGGGAAGTAAAAAGTAAGGGATGCCCCGCCGCGCCGAAGGCGGCTGCGCTGGGCGGGGGAGGGGGGGGCGCCCAACAGACTAACGAACAACCCAGGCACCCAGCAGCCAAGGCCAACCACAGCAACATTGTTGTAAGCCAGCAGGCCAAGCATTGACCGGACCCTGCTGCATCCAATAATAGCGGCGGCAGGCTGACAATTAAATAACCTACCCTGCTTAAGATTCCCTGAACATGCATGTAAGTTGGTTTGATCTTCGTGCCAACGGAGTGCATCGATCTGCGACGGTCATCGCTCATCATGGGTGGCTGGTCACCCGCACCCTCAAGGTTTGCTTCCAAGCAATCTGATCTCCCGCCGCCTTGCTTCGCTTCCGTCCCCCAGCGACACGATCGTCCGCATGCAAGAGCACGAACGCCATGGTTCGTTATTCCAACCATTTAGCACGCAGGGGGACATACAGCAGCGAGCTGTGCCGTATTTTAGCTTACCACATGCGCGACAGCATCAATCACACATAGGAATTCGGAACCACCGCGCACGCAATGATCTCCGCATGCGATCTTCCTGCGCATGAAAAGTCGCCCAGCCAAAAGCCTGGCTGCTGGCTGGCGCACAGGTGCACGTACGTCTGCATCGATCCATGTCACACTCGCTGCCGTTCACGGCCTCGTCCCTTATTACTTACTTCAGTACAGCCCACTACTCCGCGGCCGCCAACGCCAGCTGCTGCGTCCTGGGGTCGCACGCAATCCACTGCTGCAACCAATGCAGAATCGTGGGGGATGCGAGCCACCGCGCGATGCTCACGGCCGACACATCGTCCTGCGATGCATGGGGTAACGCAACATGGACGACAAGTAGACACGCGCCATTGGTTGTTATCACGATCGATGGTTCTCGATCTATCCAGCTAGCCAGCACTACTGTCGTCCACGTGTAGCTCGCCTTTTTTTGCGTTAGTTCCCGCCAAAGCAACGACCCCAACTAACAAACAACAAACAACAACAAACTCACGTAGACGCACGCAGTGGCGTCCGCGCCGGCCCACACGAGCTTCTTGACAAGATCCAGATCTGGCCGCAAGCAGGCCAGCATGAGCGGAGTCCGGTCCTCCTGCACGGATCGTTACCATTTCACTACTATCAGCTAATAACAATGTGTGTAAGTAGTAAATATATAAGTATGGCGGCGCTGTCCTAACTCACCGTTGATATGGTTCGTGTGCAACGAAGTGCGCAAGTGCGCTATCGAGTTATTAATAATGGCCGTTAAGATTCCAACTGATAATAACCCACAATTCGGTCCATCCTGCCTACGCCGGGACGCTGTAGCCCACGCCCCGGCCGCGAAGCTGTGCGCCCCACGGCATCCTAGCCGCGAAGCTGTGCGGCGCACGCCCCGGCCGTACATCGAGCGAGCTGCGGGCTGCGGCGGGCACAGCTCAGGTCGTAGGTAGGGCTCACGCACCTCGTCCTTTGTGTCCACGTCAGCGCCGGCCCGAACCAGGATGTCCACGACGTCCATGTTGCCATGCTGGCACGCGTGGTGCAGTGCCGTACGGCCGTACTGCGCGCATCCGTAGGTCAAGGGCAGCACGCAGCGGCAGGTTGATTGTTGTACGTCCACGTGCACAGACACATATATATAGGGGGGCGAGACAATAATATTAATAATCCATGTACGTCGTCATGAGGGTTCCGTCGTACGGAACCAGCAGACGGACATATAGACCAAAAATCGAGCGGCCCACTAATAGCCCGCCCATCAACTATACGTATATGCACGAGCATGACGCCTCACGATCACCCCCGGTGGTGAGGTCACATATATATAGGGGCGGAGTCCTTCCGCCCCTCATCAGTTCCCCACCCCCTTACTTAATACACGCCAGGCTCGCTCCGGCCGGCGTAACAATAACGAATATATATTAGTAGTAGTATGACGCCTCACCAGGTCGTCCCTTGCGTCCAGGTTGGCTCCCCCCCGCACGAGCACCTCCACAATGCCCGTGTGTCCCTCGTAGCTGCCGACGCAAAGGGCCCACCCGCTGGCCTGCTAGATAGGTGCGTGGATGGGCGGCAACAATCGATACCGCGACAAAAAGGGGGTTATCGATCTAAAACATGGGCGCGGCGCTGGACGGAGTGACGCGCCGCCGCCGTCGAGCTCGATTCATGAACCGCAGGTAGGCTAGGTAGGTAGGGTCGGGAGCGAGCGAGCGACATGAGGGGGCATACATAGGATGGAAGTAAGGGCCGTCGTTGGGCAGTAAATTTGGCTGCTGGGACAGGAGCGAGGCGGTGCGGTCATACTTTCAGGACATACAGCGCTGCTGCTGGGCGCTCGCTCGGCCCCAGCCAGCCAGCCAGACCCCCTGGTCAAGCGACCGCGCGGCCTCCAACACGCACAAGCACGTCTAGGAGCACCATCGACCCGCCGCCCGCCCTGCAGCCGCCAGGAAGTAACGAAGCCAATCTATCATCCGTCTTTGAACGCCCTAGCTTACGTAATCGATCGGCCCCTGCTCGCTCGCGCGCGCGCGTGGTCGTCTTCCCTCCCATATTTTTAATTGTGAGGAACGCGGCTGGCTGGCTGATAACCCGCGCACCCAATCGCTCCCTGCGGCCCGTCACGCACCGCGTCCTTTGCAGGGGCCGCATCTGCGCCAGTAAGCGCCAGGTCACGTGCGACAGCACACGCAGCCGCGTTTGCATGAGCAGTAGCGACAAGCAGCGCCGTTTCATTGCCACCCTGCCGTGCGTGCGTGCATCAGAACGTTAAATATACGAACGTACATACAAGCTAAGTAAGTAGTCAGGTAGATGGAGGACGGTGTTAGTTCGTTATATTAGTGAGATATGTATTTCCACAACTAATAACCCAGCCTCCCATGGTCGGTAGATGCATGTGTCCTGGCTGCTGGATGGGCACTACACACGTATGCACGTGGATTGTTAGGCAAATGGCACATACAGCACCCCACCATTCGTACACCCCATTACGCGCCCGCGCGCGCAGCCTAGCTAGCCGCTCACGCACCCTGCTGCCGCCTGCTGCCGTCGTCGCCCTGCGCGTCCTCGACTCCATGTCCGCACCGCAGCGCAGCAGTGCCACCACGACGTCCTTGTTTTCGCGACGACAGGCGTCCTGCAGTGCTGTCATGCCGTCCTGCACGTTTCGCACATGCAAGTACACATGCATTGTGCGTGCGGTGGCAATCGATCAATACGTACGTAGTGCCAGCAGCGGATACCATGCATCCAACGGCGGGCAGGTAGGTGGGGCATATACGCGCGCGCGCCAACGCCCGTGCCCGCTTGGAAAGCCAGTACGTAGATTGAATGGTTATTGAATGCTTACTGCCCACTTTGTCTACTGCCCAACTTGTCTACTGCTGCCCACCTTGCCTACTGCCCACCTTGTCTACTGCTGCTTAACTTGACTACATACTGCCCATCCACCTTACTTGCCTATCTACTGCCCACCTTGTCCACTGCCCACCTTGCGTGGCTACTGCCCACGCACCTTGTTCCGTGCCTCCGTGTCGGCGCCAGCACGCGCGAGGGCCTCCAGGACGTCCGCATGCCCGTAGCCACATGCGATGTGAAGCGGGGTTGAGCTGTCATCCTGCATCGGCAGCACGGAGCCAGCAAACACAATTCCAAGCGAAACACATACAAGCAATAAACCTTGTAAAGCCTAAAGCTTCGCTGTAAATGTCATGCATATAATTAAAGCTTGTATTTCTTTTACGGGCGGCTGTAAAATCCATTTGACAGCTTCGTTGCTTACTTACTTTCGACCGGTGTACGTGGTCGATGACCAGCAGCCGGCAAGGAATTGCGCACGCACGTTTGCCCGACTATTAGCAGCGGCGCCTCATGCTGACGTTCGTACGTACTTCGTGCGTGCTGAACGGACGGACTCGTTGCGCGTGGCGATGTGATGTACGTACGTACACACGGGTGAGAGAGTGAGAGCGCCAGCATATAGGACGGACAGCTGATCGATGATGAGGATGAGTTGCGGTGGCTGGGATGTACACACCACACCCGCCGGCCGTGGCCGATCGCTCGCTCTTCCGATCCACCGCACCTTCGTCCTCGCCTCCAGGTCCGCTCCCGCCCGCGCCAGTACCTCCACAATCTCCACGTTGCCATCGTAGCTGGCGTTGTGAAGGGCTGTCCAGCCGCACTGCGCCATCGGGAACACACACACACGTACGTCATCGTCATGGTCATCGCACATCTTTGTTAATTGACAGATGACATCCCATAGGTCTCCGGCGGTGCTGCCTGCTGGGCGCGATCAATTGCTGACTAAGGAAGGCGACCAATCAACACGGTTAATTGCATGCACCACCTCTCTATGAGTCGCCTATCTCGCTATCAATCGGTCTATATATCTCGCAAGGCACAAATAAAGGACCAGCAGGAAACACGCACGTACCTGCTGCTATCTATCTAAGATACACGCACCCTCGCTAGCTCCCAAGGACGCCGCCGTACTAACCCCGCGCGCGCTACAGTAGTCTCTACTCACATGCTCGTCCATGGCGTCCAGGTCCACGTCAGCGCAGATGAGGGCCTTGACGACGCCAACATGTCGCTTGTAGCTGGCGATGCTGAGAGGGGTGGCGCCGACCTGCGAGCATGCGTCAGCAAGCAGGCACGCAGGTGATGTATGGTGACGGCAGGTGGTGGCCACAGAGGTGTTTCACCACCCGCCGCGACATTGTAATTATGTACACCGTGCAACATCTACTTTGCGACCTCGGGATCGATGGCTAGGAGGATACTACCTACCTGACATATGCCAGCTACCGTATGTCCTACCGGTATCTGTGCCTTGCTTGCTTCTGGACTGCTGCCTTCATAGCTAGCATCCCCTACCTCGCACGCACGGCACGCGACCCAATCACCTGCGTGTCAGTAGCGTTCGGGTTAACGGCTGGGTTCCTCAGCAGTCTCGCAACGGCTGCCAGGTCGCCGGCGTTGCTGGCGTCCAGCAGCGCTTCCTGCGGAGGTCCGCGGCGAGGCCCGCCGGCGTTGATTACCGGTAACGCACGGCGACTAAAAACGTCAGGCCTTACTTTGAGCGAGATGGAGTAGTTAACCTAAACCGTGCACTCCCCGACTTCGGTTATCAAGGTCCTTTGCATGTGCAGCGTGCATCGGAAACACCTACACGCCATCTATCACTCAATGACGTCCAGTGCCGGCGGTGAAATGAACGTCGGTGCGTGGGTGCCGGCGCTCGCTCGGGTGCGAGCTGCAAACGGGTCAGCCAGCTAGCCAGTTGTGCCTGCTGCAGCGCTAGCTGCTGCCAGTTACTGCTAGTTCCGT
Organism: Yamagishiella unicocca; assembly: GCA_003116995.1. Lineage (NCBI taxonomy): Eukaryota > Viridiplantae > Chlorophyta > Chlorophyceae > Chlamydomonadales > Volvocaceae > Yamagishiella > Yamagishiella unicocca. The sequence continues at coordinate 656,138 of BDSL01000040.1, forward strand.
CGTCACCGCGCGCGCACCTCGTCCGCGGTCTTTGCCTTGCGCACTGGCTTGTAAGGGCTCTTGCAGGAGGCCACGAGCGTGGGGGTGGCGACCGCCGCAGGCGGGGCGGGGCGGGCCGCCTCGCCGCTACCCGCAGCGGCGATTGGTTCGGCCCGGCGGCGGGAAGGCATTATCGCCAGACGAAGCAGCGACGAAATCGCTGGATTTTGCGGCGAGTGTGGGGAAAGGCTGCTGGTTAGCCATTTGAGCGAGAGAGTGAGCCTTGGAAGTCGCGATAGCTGTGCAGCTGCGCATGTTCGCAATAGAGTTTGGAGTGTGATGGAAACAAGTTGCGCACAATTGCGCCTCTGTTCTATTGGGCAATGTGTGCGTGTGGATGTTATGATAGTGCGTATATGCCAGGTGCTGTTACGGTAGTCGAAGAACTAGCAAGGAGCATTACCGATGATGGAATAACAAACAATGTATAGACAGGGCCCATCGTCTTACCTTTTGAAAAGAGCAATGAAGCTGTTTTGAGGGTCGTTTGGATCGATCCGTTTTTTCTACGCAATGTGAAATTAGATGTGCTGGAATGGCACTTGTCTTGTTGCTTTCATTATATATTTGATCGTAATCTGCTTCAGGGCACCATATTTTTTAGCAGATGAAGTAGCTTGTGGTCTGTGGCCTGCGGGAAGTCGTGTGGGAAGAGGGGAAAGTGTTGGCGGATGCCAGCAGTTTCGCTGGCCCCTCCAACAGCCAAGGCATTTGGTTACAACTCAGTGATCTCTTGACAGTCAATAACGTTAAAGGCTCCAGCCGGAGGACGTGTCCTGGTAAATTTACCGTTACGACAGACCTCCTGGGATCTCCCGCGACGACAGGATCCACAGGGGCTTCTATCCAGCCTTTCGCAATAAAGGGGAGGGTCGGCTACACATCCTCCTGAACCTTTCAATCGGCATAGGATCCCATCCCCATCCCCAACCGCGCTCGTCCCCATCCCTGACAGTAGTCCCCAACGGTCCCCATTCCTATCTTCGGCAGTCATATCCATATCCTATGACTGGCCCCTCTTCTCCCATCTCCAACGTATGGTTGCTACCCTCCGGTGGCAAGGTGGTGGGAATGGTGTGGATTAACGAAGGGGCCGGTCACAGGGAAGACATGAAGACTGTCGGGGTTGATTGGGAATGGGGACCGTTGGGGGTGGGGATGGGATAATAACCTGGTTGGGGATGCCGGAGATGGCTGGGATCAGGACTCTGACTATAGTTGTGAGGATTATGACTGTGGTTTGGAAGGGGCCGTGGATTATGACACTAGTTGGGGACTAAGATGATGGTCTGATTGACGTACGGCCCGATTGACTGTTGTAGATACAGTAGCGGCAGGGCTTATTCCGGTTTTCGTGGAATGTTTACGGCAGGTGGAGTGCGCAGGCCGTGCGTAGGGCGTAGGTCGGTAAGCGAGAGCTGGGGGGAGGTGGGAGTGACCCTGAGTGACTGCTGAAGTCAGCATGCGAGATGGGCACTGGCCCGTCGAAATCCTGGTGCAAGTCAGCCTTAATTCCATGAAAGCAAACCTTGCAGCATCTTGTTGATTGTCACGCGGAGGTTAACCGAAGGATGATTATCAGATAAAGGCGGGCGCGAGGGCAAGGTTCGTAGTTTCACGCGAGCAGCTCGGACCAGATATGACTGCAACATCGATCCCACATACAGAACACCATGATGAGTCTGGGGATGCCAGTAAGCGGCGGGAATGGGCTCTAATGTTCGTACTTGACTGGAGCCTATTGGCTTTAGAAAGCCCGTGAGCACCTGACGTTTACCAGGTTTTTAGGAGCCTTTGCGGCTCAACCACCACAACTGAAGCCAACGTAAACCCCACTAGAGCGAACCCGCTGCGTGCCCATTGCGTGGGGTATACCCGGATATGGATCCCGGGTGGATCTGGCGCTTTGCACGTTGTTTATAGCTGTCCACATTTTGTGGGACGCTGCAATCCAACAGTCCCCATCCAACGTAGGGAAACGGAACAGCGGCGAACACAGCCTTGCGACGCGAAAGCAAAACAACAAGGATCAACCCCTACAGTACGCAAGCTCAGCAGCGCTCGGCATGCATCACCACAAGCTGGTATTCGTTGCAGTGCCTTATGTACGCGCCCTACCTACAACCCGAATTTCCACATAAGCATCGTTTGAGTCCATCGTACAATACATCCGTACGAGATGGACGAGCGGCCATCACGCCACGGGGGAACAAGAAAACACAAAAAACGTCGAATCCATCAATTCTGTCCCGCCAGCTGTAAGCCTGCTGCACCCACCTGCCCGCTCACGTCAGCCTCCCATCGAATCCCGCTTCCCGATTATTTCTGGTGACGTACCGTCGATAAATCGATCCTTGGCCCTTCGCAGCTTCTTCCTGACCTCGCCTGTTGGTAACCACCTAACGGTCGCCTCGAAGGCCCAAACCCAGTCGCCTGCCATCCCTGTCCACCATCCCGACCTTCCTTTCTACCCGCCAGTTCCATACCGGTGGGTATCATAACTAACGACAACAGCCCCAGATGAGCTAGCAGTGGCCAGGATCGAGTGAGCCGCAGCCGTGCCGTCTAGCGACTACAACCGAACCAAACATCCTCCTCCCATCGCGACCGCCACTCCTAGCTGTGATGAAACCAAACAAACATTATCACCCAATTTGACCCGCCACTTCTCAAGTACCATCGTCCATGCGAACCAGCTGTTGTACCCAGCCCAGCACCATCACGGCAATGAGCTGTGGCCGAAAAAGTACATGCACGACCGGCGCGCGGTCTCGACCTCTCCGCCACTGGTCACCCGGCCGTCGCGATGAGGTGGCGGCAGCCGTTGGAAATACCGGCCGTCCAAAGTACGTATGCAGTACATGTACGTCTGGCACCGAAACCAACTCGCCGTGAGCGTGCCGTCGCGAGCCGCCCGCTTTAGGAAGCCTGCGGAAACCGCAGCAGGGGACCCCTTCCCAGCACGCTCCTAACCCCCCCTTCTCCGCGTGCCTGCCTGCCTGCCTCTCTATACGTGTCGACCCGCGGGTTTACTATCTCCCCTAGCCTGCCTGCCTGCCTGCCCGGCGCACCCACCAGCAGCGCCTGTTGCAGCGGCTGGCCATGAAGAAGGCGACGGACACGGAACCTCGCATTGCGGCAGCGCTCACAGCAGCGATACTCTTTGCGGCGGTGCTCATATAGCTAACGGTGGTGCCCACTGCCCGCCCCTTGAGCTTGCCCCTCACAACCACAACCACCGTGGCACAGCCACAACCACAACCATGCAACACACGTGCACCGCCCAGCCATCAGGCCCCGGGCTTGGAGCGGCGGCAGTATGGGACCGTGGTGGGAGCGTCAAGAGACCGCAACGACCTCCCTGGACCTCACATGGGGCGGCAGGCACCTCCCTGGACCTCACATGGGGCGGCAGGCACCTCCCTGGACCTCACATGGGGCGGCAGTGCCTGACGCCCCCTCGACCACCAATCGCGCCGGCAGCAGCCACAGCAGCACCAGCAGCCCCTGATGCCGCACCCGCCTCCTCGCTCTCGCCCTCGCCCTGGCTCTCCTCCTCGCCCTGCCCCTCCGCTGCCGCCACGGCAGCCCCGTGGCCCGCATTCGCCCCCTCCGCCTCTGGCTGCTCCTCTGCATCCTGCTCCTCCTCCTGACCGTCCTCTTCCTCCTCCATCACGGTAGCATCATGATCATCTTCGCTAGCCGCCCCTCGTACCACCTGGTACCTCTCCGCCTCCTCGTCAGTCGTCCCCTCCTCCTCCTCATCGTCCTCCTCCTCCTCCTCCTCCTCATCGTCCTCCTCCTCCTCATCGTCCTCCTCCTCCTCCTCACTCTCGGCGCCCGCCGCCGTATTCCTCAGCGCCGACATGAGCAGGCTGTGCAGCTCCCGCGTGCGGGCGCCGCCGCCGCCGCCGCCGCCACCACCCTCAGCCTCAGCCTCGCCGTCGCCCTCCTCCCTGTACGGCAACCGACAGTCCCCGGGCCATGGGGTGAAGGGGGCAGCTTTAGTTTTTTGCGAACGAAGAAGGTATGCATCATCAACTTGGTCTTCATTGCGAACTAAGAAGGTATGCATGCATCATCAACTTGGTCTTCATTGTTCCTTATTGGAATATAGGGACAATCGCTCGAGCCCTCCCACCTTCCGCTGCACGGTTATTAGCCCTGACCTGTCTCCGCGCTGGTCGCACGGGCACGCGCAGGAGATGACGGCCACGATAGCACTGCCGCCGCGGCCGCTCCACAGCAGCAGTAACGCCAACAGCGGAAGAAGTAGCACCAGCAGTAGCACCAGCAGCTCGTACACACACACGACAATCAACCCCTGCCCCCCCCCCACACCGGTTCTTTTCGGCACGAATCGGTGTCCGACGACCACGCGCCAACCATCCGGTCCTTTTCGTGTAAACGGTTTTTATGCCATCCCTAATGCGCGGCACTTCCTGGCACCTCCTTCCCTTGCAGTGGTAGCAGCCACGCCCCCAACCCGCACCCCCCTCCTGCCCCCCGGCTGCCTCATCGGCTTCCGAGTCCACGGGCTTTCCCCACAAGCCCCCCGCCTGCCCCCACAAGCCCCCCGCCTGCCCCCACAAGCCCCCCGCCTGCCCCCACAAGCCCCCCGCCTGCCCCCACAAGCCCCCCGCCTGCCCCCACAAGCCCCCCGCCTGCACCCACAAGCCCCCCGCCTGCCCCCACCTAGACGGTTATCCTTTCGTACACGGGTTTTCCTGGCAGCCCCCACCTGGCCAACTCTCCGAGCAGCGCCCGCAGCACAGTCCGCGGCAGCACCAGCCGCTGGCCCCCCCTGGACCGAGACTGAGCCGCCGACCGCTGCCGCGCGTTGTCCCGTACGGCAGCCTCGGCGGCGGCTCCAAGGAGGTGCGCGGCGCCCGCAGTGGGCGCCCACAGCTTGATGTCGTCGTCGATGCCTTGAGCGGGGGATGGGGGGGGGGGTTCGAGGAAGACCCGTGGATGCCCGAAAAAAACGTTTGAAACAGACGTTTTGAGATGCATGCTGGAGAACTGGGTTGGGGATACTAAAGCCGAAGGTCGTAATATGACCTTTGGCGGCTAAGCTAAAGATACGGCGAGACGACATGAAGCGAGGACCCCACGCGACGCACGGAAACGTTTCGCAGAACAGGTTTTGAGCGCTAGCAGGAGAACTGGGGGAGTTGGTGATCTATGGGAGAGCGGACAGCGCGATCCGGGGGGTGGGTGGTGGTGGGGAGGGGGCAAACACGCGGTCGGTGTGTTCGGTGATCAACACAGGCGATACAGCTCGCGTATGGAGCGGCGAGCGGGCGACCTCAACCAAAACACAAACCGAACCTGCTGTCCCACCCCGCGCGCTTCCCGGCTACTCCACCCCCGCCCCCACCGGGTTATTTTCATTCGTACACTGGATTTCCTTCCTACACGGGATTTCCTTCCTACACGGGATTTCCTTCCTACACGGGTCTTCCTCGCATCCCCCGGCCCCACCCGACGTGGCCATGTGCAGCGGCAGCGTGGGGTGCGGCTCCAGGCAGTTGACCACGTAGCTGTCGCCTCGCAGCCAGCAGTGCAGGCGGGCGGTGGCGCGGCTCCAGATGTAGATGTGGCTGCCGTGTGGCAGGGATGTGACGGGGTTAGGATGGGAGAGGTAGGGAGGGGGAAGTTAGGATGGGAGACGTGGGGTTAGGATGGGAGAGGTGGGGTTAGGATGGGGGAGGGAGGGTTAGGGTGGGAGAGGTGGGGTTAGGATGGGAGAGGTGGGGTTAGGGTGGGCGAGGTGGGGTTAGGATGGGAGAGGTGGGGTTAGGGTGGGCGAGGTGGGGTTAGGATGGGAGAGGTGGGGTTAGGATGGGGGAGGGAGGGGGAAGGTAGGACGGCCCAGGCGACAACACATTACGGGCCGACACTCGCCCGGCCGTCTGGCTCCAGCCTGTGCCCCGGATCCCCCCTGGAGCTTTCCTTTGCACCTCTGGCATACGGTAGCAGTGATCCTCAAGGCCTTTATGGCAGTCGCTCAGTTTCCCGTACCCCGTCAGCCGTGCCGTCTGAAAACCCTAAACTCCACCCTCCGCCACTCTCCCGGCAGGTCCCGCCCCCCGTCCCTCACAGCCTTACCCCCAACCAACCAGCTAACCAACCATCCAAACATCGAACCAACCAACCGTTTTCCTGGTCAGTGCCGACCCACGGCCTTTCCTCACAGCCGCCCCCCCCCGCCCACCCTTCCTGCGACCAGCTAGCCGCACAACCCACAGGACGCCAACTGCCAGCTGCGCCCCCACTGAGCGGCGATCCCACCCATTGGGCGGCGATCCCACCCATTGAGCGGCGATCCCACCCATTGAGCGGCGATCCCACCCATTGAGCGGCGATCCCACCCATTGAGCGGCGATCCCACCCATTGAGCGGCGGCTTCCCCATTGAGCGGCGACCCCTCTGCACCCTTACCCACTCCTCCCTTCCGGCCAGCCTACCCGCAGTCGCTGCCGCTGACCACCCACTCCTCCCTCTCGCCCAGGAAGCTGACGCCCTTGACGGTGCGGTTGTTGCGGTGGCCGCTTGGGGCAGGCGGAAGAGGGCGGAGTTTTAGGGTTTTAGGAGGTATTCGGATTTCTTGGTGGGAGGCGGCGGGTGGGTAATGGGACGAGGGCGTAAGGCACAAGACGGACGCAACACAGCGGGAGGGGCGAGGGGGGTGTTCAAGGAGTTTTAGGGTTTCGGAGACGCGGATACGACTGCCGTACCGCTAGGGAATGGAGCGACCGACATGGCCGCGGGCCGAGGAGGTTTAGTCACGGGCGGCGCGCACCTGTATCTGCCGACGACGTAATCCCCGACGCCGTCATCGCCGTTGTCGCCGCCGCCGCCGCGCCCCGTCGGCCAGGTGCCGCCGCGGCCGCCGCCGCCGCTGGCGGAGGTGGCCGCCCGCCGCCGCCGCCTGGACGGCCGCAGGAAACTGTCGTCCTCCTCTTCCTGCGCGCGTCCCTCCGTAGAGCCGCCGGCCTTATCCTCCGCGCCGCCCCCACCGCCGGCCGCCCTTCCCCGAAACTGCGCCGCCGCCCATCCCAAGATGCCGCCGCCGCCGCCACCGCCGCGGCGGTCTTCTTCGTCGCTATCCTCGTCGCCCGTGGTCCCGGGCCTTCCCTCGCCGCCGCCACTTCCCTGAGTTCCCGGCGGCCTGAAGACGTACACGTCATCGTCGTTGTACGTCGCCAGCACGTCACCTGCACGGCAAAGGCGTACGACAACAACGAGTGTGGGAATACTCAACAAGGTTCGCCGCTGTGCCGACCGCCAGAACTCCCTCCCGCCGTCACCTCCCCCGCAATGCCGACCCACCGTTCTGGCCGAACATGACGCAGGTGACGTGCGTGGGACGCCGGAAGGCCGAAGGGTCGTTCACTTGCAGGTGGGCCGGGCAAAGCTCCATCAGCGGGCGGCCGTTGACCCGGCGGCACCTTGTGCTTGCGCCGCTGCTGCCAGAGGACGACGCCGAGGCGGCGACGTAGGATGACGTCAGCGACGTCAGGGCCCGGTTGTCGTACACGAGTACGGCCTCATCGGCGCCGCCGACGACCAGCTGCCATGGCCTCGCGGGGTTGACGTGTACGGCGTTCAGGTCGATGACCTGGCGGGGCCGCGGCCGGGCGGGGCCGCCGACGCCGCTGCTGCCGCCGGCGGTTGACCCCCTACACATACGTAGGGTTTGCAGGTAGGGGTTGGGAAGCAACGCCCAAAAGGTGTCAGCATCACAGGGAGGGCAGGCAGGGGTTCAGTGGTACCGACTCAGGAATCTACCAGGAATCTACCGGTAGGTGAGCTTCCAGGGTGAGCTTCCGGCGGTGGAGCGAAGGATTTGGGAGGATGGCATAAAAAACCGGTTACGCGACGGATTTGGGGTGGAGAATTGCCCCACTGCAGCAGCGATGGCAACACCAGCGCCGCGCTCCCCGCTCTCTCCCCCGGGCTCCGGTGCGGCTCCGAAACCCAGCCCGCCGTCGCCGCCATGCGCCCAAGCGGCTACGAAACCCACCCCGCCGTCGCCGCCATGCGCCCCAGCGGATCCGAATCCGTGACCCGCAGGTCGAAGAAGCACACATCCCCGTCCTCGCCGCTGCTGTAGAAGCACGGCGGGCCGCCGCCGCCGCCACCGCTGCCGTACGACGGGTTGTACGGGCTGGCGTGCTGCAGCGCCAGCTTGTGCGCGCGGCCCTGGTGGCGGTGCAGGCGCTTGCTAGCGGGGCGGCTGCTGCCGTCGCGGAAGTACGACACGCGCACCTGCAGGGCACGTGGGGTGCGGATGGGACACGGGCACGTGACCTCCGTGATGCGGACCGCTGCTGGCCTCCTCGGCTTCTTTGTTGGAGGCTCCGCGCCCGCTTTCGAATTATAACCCCGATCACTAGGTCCCTTGATCGATAGATAGGTCGCGAAGCCCGTCCCATGGGTCACCCATGTGGATCAAAGGGCCCATTAAAGCGTGCCCCGGCCCAGGCACCACCGAGCGCTGGCACGATGGCGACGACAGCAGGAAGAAGCAGAGCCCCCGGACCACACTTGTACGGCGGCTGCGTACGACACAGTCCGTCCCACGTGGTCCGCCCTCACCTGGCCGTCCGCCGCGCACGACACCAGCGTCCGGTCATCTGTACCGGGCAGCATCCGCGCCTTTGGAACAGCGCGCGAGGGGGGAGTGCAAGGGTTATTTGGTGGATTGGTTGGTCGGTTGGTGGGTTGATAGTTTGGCGGATTTTGGCCCTTTGAGTTTGGTTTGGCCCTTTGAGTTTGTGTGACAAGGGCTGGGAGCTGGTGTGGTGTGCTGGTGAGGACAAAAAGGCCGTTGGGACAAATGAGGTGGCGAGGTCGGGTTGCCTTGCGTCGGAGAGGGCTGGTTGCCTGGCTTGGCAGCCCCAAAGGAGGTTGGGAGGAGACCCATGGGTCGGCACGTAGAGAGGAGCAAAACCTACGAGGAACAAGTTGCCTGTTTTGGCAGCTCCGTGGGGGAATGCGAGGCGCCAGGCGGGGCTGTCAAACTGCCGGTGTGCGTGGAAGTGCTCGGAGAAGCGTTCGTTTGGACAGAAAGGGTTCCGCCAGGAGATGAAGCACCGATTGTTGCGATGAGGGACCCCACAGCGTCTCACAGCGCGCCACGTGCCGCACACTCACCCCACGGGCCAGTCGCCTAGAGGACCGCCCCTTCACTCGGGTAAAAATCTCGCGCGGGAAGGTCCCTCCCTCCCTTTCCCTCCTTGCTGCCCAAATCCAGCTCCGGACCCTACCTGGAAGATGTTGTTGTTGTGCCCCGGCTCGAACCTTAGTCGTCGTACGCCTGTACGGCAGGAGGGTGGCGCACAGGCCTTGCGCGGGTTAACGAGGCGTCGGGTCTCGGCTGGGAGGGCCGGCCGGGGGCGGGAGTAATTTGTGCGCCTCTCTGGCGGCCTGGTGCAGCGTATGGCGAGGAAGCAACGTGCATGAGATGATCTTGTAAGGCTCCCGCCGCGACCTTCTTCCACACCAAAACCCAAACCCATTGAAAGTACGGGAGTCTTCGGTTGAAGTGCCGTACCGTTCCGTACAAACCCGCACCCAGACCTCCACCCGTGTCGGGTTGCCAATTTGGGCAGAGGCCAAGGGCCGAGGGGGTTTTAGGTGCATGTGTGTCGCGAAAATAGGTGGAATGTGTTTTGTTGGGGTAGGGGATGATAGAGTGGTGTCCATGATGATGGGTCAACGCTAGGATATGTTGGGGCTAGACATCACGATGGGGCGAGGCTGTCGAGGTGCCCGTATCCCTTGGGGACCTCAACCATAGTAAGAGGAGCGGCGAAGCCGACCCAGCGCAGGGTGGGAAGTTGGAAGCGGTTGGGAGTTATGGGTCTTCGATGAAGCGGCAGGCTGTGGAGCGGCAGTTCACGTGCTACACACCGGCAGCAAAGTTGCTTTGCTGTGATGGTGCACACCTTTCCGCCAGTCCCACAGCATGACGCTTTGGTCATCTGAGCCGCTGATAAGCAGGTCGCCAGTCGGGTTAAACGAAACCGTGTTGACGCAGCCGCCGTGGCCTTCCAGATTGCGCTGTAGCTCCATGCGTTGGATGAGACCAGTTGTGCCCGACAGCTCGCCGCGAAACGTGGCCGCGGTAGCCAGAAGATGTCGGGGCAAGGCCTGTTCCCTGTCATATACCGTTCTGAAGCACGAGGCTGGCATCGTCTCTTATGTCTCGATAACGTAAACTGTATTATGTCATTCCGTAACCAGCTTTACAAAATAGCTCCAGAACCCTTCCCTATCGCTTTGCCTTTAAGCTCTAAATCAGGTCTTTCCAACTTGCACAAGCCATGAATACAGCAGAATTAAAGTTCTAAAAGTGAAGCCAGCGGCATCTGGCCGCATGGGATGCAGGCAGTCCAGGCAACATGCCAGAAACTATGTAACCATAGTACCTAAACCATCCAATTACGTTTGCTCTGGGATCGTCAAAATATGCTAAGTCAGACGTATGGAGAATGCTCGGCGTGTCCTTGCACTCTGTGGTACAGTAGGTACGGCACCTCTCTGTCCCTACTCGGACTTTTATGAAAGGCAGCGGTACCGAACCTAGCGAAAGGGTACCTGTCCGGGCTACGCCCTTTGTATTGAATGCCAACGCGTTGCATTAACCCGGACGACTGATAGCCTACTGTTGATAATTACCAAAGTCTTGAATTCGGTTAACGGATTTCTCTCTACTGCTTGAACGTTTTGGGAGATACCACAATCATTTAGCCGACTATTGCTTCACCTCTTAAGTGCACTTTAACCTCTTGCGACTTGGCAGTTGTCGCCCTGAAGACATTGTATCACTAGTAACGGCGTAAACGCTGCCTCACTTTAAGAGGTCGAGGTTCTTTAGTACCAGTTCAGTTGCCTTGGCATTTACCTGGAGTTGCTGGATTGCTGTGCGGCTTTGCCTATTGATCCATTGGGTCGTTCCCAACTCACACACCTGCGCTCCTGTGCGGCTACGGCGCTCAGACATGAAGCGCCGCATACGCACTGGCTCGGCGACCGGGTCTGTGATACGTTTGGTGGCCATAGTTGCGGCCTGCGTAATGATTGGAGGGCTGGTCGTTAACGCAGCCGCAAAAGAGCTCGGTGCCCGACACCTAAAGGCATTTGACGAGTTAACAGCTGTTAATACCCAGCATACAGTCAGCGCAGATGGGGGAACGGATGCTTTGGCCACATCGACTGGTACAGCGGCTACCGCAGACTGGACAGGGGAAGTTTCCGACTTGGCTGCTCAGACCACTGGAGATATTGCCAGCGCAGCAAGCACGGGGATCGAAGCCGCAAAGACGGCGGACGGAGCGGTTTTGAGCGCCATCGAGGCCTTCTCAGCGGAGGAGGAAGGTGCGGACGGCGACGAGTACGGTTATGACGGCGCAGCTGATCCTAACGCCCTGGCAGCAGGCGCGCAGACATCGGTGTTTTCCTTCTCAACTGATAGCACCCCCGAGGTTGATACTACAACCGATAGCACCTCCGGGTTTGCCACTACTACCGATACCACAGCAGCCGCTCTGGTGGACGCCCTTTCTGCGGCAATGGCCGGGACCATGACACCCAATGCCACATCGATGACAACGTTGGAGGCTGCGGCTTCAAACGCGTCTGACTCTACCGCTCTACCGGCGGTAGGAACAGGCGCATCAGCTATGTCGGATACCACAGCAGCAGCCACCGCCGATACCGGCATCACCACTGAGGGCACATCGCTGACGTCATTGTACGGAGCGGATGCGACCGCCGCCGGTGCTGCAGCTGTAACAGATGCGACGGGCTTATCCGCATCTGATACTGCAGCTTCGATGGCATATGGGGCTGACGACAGTACGGTTTTGGATGCCGCAGCCACGACTGTCGATGCAGCTGCAGCCTCATTATCTGGTGGAGCCGAAGGAACGCTCGATCCTTATGGCAGCTATCCAGTGAACGGCACGGAGGGCTTGGGGAACGTCACCGATACCGACATCACTACTCTTGGTACGGATGGCGTGAATGGTACAGATGCGTTGAGCAGTACATCACTTGACGGGACGGGTGCCATTAGTGCCACTGGTGCCCTAGATGGGACAGAAACAGTGTACGGCACCGATGGCCTGAACACCACGGAGACCCTCAATAGCACGGCAACCGTCTATGGCGTCGATGGTTTAAATGCTACGGAGGCGCTAAATGGCACGGAGGTATTCAACAGTATAGAAACGGTGTATAGCAGTGATGGACTGAACACCACGGAGGCGCTAAATGGTACGGAGGCCCTCAATGGTACGGCGACAGTGTACGGCACCGATGGACTGAACACCACGGAGGTGCTGAATGGTACGGAGGCCCTCAATGGCACGGCGACAGTGTACGGCACCGATGGACTGAACACCACGGAGGCGCTGAATGGTACGGAGGCCCTCAATGGCACGGAGACAGTGTACGGCACCGATGGACTGAACACCACGGAGGCGCTGAATGGTACGGAGGCCCTCAATGGCACGGAGACAGTGTACGGCACCGATGGACTGAACATCACGGAGGCGCTGAATGGTACGGAAACAGTGTACGGTACCGATGGACTGAACACCACGGAGGCGCTGAATGGTACGGAGGCCCTCAATGGCACGGCGACAGTGTACGGCACCGATGGACTGAACGCCACGGAGGCGCTGAATGGTACGGAAACAGTGTACGGCACCGATGGACTGAACATCACGGAGGCGCTTAATGGTACGGAGGCCCTCAATGGCACGGCGACAGTGTACGGAACCGATGGACTGAACACCACAGAGGCGCTGAATGGCACGGCGACAGTGTACGGCACCGATGGACTGAACACCACGGAGGCGCTGAATGGTACGGAGGCCCTCAATGGCACGGCGACAGTGTACGGCACCGATGGACTGAACGCCACGGAGGCGCTGAATGGCACGGAGGCCCTTAATGGCACGGCGACAGTGTACGGCACCGATGGACTGAACACCACGGAGGCGCTGAATGGTACGGAGGCCCTCAATGGCACGGCGACAGTGTACGGCACCGATGGACTGAACGCCACGGAGGCGCTGAATGGCACGGAGGCCCTCAATGGCACGGCGACAGTGTACGGCACCGATGGACTGAACGCCACGGAGGCGCTGAATGGTACGGAGGCCCTCAATGGCACGGCGACAGTGTACGGCACCGATGGACTGAACGCCACGGAGGCGCTGAATGGTACGGAGGCCCTCAATGGCACGGCGACAGTGTACAGCACCGATGGACTGAACACCACGGAGGCGCTGAATGGTACGGAGGCCCTCAATGGCACGGCGACAGTGTACGGCACCGATGGACTGAACGCCACGGAGGCGCTGAATGGTACGGAGGCCCTTAATGGCACGGCGACAGTGTACGGCACCGATGGACTGAACACCACGGAGGCGCTGAATGGTACGGAGACGCTTAACAGCACGGCGACACTGTACGGCCCGGACGCCTTGAATAGCACGGTCGCCCTGAATGGCACCGACGTCGTCAACGGGACTGCTGCCACCAATGAAACGGCGGGTGGCTCAATCTCGGGCTCCATTACAACGGATACAACGGGTGCGATGCGATGGGGGGAGGGGGAGGGGGAGGGGGTGGGGTCCTCCAGTCCTCCAGCTGTGTCTTTTGTCTTGGGTATTAGCCACTGTGCGATCTGGTTGCGTGGCAAGCTCCGGGAACCTCCTTTGGTATGGCATGAGGGCCGAGGCGGGGGGAGAGCCGAGACGAAAGGAGTGCAGAGCCTATGTGGCGTATGGGCGGCAGTTGGGGCAAGTGGGGCGTCGAGGAGGCAGTGGGTCCGAAGGAGGGGTCTCCGAGGGGGTTGAGAAGGAACCCGTAAAGCGACAGAGGGGAGAAGGATGACGAGCTGGGGGAGTTTTGAGCCTAGGCGGGGCCCAGGGGGAGATTTGAGCCTAGGCAGGACCCAGGGGGAGGTTTGAGGCTAGGCAGGGCCCAGGGGGAGGTTTGAGCCTAGGCAGGGCCCAGGGGGAGGTTTGAGCCTAGGCAGGGCCCAGGGGGAGGTTTGAGCCTAGGCAGGGCCCAGGGGGAGGTTTGAGCCTAGGCAGGGCCCAGGGGGAGGTTTGAGCCTAGGCAGGGCCCAGGGGGAGGTTCTAGCCTAGGCAGGGCCCAGGGGGAGGTTTGAGCCTAGGCAGGGCCCAGGGGGAGGTTTGAGCCTAGGCAGGGCCCAGGGGGAGGTTTGAGCCTAGGCAGGGCCCAGGGGGCGGGGCGGCACGGCGGTGCAAGCTACCCGGTACCCCCATGGAGAAGCCAGGCACTCCTATGCAGGAGAAGTCAGGGCTATGAGCGATGGCTGTCTTGTAATGCCTTGTACTGGACGCGAGTAGGATTCCTGTCGCACGGCAAACCAACCACCCTGACTGTATTCCTGGCCAATAACTCGACCTCTCGCCGTGCAACGCAGCAAGTGGCGGCTCCGCTGGCGGCGACGATGCGTTGGGTGGCGCTGGAGGCGGGGGCGCAGGGACCGGATCCACAACCGGTACAGGCGGCTTCGACATCGGATCCACAACCGGCGGTGGCCTCTTCGGCTCCGGAACCGGCACTGACGGCTTCGGCTCTGGAACCGGCACCGACGGCTTCGGCTCCGGAACTGGCACTGACAGTTTCGGCTCCGGAACCGGCACTGACGGCTTTGGCTCCGGAGGCATGGGCTCGGACTCGACGACCAGCAGCAGCGGCGCAGGTGGCACCGGGGACAGTGCCTTCGGTTCCGGGGGGCGCGTCGATGGCGACGATTACACGTACGACTCCGGTGCTGGCGCTGGTGCTGATACGACAACCGAGGGTGAGCGGCCAGGCGGCGGCCAGTTTGGTGGCGGCGGGGTGGCTGGCTGGCAGCAGCACCGGAAGCGACGCCCCTCCGGCGGCCGGGGGGGCCGGCACGGGGGCCAGGGCCGGCAAGGCCACGGGGGTCACCACGGGGCGGCAGGTGCGCGCGGCGGGAAGAGTCACACGGGAAGAGTGACGGGCGCTGGGGGAGGGGGGGCAAAGACCGCGGGGCGGGCGGACGGGCGGGCGGGTACCTGGCACAGAGGTCCGCGAGATGAGGCGACGGTGTGGTGTGCGTGTGCATGTCGTGCTGGCGATGCTGCGAAGTTGTGGTGATGCGGACCGGGGGGGGATGGGAATGGCAACAGACTTGGAACGGGACGGGGAAGGGGGGGGAGAGGGAGAGAGGGCTGTGGTTGGAGGTGTTTCCGGGGATGCTTTGCGGTGCGCAGGTGGATTCCACGCCTCAGCCCCACCACGTGTTGCTGAGAATCAACCCCCTGCAGCGCCGCGTGCGCGTCCACCAGCGCACCAGGGGTCGAGGCAGCGGCGCGGCGCGCCTGCCCAAAGGCAAAAGCAAACGGCGGCAGTAACCCTGACTGTCCTAGGGGCGCAGTCCTCAACCTGGCTGTTGTGGCGTCCCCGTTCGGGTCGCACCTCCAGCCGTGGCGCGCAGTCCTTAGCTCCCGCATGATACCTGGTTTTCAACCCTCGCCTATCTAACAAATTTCTCACTCGGATGCTCGTCCCATCCGCGGCTTCCCCTACAGGCAACGGCGGCTTTGGCGGTGGCGACGGCGATGGCGACGACATCAGCGGCGGCGACAGCCTCTTTGGCGGCGGCGGCGGCGCCGGCATCGGCACCGGTGTTGGCGGCAGCCTTTATGGCGGCGGAGCGACGGCGTCTCCGCCACCGCCGCAGCCCCATCACCACCACACCCACATCGGCTCTACCACCAACACCAGCACAGCCTACAGCGCCACTGGCGGCGGCGGCGGCAGCATCGAAGGTCAGTCGGCGGCAGTCAACACCACCGGAGGTGTTGCCGGCCCGCTGGCTGGACCGGCGGGGGAGCGTCAGGGCGACGGCGAGGCCACGGCGGGAGTGGTGGAGGCCTCAAGCAGCGTCAGCTCTATCCTTCTGTCGCCCAGCATCATGGGGTGAGTGGAGACCCGGCATACCCACGTACCGGCCACGTACCGGCCACGTACCGGCCACGTACCGGCCACGTACCGGCCACGTACTGGCCACGTACCGGCCACGTACCGGCCACGTACCGGCCACGTACCGGCCACGTACCGGCCACGTACCGGCCACATACTGGCCACGTACCGGCCACGTACGAGACACCCGCCAACCTGGCCCCAGTGAGACACGCCTGCACCTACCAGCCCATCAACCTGCCTGCCTGCTCGTGTTCTGTTTTAACACCATGCGCATACGCCCCCCCCCCCCACACACACATACTTAAAACACACACACATATATACACACACACTCTCTTAACCCCCGGCCGTGGATTCGCGGAACTAATATACTCCCAACCCCGACTCCATTAATCGCCACCAGTGACTGCTCCTGCACTCCACCCACCGTCTTCTCCTTACGGCCGTTCCAAAGCAACCCACTGCAGCCCCCGTCATCCCTTCTTGACACCCCAAGCCCCTCATCTCCCCACCACCACACGCACACACACCTCCTTCGCGGCTCAGCTCAGCATATTTAAAACACACACACAATCCTCACCCCCCCACCCTGTACGCGCCTCCGCTTCAACGGGCGCAGGTCAACGATCGGCGGCAGCGTGGCCGTGGTGTTGGTGGTGGCGGTGGTGATCATGGGCCGCCGCTACATCGCCAGCATGCAGGCGGCGCAGATGCAGCGCCAGGCGCCCATCTCCAGGTGCGGAGTGGTGCGGGGTGGTGCGGAGGG
Organism: Yamagishiella unicocca; assembly: GCA_003116995.1. Lineage (NCBI taxonomy): Eukaryota > Viridiplantae > Chlorophyta > Chlorophyceae > Chlamydomonadales > Volvocaceae > Yamagishiella > Yamagishiella unicocca. The sequence continues at coordinate 672,954 of BDSL01000040.1, forward strand.
CGCGGAGGTACGGACGGCGGGGATGGGGTGTTTTGACTTCCTGGTGTCGTGGTTGTGGTGGTGGTGGTCGTAAGACGGTTGCGATGGGAGGAGGCAAGGTGGGAAGACCGAATGCGACGGCGAGGGTTTAAGAGCTGCTTACGCCGCAGTTGTGTGTGAGGAGTAGCAAGAGGGAGGTGCACCCACCGCCAACAGCCCGGCCCACACACCCGCCTTCCACCCACATCCACACATCCCGCTGCCGCCTCTTCGCTGACTCCCCCCCTTAACCCCTCCCAACCCCTCCCAACCCCTCTAACCCCTGCGCATCCCCTGCCCATCCCCTGCCTGCCCCTTGCCCATCCCCTTCCCATCCCCTGCCTGCCCCCCGCGCATCCCCTGCCTACACCCTTTCTATCCCCTCCACCCGCAGCATGATGCTCTACGCCAACAACGCCCTCGTTTCGGGCGCAAGGGACGCGTGGAACCGAATGGGCAGCGGCTCAGCCTCGACTCCAGGTCGAGGTGGCGGCGGAGGAGGGCGGGGGACTGGCGGCACGCCGGGCGCGTCCGCGGTGTCACCCGTGAGCTGGGACGATGGCGGTTGGGACGATGAGGACGGTAACGGTGACGGTTGGGACAACGACTCGTCCACTTGGGAGGACGTGGAGGGCGGCGCCACGAGGGGTCGGGGAACCGGTGGGGGCCGCAGCCGACAGCAGGGAGCGGGTGGTGGTGGCGGCGGGGGCGGGAGCTCCAAGAAGCCGGGAAAGAGCTATCTGGATGACTGGTAGTTCACAGCATTGATCGGAGGCAGAGGGCGATTAGATAGGAGGGCTAGGACGAGAAGGGGCCCGACTTTATAGGGGTGTCAAGGTTTGGGGAGATGTGTTGGGGGTGTCGAGGAGAGACGCGTGCGGTCGGCTGGTTCGTTCGCCGCGGGACTGCCGACGGCCCATCCAGCACCCGCCCTAGCGCCTTGGGACGGGCACGGCGGCAGGGAGGCACTCTCTGAGCGGAAAGGTGAAGGCGAGGCTCCCAAGGGGGCTTTCAGTGCGTGTGAGTGGGGACATGAGTCCAGGAGGGACCAAGAGACATAGCTGATGTTTCCATGTCTACGTTCAGCCCCAGACGTTTCGGGGATTCTTTTTGCTCCCCGGACGTTCCGTATGCCATAGGTGAGATGAAACAGATGATGTCAATCTTTGAGGCATTGATGTGTTTAGTATATGCGTAGAGTCTATGAGGTCTCAGGTAGGGAGCCGCAACGCGAGCGGCTTGCTGGCCGCGGTAATTGCGGCGAAAGGAGGCGGGCGAGAGATGTGCACCTCTTGAGTGGGTACCGCCCAATGGGTACCTCTCGACGGCAGCATCGCCTGATAGGGCACCGCAGTGGCGTTTCAAAATGAAGACGTGTGATTATTCCTATCGCGTGCGACGCGTCGTGGGTCTCCGGACGAGCTGCCGCATGGGGCGCTGTGCGATTTGCGGACTGTGGCTGCGCAGGCAGGTGCCCGCACGGCGTGTACGAACACCCAGGGAGGCAGCCCTGGCGGACCCGTGGGTCTGTGGGCTGGGAGGGAGCAGCGAGGCTGTGGCTGCGCATGGCGCCTGCCGCCGCGGAGCACCGTGTTTTAAACTTTTTTCATGACTCAAGGTGGGCACCACGTTTTGCGAGGGCAGCCACGTCAGCTCTCAGCAATATCAAGTTCAGCTCGCGGCAAGGTGAGCAGTCACGTCAGCAGCCACGTCTAGTACCTGGGGCAGCCGCTGCAACATGAAGCAGGGCCAGGGGGGCCCAGCGGCACACACACACTCGCACAGCAGCCGAGCCGAGCCTCGCTGGCCAACGCAGGGAGTTCACAAACGACAATAGAGGTACCTCATCAAGTACCCATGGTTTGTCGGAGTAGAAGTACCAGTAGTCGTAAAGTGGGCTCCGGACCCCCGCACGGTAGGTGTGACAGTGTATGCTGCTTTAAAGGATGCAAATGGGATTTTTTAAGGTGGTGCAGGAGTGCGAGGGCACCGCTCTGGCATTATACAGCTCAGCAGGGTACTGGGCTACTTTACATCTACCGAGTATGAGGAGCCTTATTAGGTTATATTACATGGGTTTTGGTGGTACAGAGAGGATTTGTGGGATAGGGTCAGTTGCTGGCTGTCTGCTGGCGCCTGGGTGGTTCCCATTTGGTATACTGTGCGAGTTCCCAACAACCGCCCACACCCACCGTGACACAAGCCTGCCCTTTCATCTTCTAGCGTCCCAACAACATCAACGAGAGCAAACCAGGAAAGGCTTTCCCCGAACAAAAGAAGTGTCTCACTATTATAGGACATCCCCGCCTAAGGGTCAAGAGCTCAAGACACAGGCCACCAGACACGCGGTACAGTATCCTCAACACTGCCCCATTCGGCAAGAGTACGGATTTAACCACGCGGCATGCGTGCGGCTACGCGTCACCCACGGGCGGGGGGGCGGGCCGACCGAAATGAGATCGCAACCAATACGGCAGGGCGGGGCCGGTGCGGCCGTAATGTACAACTATGGAAGAAAAACAATTGCACTGCTGCTGATCAATAGAGCGACGGCACTAGGGACGCCACGGGCACAACACGGCCGACAAGATAACAAGGCTAGACATTATTTGAGGAACGATGCAAAGGCGGGGGCGAGTCTCCAGCCGTATGCAGGCCTGCGGGGGCTGTGTGCCGCCTTCTGGCACCAGCAACGGCGCAGCAAAACATGCTTCTTCATGAGGACCGCCCCCGCCGGCACTTGCTGAGCTCATTCAGGCACTTGACACGAAGAGACAGTCACACGCGCACTCGCAAGGGATATACTCCTACAGCTCTTCATTTTTGGAGGGAAACGAAACAATCCAACACACGCAAGAGACTGGATGCTGCTGCTACGCGACGTACGGTGTATCGTGTCGTGTAGCTCGCAGTTTGGATATCAATATTAGCTCAACCCAGTCGAAGAGAGGCACGGCAAGGTGCAGTTGGAAGGTAGGCGCAGCACAGCCACTGGGTTGAACCGAGCGGGGAGGCGGGTCGGCCCGTCCTCGCGCCGCGAAATTCTGCTGGATCAGCTACGGCGTAGCACAAGCCACGAACAGCGGCCATATCAGCCACCAGTGACGGCAATATGAGAGATACCAGAGCACCCAGCCCGTACGCCTCACGTGATGCCAAGTGTTCTCCCTCAGGCTGCAGAGCCGCCCCTGAAGAGGCCACCTCGGTCACGAGCCAAGAGCCGCGCGCTCCATCCGTCCACACAGCACTGCAGCGCAGCACAGACTCGCTGAGCACAGACACATCCGCGAGTCGAGTGGCTGCCTGCCCGCCCTGGCGCCACCATGCGGCAAGCGGCCCTAGAGGGACAGGGTCCCAGCAAAAAAATACGCCTACGCCTCCGCTCCCTACTCGTTCCGTCTCCACCGCCTGTAGACGTGGCAGATCCGCCTTGGTTCTTCTCGCTACCCGCTTTCACCCAGAGCCCCGCCTCCCCTCATCGGCGCCCCCGGGAGGTTCAAGCTCCGGAGAACCAACAACCATCTCCTCCTGCAAGACTCAAACTGACAAGGAGCCCCCATTTGGAACACCGAGCGACGCGAGCTTTGATTCAAAAGGGCTCCCCGCCCGCCGCACCAGAAGGAGCGCTTCCGCCGCGGTCCGTGGAAATCAGCAAACCCAGCAACCGCCGGCGCTGGAGTGACTGCGCCGAAAGGCGCGTACACAGTACAACATCGCGTAAATTGTCGTACATACAGGTAGGGCTCTTTGTACGGCATCTGCTCTGGGTTGCAGGAAACACGTGTGTCTTCGTTCTGTACCTCGAGGGGGCGGATTTCCACGACTGGGGGCCCCTCGCGTGTCGACGTACGGGTCAGCCCCCCGGCCGCACTAACCGCATTCCCGGCCACACAAACACATACACCGACATGCAACACAACACACCGGCGTACACCTGTCGCCTCGAATACGAAACACGCTGGAGTCATTACGATCGTACGATTTTCCAATGCGCAAGCCTCAGTCGTCGTCCTCTCACCGCCCCCACACGTGGTCTGAAAACTGGTATTTCCTCACTCCCGCACATCCTCCCCGACGCCCTCCCATGCGGCTTGAAGAGCTTGATCTTCTCAGCTAACGATCCCCTCCCTCGACCCGCCATGTGCCGGCCGCCCCGCCGGCTCTACTATTTTACAAGCAATTACTTCCATTATTGCGGCGTATTGCGGTTGCATTGGTACACAAAGCAAGATGCTCCAGGGAGGGGCATCGCGGGGTCGCCCCCGGATGCCGTTCACCACAAGGGAGCTCGTCCCACCTCTATAAAGATACACGGGGTTTGTTGTGTTGTTGGCGCTCCTGCTGTTGAGAGTCGCAACCGAGCCAGTGGGTGCTGCGACGGCGCCAATCTGATCCTACCGGGCTGCGGCAAGGCTGCCGCCGCCTTCCGTCGCACCACGGGTCCGTTGTCGTCTCTCCTGGTCGCCCCTCCGGGCACATATGGCCAGTATATCATCTGGCGACTTGTTTATGGCGACTTGTTTATAGGGTCTATGACGGTTACGTGTTTAGAGTTCTAAGCCTTGGAGGCAGCTGAGCCGGCGATGGCGGCAGCGGCGGGCCCGCCGGCAGCGGCGTCCCTGGCAGCGGCGGCGGCCACCTGGCTCTGTACGACAACGAAGCCACCAGCCTCCTGGACGCCCTGTGTGGTACAGGAGGCGGGACCGGACGCACAGGGGCAATACACGGCAGGGCTCAAGGCTCCAGATTGGATTCGACATCAGCAATAGCGACCGGCCTACACCCGTCATCTCCTCCACCAATCGTCCCTCTCTTCATTCTGCCCTTCCGCGCCATTCCCACGCGCTTCCTCCGCTCCCTACCCCTACCCCTACCCGCGGCATCGCCTCCTCTCTTGCTCCAAAACCCTCCGCTCCCTACCCCTACCCGCGGCATCACCTCCTCTCTTGGCTTGCTCCAAAACCCTAAACGAACCCCGCCCACCTGCAGCCGCGCAAGCACGTTGAGCAGCGCGTGCAGGTCGCCCTTGGCGGTGTGCCAGCAGGGCCCGTAGCCGCCCAGCGCCGCCCGCAGCACCTCGGAGGCAGCGGGCAGGGACGCCAGGATGCGCTGGTTGTCGGGGCAGCCGCGCAGGCTGTTGTGCAGCGCCGCGATGGCCTCCGATTGGGTTTCGGAGCGGGGCTCGGAGCGGGCGATCACGTCCAGCAGCGCGGGGATGCCGCCTTCGGGGTGGGCGGTAGAGCGGGGACAGGGTGAGGAAGGGGCGGGTTACAGAAGGTAACCGGTAGGGGGGTGCAGTCATGGGGCCGCCATCGCTGATGACGCCCTGCCATCGTCATAGCTACCGGTCCCGCCCCCTAGGTGCTGGCGCACGCAGTACGGCACTCACCCGCGGCGCCAATGGCCGCCTTGCTGGCGGGGTCGAGGCTCAGCGCCTAGGCAGTCGGACGGAGGGAGGGGCGGCGGCAGGTGAGTTGAGGCAGAGGGCACGAGAAAGGAGGGACTGGGGAGGGGCCGGAAGATGTGACCCGGGTGAAAGTCAGTGGTGGCTACCTGCCAGCAGTGGTGGCCACCTGCCAGCAGTGGTGGCCACCTGCCAGCAGTGGTGGCCACCTGCCAGCAGTGGTGGCCACCTGCCAGCAGTGGTGGCCACCTGCCAGCAGTGGTGGCCACCTGCCAGCAGTGGTGGCCACCTGCCAGCAGTGGTGGCCACCTGCCAGCAGTGGTGGCTACCTGCCAGCAGACCTCAGCCCCCCGGCGGTACCTCCGCACCCCGGCGGTACCTCCGCACCCCGGCGCGACCAAAGACGCCCCAGCCCGGCCTCGACCCTTCCCACAGCCCCGCCCCGCCCCGCCCCCCACCCACCTACCGACCCACAGGTCGGTTTTCCTCTCCCACCCCCACCCACGCCTATCTGCCCACGTGCCTGTAACCGCGACTCACCTGCAGCAGCTTCATGGCGGGGAGGAGCGCGGCCCGCCGATCGTAGCCTCCCGTCGGCGTCGCCAGAACCGGCGCGGAAGCCACCCCACCGACGCCGGCCGCCTGGCCCGAGGGTGAAGCCACCGCCACCGCCGCCACCGACAGCTCCACCAGCCGGCTCAGGCCGCCCGCCTCCCTGGAGTCGCCGTAACGGTGGACGAGTTCGTAAAGAGCTGAACGACTCGGCGCCAACCATCAAACAGCAGTTGGTTTTACGCGCGCGCGCGCTTCCTTTCAGGGAAACGTTTCACTTCGTGCTGCCTGTTGCCTGCTCAACCTAGGGCGTTAAGAACCCACGAAAAACGAGTGCAAGACGCGCGCAACGAGCTCCCACGGCGCGTCCGTCATCCCTTCCCGACGACTCACCCCCATCGTGTCCTTTAGTCCCGGCGACTCGCCCCCATCGTGTCCCTTAGTCCCGGCGCCCATTGTACTATTGTACTACCCCAGCCAGCCAGCCATGCAGCGCAAAAACACACGATAGCCCCGAAACCCGCACTGCACCTGATGGCCTCAACTGCCAGCGCGTGATCCGACAGCCTCGCCAGCGCCGCCAGCCCGTATCCGCTGACCACCGGGTTGGGGTGCTGCAGCAGCCCCACCAGCCGGGGAACGCCGCCCGCTGCCACAAGGGAGTCCTGTGTGTGGGGGAGAGAGGGACGAAGGGAGGGAAGGGGGGTGCGGGGTCAGGCGGCACGTGGCAAAACGGAGGTCTACAATGCGTCATTTGGACACATCCACATAACTGGACACGTCGACACGTCCAACATAATCTGGAACTGGACTACATAGGTTTCCGGTATAGCAGCTGGCCATATATGTGCGGATGACTAACGTCGCTTTGCCATCTACGACACCGAGACCGCATCCGTACGCCCGTTCGTACACCTCATGGTGACCCACCCTGCACTCCTGATCCTTGCACAGCTCAGCCAGCGCCTGGATTGGTCGCGGGAGGCCGAGGGTTGCGGAGGGGGGGGGGGGCAGGAGGCAGAGGGATCAACAAGGATCAGGGGTGTGGGCGAACAGAAGGTATCGCAAACCGCTCGAGGTGTCGGGTTTGACACGGTCATAGTCACGTTAGGAAACCGGTCTGGGTATTGCCCACGCCTCTGATCAGCTACACCTACCCGCGACTCAGGTTTGAAATGCACGCTGCACTGCTGCATGACACCCACCCTCGCCCCTCCAATCCATCGCCCCTCGCCCCCGCCCCTGGCTCCCGGTGTCCGAAGGCTATGCACCCACTACATTTCCCCAGTCGCGTTACCGGTTCTTTTATTGTAAGAACCCGATTCCCCACCCCTCCCTGTGACCACGCGTTTCAACGCTTCTCCTCCACCCGCTCCCCCGCACAAACCCACGCACCCACCTGCGCGATGAGGTGAAGGATGGGGCAGTCCGGCAGGGCCGCAGCCAGTCGCTGCAGCAGCGCCTCCATGCCCTTCAGCCTGCAGCAGCGGCGGCACCGACGACGGTAATATAGCAGCGCTGCAGCAGCCTTGAACGCGGCAGCAACCCTCACAGCACACTCCCCCGTATGCCAGCAGCAGCAACGACAGTAGCCGCGCTTCACACGCGCCACCAGGTAGACCCACTAAGCCGACCAACAGCTAGACAGGCAGTACAACTCGTTATCTTCTTCCCATACCACACCGCCAGTCGCAGCACCGCGGACCGGGCCCCAACCCCTCCTGCCCCCACTCGTCGTACTTGTTGAACTCGCGCGCAAAGCGGGGGCTGTTGCGGCTGGCTGCCGCGATGATCGCACGGAGCGCCTCCAGCACCTTGGAGGCGTCCGCGGACTGCAGCTTGCGGAGCAGCCCCGCCACACCTGCAGGCGGGGGGAGCGAGGGAGGCAGAGCTAATTACGAGGCGGATACAAGGAAGAGTAGCAAGAACACCGAGACAGAGCTAATTACGAGACGGATACAAGGAAGAGTAGCAAGAATACCGACATCCATCCGGTTGCACAACATGGGAACAGTGCGCAGAAATTAAGTGGCGAACAGTTATCGGACGCGCGCGCATGACGCAGAACCCGTGGATACGGCCCCCGTTCCCGTTGGGAGAGGGGGCAGACAAGGGAGGGGCGAGGGACGAAAGCGCAACCCACCGCAGCGCCAGCGGCCGATCCGCGTGACTCCCTGGTGCAGCAGAAGCCCAACCAGGGCGGGCCGTACCAGCACACCCGCCACGGTGCGGACAGCCAGCAGCGGGCCCAGAACCATGCCTGGGGTTCGGCGGGGGGGGGTGGGGGAAGAGGAGGGGGAGGCGGTGCGGCGCGAGCACGCAGTTGGGAATGAGTCTTGGGGGGAGGGCACTGTTGATGGTTGTGTATACGGTGTCATGGATGGCGGCGGACGAAGAGCAGGTGCGACGAGGCGGGACGACGTGGTATGGCTGGATGCAACGACATGGTAAGGGTGTGGGTGGGGGTATGAGTGGAAACCCGTAGGTCGGCACGGGAAAAGTGTGGGGGAGGGCGCATGTGCGTTCCTAGCTGCTGACATCGGCCCCTCCCGACCCCCCCTCCCGACCCCGGTAGATGCTCGAGTCACGTCAAAGCAAAATCCGTGGCGCCTTCCAAACCCGCACCCATACCACCACATTTGCGCATAATGTCGTACAGTCGGCCCCTTGCCGTACCCCTGCCGTACCGGTTGCGGTACCCGCCAGGTAGCCGGTGACGGTGTGGGCCACGACGCCCGCGAGCTGCTTCGTCGTGAGGCAGTACGGCGCACCATCCCTGGCAGCTGTGACACCAGCGCAAATAGTTTTGCGCGGCACACACGGCAACAGCAGTTGGGGGGAGCAACGTCAGCGTGGTAGCACACGTGGCAACAGGCATCGGATGCATCAGGGTAAGCCGTAACGACCAGATGGGCGACCGGCTGGGCGCGCCTTACATTGCAACCCTAAAAGCCCGCCCACACAAAAAATCCGCAGGCTTGCTCTTATCCTCCAGCTCCCGCGTCCCCCTGGCCTTCCACCCCCACGCACCACCACCACTACCACCATGTCCTCCTCTCCCCTCCCCGCTCCCCCTCCTACTCGCCGCTCCTGCCTGTCCCACCTGCGCTCGCATTGTCTTGCGCTGACATCAGCCCCATAAGGCCCGACCCGCAGGTCAACATGAAGCCGGCGACGGCCAAGGTCTCCAGCAGCGAGTTCTGGGGCCCGCCGGCGCCACCGCGTCGGGAAGCACCGCCGTCCCCACTGCGGGAAGAAATTAGGGGTAGAGAAGAAGGGGTAGAGAAGAGGAAACCCGTGAATAACGGGGGGGCTTCACAGCAACTTGGAAGGGCATAGGCGTCGGCATAGGATTAGGTGTGGAGGGCATGTCAAACAGGCAGGGACGGGGGCGAGCTGCAAGTAGCAGAGGAATTTCATGAGGGCGGGAATGAGTTACTAACGGGGTGTAGAAAATGGTCCATGGTTCGGCGAAGTATTGCTCTAGGCACGAACCACAACCTGGTACCGGTAACTGGAAACCTCTCGAGTTTCACGGCCGGCGCATACAACAGCAGCATCCATGCAGCTTCCAGCACAGCGCACCACAGCAGGGGAAGAATCAGCAGGGATGGAAGCTGAAACCTTTGCGTGGTCAAACACTGCCGCGAACCATCGCAGACATGCTTACCAATCCGGAGCTGGCTCCCAAACCACGGTACCATCAGGCTTGTGCATCACCTTCCCGGCGCCCTACGTATGCAGGATTTGTCAAGGAAAGCGTGCGGAGAGGGCAATAGGGGGACGGGGTCGATCAGTGTGGGCAATAGTGACAGCAGGTTGACGCGACTGCCAGGCGCATTTAACTACTAAGGGTGATGTATATGTAGAAATCGACAAGCCGTCAGGAGCGCAATACGATTTGCACGGATTACGCCCCAATTCTCGACCGGAAGGCGGGAAGTCGGCAATGGCGACATCCAAAGGACGCGCCGAGACCATCCAGGTCGCCCGCATCATAGCATACCTGGTGGTCAATAACAACTGCGTGCCGAGGCTGAACAGCCTCTGGCCTCGACCCGCGGCCTGGAGAGGCTGGCCCCTCTGCATCTGAGCTGTTAGCGGAACTGGAGACGCTTGACAGGCACTGCGACTGCGACCTGGGTGCCTTGCGGAGGCGTGGCATCCTGCTTTGGTCCAAAGGCTCACCTGCAAGATTCAACAATCATGCGTCCGCAGGGAACACTTCCGTGGTAGGACACTAGGGTTCTTTAGAGCAGTGCAACAGACGAGAACGGCTTTCTCAACCAGTATCATTAACATAACCCTGAATTCATCACATTAAAAAACATAAAAGCATTTACGCAAGGCCAAGCCGCGGCCGGCCTAACGAAAAGGGGAAGCCCGGGAGGCGACACCGCGGCTCCGTGCTGCTATCCCTTCGCCCATAGTAAGAACGAAGCCATCGATTCGCGCAGGGTTACTCACTGTCGACTATGGTGGCGGCAGCCGGCTGTGTGGGAACCTTGGCAGAGCGCATTTTGAGCTGGCGGTTGTATGTATGGGCTTTGGAAGTGACGCAACAAGTGCCAACAGATGCGGCTGTGTGTTTGAACGTCTGGTGTATGAAATGTTTAAATTTCTTGGAAGGCTTTTAGCAGAAGAAGGGACGTTTTTTTGGCGCGTCCACGACACCCTTAGGACCCCCATTCCAAGGACACTCCCGTTACAAATTCTTTCGCGTGCACAGTTTGTTAACCAGTATACATTTATTGACTTATTATCACCCATTGATAAGAAACGAAGCAAGCTGACCGCGTTCACCGTCGGACGCCACGTCGCTAATGCGTCGCCCTCCTCGCGTCCTCCGCCTCGTTCCTTATCTGCAACCCAGATATAGTCCGAAGGCCTCTGCGCACCTGCGTTCAAAGCAAATCTTGTAACATGGCAGCCGGGCCTCATCCTCAAACCCGCAACATCCCCCACTCCCCGCCCATGGGCGAGCCACCGGGGAGAGTTCCTTATACTGCTCAATGTCCCACAGATGCCAGCGCACCTTGATATCATCCCACAGATCTTCCAATACCATACGGAGGGCCGAAGCAAGTGCGCAGGTGCCGGTACTCCATCCAGGACATACTCGGCTTGCGCGAGAAAGGGGTCCGTTACCTTTGCAGCCCTGTTCAGCTTCTGCTTCGTTGTTGGGAATGGGTTCGGGAACAGACGCCGCGAGTGACACGGGTACCCGGTGTCGCAACCAGAGCTTCGAAACAATGTCTCTCCCGACGTCCGCACGGGAGAGCCAATACCTGCTAGTACCGTGCCCAACGCGTACGGTGACGGCATACTCCCCTCAACCGGGCCTGATCTCTGTCCCAAGTCATTAGCGCACGGCTTGGCCTGCGCAGGTGGCGACCACACGTGGAGTGGGGCCGTACTGGTGTTCTGGGAACTTGACAGGACAGGACACACGGCTCAGGTCGGCTCGCTCAGCTCTTCTCCCTGTCAGCTTACACAAGACTCCAAGGCTCCTAATCTTGACCGCACGACGCCGCTCCATCCCACCCACCACCAAAAAAATGAACGCCCGACCACGCGCTGCGGTCCATGGCTCCGTACGACACCTTGTACGGCGGAGCCACGGAAGGCGAAAGGCCAGATGTGGCTGCAGGCTGTGACCTGTGTGGCGCGAGTGCCGGGGCTCGGCCATGGGCCCCTGCCTGCCTACCCATCGCGCCCCTGGAAGCCCCGGGAATTGCACCGACGCTCCGAAACCCCGCCTATAAGGACCCTAAGTCCGGCCGACACGACTCGGCCTATCCGATAGACTGGCCGTCGCTCATGCCGTGCGCCGCTGTCGTACAGGGCAGCCATACATGCATGGCTTACCTCCGTCCCGACCCTAAGGGCCTCCCACCTCCCACCTCCTACGACCAAGGCGGCCATTGCATTCGCCCCACCAAGGGACCAGCTGCTACCGCATACGGTGCCGACGCCGCCGCGCGCGCCGCCACTCGTCGGGGGAATGGCGGCGAAGCGGTGTGCGATGGGACCACGGGCACGCAACCCAGGGCGGTATGTGTATGTGTGTAGGGGGTGCCTTTGGAATGGGCAAATGGCCATGGCGGCGGCCCGGGACCAGCAACGGCCCATCAAGCGATGAGCAAGGGGATGAGGACGGCATGACCCTGCCCACCCCGCCACCCCCCACCCGCCCCGTCGCGTAAAAACACGGGATCGCCTTCACAACGCCACAATTTCCTGCGTGCCGTTCGTTCCCTATGCAAACGCAACCGAAATGCACAGGCGCAGGCAAGCACATGACGGTTTGCCGAGTCCTGGCTAACTCTCCCCCCTCAAATCTCGTGCACCCGCGCAAGGCCGGCATCGGGGCGGAACGCAACACAAGCGCTCCGAAACCGGAGCCCCCGCACTGCTCTGAAACCACAGCCAGGGCAACGCTCGAAAACGCATCCAACAGACGCCCCAGTGCTCTCGCTCGGTGGCGGCGGACGGCCCCTTCGGCAAGCTAAGCAATGCTCCTGTTCACGCTCCCTACTGGAATGCCATACTATCGATGCCTCTACACACAAAGTGCCATAACTGTCGTCACGGTCTCCCGCATAAGCTCCCTCCCCGCCCTCCCTCAGGGCTCCAGGATACGCCGCGTCGTTTCATTCCCGACCGCGGCAGCTCCCATCTCAATGCTACGATGTACGGCACGCCAACGCAATCGGAATAACCAGAAACGGTATGTAGACACGAAAACCCTAGATCGTTGTCCCTCTGTGGCCTGGAGCCTACCCCCCTGCGGTACTGCGACCTACAAAATGAAATGGCGCGCGCAGGCCACGGTAGCACCCTTGCCATCCCACTCCGCACACGCACCACGCGAATAGCACACCCTTCGCTTCACCAACGCCCGCGCCCGCCCCTCCTGCACCTGCTCGAACTGCTTGCCATCGGCTGCCCCTCCCCGGCCGGCTTTTAATACCAGGCCGGACGGCTGTCAGGATGACGAGTGGGGTGCTCCACGTGCGGGGGGTGAGCGTACCACAGCCTCGCAGCGTACCACAGCCTCGCAGCGTACCACAGCCTCGCAGCGTACCACAGCCTCGCAGCGTACCACAGCCTCGCAGCGTACCACAGCCTCGCAGCGTACCACAGCCTCGCAGACCTTGGGAGCACGTGGACGGGCCTATCCACTTGCGCAACCGGGATCAAGATCAAGATTGATTACGTCAGTAATCGCAACCGAGAAAACATGAGCAACCGGGAATAAGATCAAGATCAAATCACGTCAGTAATCACGACCTAGAAAGCATTGCAAGATGTTCACGTGTGCCCATTCCGCCAACCAACAGCGGTAACGTCAACAGCGCCGCACATGGCCGTCTGCATCGCCCTGCTGGTTTGCCCAACCGGTTTGCCACCGCGCGAAGCAGCCGGCGCTGCGCCTTAACGTGGGACCTCCCGGAGTCCCGGTGCTCCTCTCCCACGGTTCTTCTCGGCGTACACGGGTCTTCCTTGCAACCCGACCGATGCACCCAGCGCTGAGGAACGAGATGCGTTGGGAGTACGCGACAGGACAGGGGGCCCAGCACCGGGGGCTCAGCACAGCAGGCACGGTCACGCACTCTTCCGGCGCGCGCAAGCGCGGGACGACGATGAGCCGAGGGGCCTTGCGGCCAACCACCCGGACCTCGTGTCGTACGGTACGACGCCCTCCTCGCGGAGGCGGCACGCGGATGGATCCTCAGGAATCTCCCAAGCGCCCACAACTCTTCTACGCCACAGCATGACTCCCAACACACGAGAAACGGCAGCCAGCCAATCTAACCGCACCGCGCTTATTACGTATTGGCTCGGATCACTTGCTCCCTCATCCCCAACACCTTACAGCCGCGCTGGCTACAGATCGTTTGAAGTGCCACCCGAAGTCCGCATCATCCTGACATACAGGTAGCAAGCAACACAGGCGGCAGGCGCCGGGATTTGAGTTCCGCCTAAGGCGGGCCCTGAGCCGCCGACAGCTGGAGCCGCTGGCAAGATCCTCATCGGCAACTGGAGTGCTCGTGCGCGTCTCCCCGACCGCACCCACTCCATCCCCCAACTAACCAACCGACTAACCACAACTAACCTCCCCAAGACAGCGTGCCGCATCCTACACACCGGTATCACAGCCCTAAATCGCACACGCCGCACTCTACATCGCCGCCGCGCCGCGTCGCACGCGGCAGCAGCAGCCGTATATTTTATGCCATAAACAGATCGTCGTACGATCATGTTGCCGTATCCACGTCAGCAGTGCAGCAGCGCCATCTCCTCGATCAGCGGCCCCAGCTCCTCCCGCAGCCGCTCGCCCTCCGGCTCCGCCTCCAGGAGGCGGTCCAGTTGCCGCCGCAGCTGCGACTCCGCGGTCTCTACGTCGCCACCGGCGCGGCTGTGCTTCTGGGCGGCGGTGACGGCCTAGCGGGAAGGGCGGGCACGTTGTGTGAGTTAAGGGGTGGCAGCTGCGCTTGAAACCACGCACTCGGCAGGGCGGGAGGAGGGGGAGCAGGAGGCGGGAGGGAGGGGGAGGAGGGGGAGAAGGCCAGGCGAGGCGGCAGCGGTCGCGACAGGTTGGGTTGGAGGCGCGTAGCGGAATGGTGCAGCAGGAGGTGCGCGGCTGGTTGGCGGTTGGTGGTTGCGGGTTGTGCACTGGGGTGGTTGCGATCGGGGCGCGGCTGCCGTCGGGCTGGAGCGGCGCCAGCCGGCCCTCTGGCCCCTGCCAGCCACGCGGAGCAATGCCCCGAATCCAAAACCCTAACTCCCCGCCTCGCGCTTCCCTGCTCAGGCCCTCTCCCCGTGGCCCCCTTCCGGTGACCTCCTCCAAACCCTGGACCCTCCAACCAACCTCCCCCCGCGCCCCGGCCGCACCTGCATGACCTGCGCCATCAGTGGCCCTCCCAGCCGCTCGCCGCAGTACTGCTCCAGGTTGGCCCGGCGGTTGGAAAACGACTGGGCGTGCAGAGAGATCTGGAGCAACAAACATGAACAAAGGGCCGGTGGGGTTACCGAAAAGGACCGGTTAGGTTACTCGACATGGGACGTGTAGCTGGGGCCGGTGGGGGGGGGGGCGGAGAGCGCCGGTGGGGGGGAGAAACTCATCAGGCAGCCCTTGTCCCTCGCCCTATCCCACACAAGCATTTGCACGGGG
The DNA here is from genome assembly GCA_003116995.1 of Yamagishiella unicocca. Classification (NCBI taxonomy): domain Eukaryota; kingdom Viridiplantae; phylum Chlorophyta; class Chlorophyceae; order Chlamydomonadales; family Volvocaceae; genus Yamagishiella; species Yamagishiella unicocca. Next base: position 688,106 of record BDSL01000040.1, read on the forward strand.
GGGGAGGAGCATTTGCACGGGGGGCCTTACGTGGGACAACGACACGAACCCCTCGTCCGGCACCTCGTAGTGGGCGGCCCGCATGGGCGCCGCCGGGCTGGGCGTGTGGGGCTCCGGCGTGGGCGGCCCCCCCTGGAGCGACTGTGGGCTCTGGGCCGCACTCCATTGGGATTGCCGGTGGGCCGAGGAGGTTCTCCGGGGGTGGATGGGCGGCAAGGACACGTCGGCGCTGCTGAGTTCGAGGGGGCGGGAAGGGTTTTAGGGTTTTAGGGTTTCGGGCTTTCTTGGAGTTTTTGGTGTTTGGGGTTAGCAGAGAATTTAGGCGTTGCGCATGGGCGTTGGTGATGGTGAGAGGGGGCGGGGGTAGCGACCGCCGCCGGGCTCTAGGAGGGCCTTACGGCGCCTTGCCGCCATAAGGGGTGTCCCCCATGTCTGACACCCGCGCGCAGGAGGACGGAAGGCATGATGACGCCAAGGGGCCGTCGAGCCGTGTGGGTTCCTCAGCCTCTGCCCCGCCCTGGATGAACGCACCTCCTACCCCCAGGCCCGCCGCCGCCTAGCACCCTCCCCCCCGGTCTCATACAAATGTTTCTTTCAGACACGGGTTTTCCTTGCTACCCCCGGTCTCATACCCGCCCCCGCGGTCCCTCCCCGGTTTCATCGTTACTCCCGTCCATTCCCGCTCAGACCGCCCCTCCCTCGTCGCCAGCGCTCGCGCGCATAAGCCCCACCTGGGCGGCTCCTTGTGTGCAGCTTGTCCGAACCCAAAGCCCCCCTGTGGCAGACCCGCAGGCTCCTTGGGCCCTGTGTGCCCAAAACCAAAGCCCCCCTGCGGCAGACCCGCGGACAGCCAGGCCTCGTCGATGCCCCCCGCGTCACCTCCGCCGGCGGGTTTCGACCCGGCGGGGGTGCTGTCCGCTGCCGCCTTGCCTGCGGGGGGGGGGGGGATACCGGTAAACTAACATCAAGAAGGGGCACAACTGCTCGTGGCATTACTGTGGGGTTGGGGGAAACCCTAAAACCCTGGGATCCATCCCTAATACTCGCAACCCAGCCCTCAAGTAACACAGCCCTGTCGTGGTCTGCTAGGACCCCCTACCGACGCTCCCGACTCACGGGCAATTTCAAGCGTCTTGATGAGGGTCCGGTCCAGCGCCTTCATGTCCTCAGCGGCCTCCGGGGCGGCGGCGGAGGCGGCGGCGGCGGCGGGGCCGGCGGCAGCGGCCTTCGCAGCCGCGGTTACGGCGACGGGGGCGACGGGGGCGGCGAGGGGTCCGACCTCGTCTCCGCACTGGCTGGTCCGAATGGCCATCATCTGAATTGGCGGGGGGTGGGGGCGAAAACGCGTGGGGGCGTCAAAACATCAACAAATTAAAAAAGGACCGCGTGGGGTTAGGGCAGAGCACGAGACCGGTCGAGAAGACTTGTGCCAAACAGATGCGGCCGACAGAGGCGCATCGGCCACGCGCGAGACCAGACAGGCAAAGTAACACCCGGCGTGCGACAGCTCGGGCGCTGCTGCTGCTCCAGCGCGCAACCCCCAAAGCCTATGCACCAGCTACACTTCCCATGTCGAGTAACCCGTTCTTTTCTGTAGGAACCCCCCCACACACAACTCCCCTTACTGGCCTTACTGGCCCCAACCTGCCATCTTCCCCCCCTCGAAACACCGGTTTTCCCTACACGGCCCCCGGCCTCCCCGACCGCCCCATCTGTTTTGCAATCTCCCCGCCCTACCGCCCACACCCTCATGTGGTGGGCACGGGTTTCCTCACTGCCCCCCCCCTGTCTCGCGGGGCCCCCAGCATGCAATCAAAACAAACGTCTGTTCTAAACGGTGCTTTGTCGCATCCACGGGTCTTCCTCAAATCCCCCCTGTCGTGGATTTCTTGTATACCCCCTGACCTGGTGCGCCAGCATGTGCAGCTCGGCGTAGTGCTGCGGGGGGTGCAGCGCACCGCCTGGGGACAGCGGCATGGCGAAGGGGGTTTAGGGTTTCAGGGTTGAGGGGACGGAGTGTCGGGCAGTGGGGTGGCGGCGCGACCAGCTCCAGGGAGGGAAGAGGGCAGGAGGGGTCAAGTCAGACGCCGTCGCCGCCACCTACTACCTCTTTGAAGGGCCCATCGCCCATCAAAAGCGTCGACAGGAGGGGCTCCAACAGCACGGTGGCAACGTACTCTTCCCCAGCCAGTGCACCGACCCATGGGTCGCCTGGCCACTCACCCATGAACGGCGTCGCTAGGCCGTACGGCGTACGCGCGGGGGGCACTTTACTGCCAGGCAGCGGCGGCAGCTTCACCACCTGGCCGACCGGGGTCCGGGGGCTGGGGGCGGGGTCGGGCGTTGGGGGTGCAGGCGCCGGTGGTTCCGGAGCGAAGGAGGGTTCCACCGGGTAATACGCATCGGGCTCGGCGGCGGCGCCGCTGTTGGAGGTGCGGTTGGAGGGGGGCGCAGTGCCGGGCCGGGAGAGCCGCCCGCCACCCATGTTTATCCCTGCCGCCTCGAGCGCTTCGCTCATCTTGGGCGCCGAATGGAGAGGCCGGGGAGCGGGCAGGGTGGGGGGGGAGAAATGGTGGTGAAGTACCGGCAGAGGAGGAGAGGCATTGCTATTGTTGGAGGAGGGAGGCGGGCGTGCTGGAGATGGACGGGTGTTTTCCCGCGGTACTTCGGCTAACGCTGCGCAGTACTTCGACTGGCGAATTGGTATATCGTTGGTACCTGCGCCGTTGCCCGCAGTGCCTCGGAGCGAAACACACCGCACCGCAGTGGAGCAGGCCCCCACCAGCCTGACCAGCATAACCGCCGGAAGCCAGCGTAATTACCGTTACCTCAGGTTTCCCAACCCATCACATCACTGCAACAGCTCCTACTACATCATGCATCCAGCACGTGCGTCCAGTCAACATAGCAGTTCAGCTGACCCTATGTCGGGCCTCCGGGGTTACCGGGTTTGCCCTACTCCCCACTCCAACCGTTCACCCCACCTACTTGCACCATCGCCGCCAGCGGCAGCTTCATGCGCCAAGTGGCCCAGCCGCCTGGCCCCTCCGCAGTCAGCGACTCCAGGTACGACTGAACGGTACGGCAGTCGCGAACGGTCGTACAGCGCAAGTTTTCAGCAGCAGGCGAGGAAGGGTTTGGGTTGCGGGACTCGAAACGCACGTCGCTGCTGCTGTTGCGCCGACGGAAATGGATGTCGTTCCCCGCCCGGTCCCCAGCCCCACCCCAACCCCCCAGCTACGGTAGTAGGAATCCTCCTCAAGTTTTGGTCCACGTTTCCTCACCTCACCAACCGGGTCTCCTCGCTACCCCCTCACCCCCGCCCGAACCAAGGTCGGTCTCCAGCATGCCAATTCCAAACGAGTGTCCCAAGCTAGTCGGCTTTCCTCATCACTAACTCGCCGACCCACGGGTCTCCGTTCAACCCACCTGCACGTGCGGCACCACCGGCGCCACCGTGAGCAGCTGGTTGGCGTCAGGCCGCGTCTTGACATCCTTGCACAGCATGGAGGTCACCACGGCCCTCAGCGGCGAGGTGTAGGTGTCAGGCAGAGGGTCGTACTGCCCGCGGATCACCTAGGGGGGAGGGGGAGGGGAGGGAGGTTCGAGGAAGACCTTTGGATGCCAGGAAAAACCGTTTAGGACAGACATTTTGAGATGAGGGAGGGAGGAGGCAGGAGGCGGGGCCAGGGGCGTTGCTGCGGGGGGCGGCATAAAAGCCGTTGACGCGAAACCGTTGGTGCTGCGGGAGGAGGGGGGGGAGGTCGTTGCCACCATGCCAGGATAAGAAGGCAACACGTGCGTCACACCCATCGTACGAACAAACTTCACAAGCCGCATTTTCCGTCCTTGCTGCTGAACCCCTGGAAACCCCCGAATGCTGCCGAGCCCCTAGAACCCAAAACCCTAGAACCCCTACCTCTCCCCCTCGCGGCAATTCGCTCTTTCCTTTCCTGTCTCGCCCCCCCCCCACCACCACACAAAAGCCCGCGGTTTTTCTTCCATACACGTTGTTTCCTTGCCACTCCCAAACCGCGCACCCGCAGCACCACCCTCGACAAGTTGTCCGCCGCAAAGGCCGCCTTGCCCGTCATCATCTCGTACATCACGCAGCCCAGGGCCCACACGTCGCTCTTGAAGCTGTACGGCTGCTCCTCGTAAATCTCGGGAGCCCTGCCGTACAAATCCGGTGGGGGAGGGCCAGCACGCCGGCCGTCGGTGCGGTGGGGCACAGGATCCGTCGAAAGGCAGGCAACCAACGTAGCAATCTCCCTGACACCTCGTCCTCCTCCTCCTCCTCCCCGCAGTTCCCTCTCCCGGGGTACATCTCCCCCCCCGGTGGCCCCGCCGTGCGCGGCGCCTCCCTGTGTCGCTTCCCCTTCCAGCGGCGTGGATCAGTGCGCCGCTTCCGCTTCCTCAGTCCTTGCCGCTGCTACTGCTGCTGCCGCTGCCGCGCCTTGGCGGGCTTCCCTTTCCCCTCCAGCGCGGACAGCCCGCCCGTCCCCGCCTAAACCCTGTCCAGCTCTGCCGCCCGTCCCCGCCTAAACCCTGTCCAGCGCTGCCGCCCGTCCCCGCCTAAACCCTCTCCAGCTCTGCCGTTGGGTACACACACCCCTTCCCCGCCGCAAACAACTTCCGCGAGGCGACTGCGACCTTCCGACTCGCAGCTCCCCCCCAGAGGTTCCCTGGCCACCCTCTCCCACTACACCAGTTCCACGACCGCAGTCCCCAACGTTTCCTAACCGTTCCTATTTCTTGCAGTTCCCAAACAGGATACCAAACCGTTTCTATTCCTCGGAGCTGACCCTGTGGGTTTCCTCCCCCGCCACTCCGGACACGCACACGCGCCCCTCCTAGCGATGCACTCTCTACGACGCGGCACCCCGCCTAGCCATCGCCCGCCCATGCGCCGCTGCTCCTGCTTCCTCCAAAATAAACCCCACACGCGCCCCGCTTCGGTAATTCAGCAAATTGTCACCCATGCCTCCTCAAGCCCTTCCCGATGCGCCCGGAAAGGGCGCTATTTGTTTTCCTACTGATCCCCAAGTGGCAATTTCGGGCGCCCCTCCCGCCGCTCTTCCCCCCTCGCCCTCTGCCCCCTCTGTGTCGTTCGCACCGGTTTCCTCGGCCCAGCCCTCGCGTCCCAACCCATTCTTTTCCCTTTTTTCCGTTTTTTCCTTATCTTCCCTACGGGTTTCCTATCAGAATCCCCCTTCTTCCCGCCCGCCGCCTACATGTAGTAAGGCGTCCCGATCGGCGTCCGCGCCATTTCAAAGGTGCGCTGCAGCTGCTTCGCCAGCCCGAAATCGCCGAGGAGCACCTGCGTACGACAGCAACCGTACAAGGTCCGTACCGCCGTACGTCAGACTACAACGCGAAACCAGGCATCGGCAGTTGGCGAGGGCCCCCGTTACGGTTCGGTCCCCCGGAGAGTGCCACAGCTGCCGCTGCTGCTGTGGGTCCGCCCGCGTGTAAGGAAAGGAAAATACTTCCGCGAGCGCATGACCCCCTTTGAGCTCCGCAAACAACCACCGCCGGCCGTGACAAAACGTACGGCCTGCGCTTCCCGTTCCCCCCTCTCCCCTCCCTCCCAAGCACGCCGTTAGATAGGCCCCCAGCGGCCGCCTGCACCAACACACACACGCCACACACCTTGCCGCCCGAGAGGAAGATGTTCTGAGTTTTGACGTCCCGATGCAGGATGCGCTTGGCGTGGATGTACGACAGCGACAGCAGCAGTTGCACCAGCCACTGCCACACCTGGGGCTCCGGAACCGTTTTGCCGTGCTTTCTGCGGGGGGGGGGGGGGCCGCGAGGCGCGGCGGTGAGGTCTCGGGAGTGAGACACCGATGCGCCAAAAATGGCGCCACATGATGGCGTTGCTGGCAACACCCGGAAGATAGGTGCAGAGGCGCCTCAGGTGCGCATCCCGCCACCTCTGCCCTAGACACGATCTCGGCCCCTTCAGAGAGGCGACGGTGTGGGCAAATTGGGTCGACACAATTCGCTTGTTTAAAGAGGCGACCGGTGCGGCACAATTCGCTTGTTTGCCGCGCCGGATGATTGCGTACGCCCTTTGTATGTTCCTCCTGGATACGTGGCACACATCCTCTCTTCTTCCTCCTCCGAATGTACTCCAGGGAAGCCGGCCGCAAGTAGTGGCGCACGGCGCTGGTGGGAACGAGGACAGGAGCCCGATGCGATCAGTCAGGAGTGTGGGATTATGGCTAGCTGCTGAGATGTGGAGTTGAGGTCCAGTGGTGGACCTGATTCGCAAGCTGGATCCATGGCCAGCACTGCACCCTCTGTCTCTAGGTTGGTCGGTCGGGTGACTGGATGAGGATGGTCCCAGGCCCCCTGTGGTTGTCCGAATGGGTCTACGATATAACGATGTAACGATATAACTTGTAACGATGTAATGGTGCACGCCCCCACTTGTAACGATACATAAATACGAGCCGCCCTTCCTCCGACCCCGGCCCACATATGAGAGTCCAGCTGCCGCCGCTGCTGCCGCTACGACCGTGCTGCTGTCACGGCTGGTGGCGTGCTGCCCTCGATGCGGCGAGTCCGCTCCGTCCTGCTGCTGCTGCCAGCGGGCGCCGGGCCACTGCCTGCCCTCCACCAGCCAGGCGGTAATTAACGGCAGCCTGCACCTCGCCGGGCACCACACCATGTGCTGCTGTCAATCACCACGCGGCAGATGGAGGGCAAACTGCCCTGCCTACCCGCCACAGCCTCCCCAAACTATCCCAAACTCGCTCAAAGGTGTTTTCCGCCCCAGTCATCCCTGGTGCTGTTGCCGGCACCCGGCATTCGCCTAGGCGCTCGGCGCCACACCTGACACGTGGCGGCCAGGCCTCACGTGTCAGGCCGCCAGCCTGCCCGCCTGCTGCCGGCAACTGGCCAAAGACCCCCGTGATGCAAACGAGCTCCAAAGCGCACAGCCCGATACTTCAGCTGACCATCCACGCCCTTCCCAAACGGCAAAACGCGCGCCAGAGTGTCCGTGCCCGCAAGCACCTCCAGCTGGGGAGGGAGGAGCGGCCGCGCGACTGCGGCAGCACCGCCCCGCCGCGCCCGGCCCCGTCGTCCTTCAGCCCCACCTGAGCTCCCGGATGTACCGAAAGAGGTCGCCCCCCTCGCAGAAGGCCATCACCAGACACAAGTCCCCGTCCGTGTGTTTGAAGAACTGCAGGGGCAGGGAGTCAGTGTGGTGGTGGCGATGGTGGCGATTGTAACAAGTGGCAACCCATTACAGCTGCGTCCCACAGCCCAACTTCCAGCGGAGGCACTCGGGACCCAGACCCTGCCGAGCTGTCTGTAAAAGGCCGGCCGAGCTGCCTCCCCGAAGTTTGTCTGCCTCTTTCCCACGCCGCCCCAAAGCAGGCGTACCCCGCTGGCCCCCAGCCCCCTCTCCATAACCTTCGACGGGGAAGTAGAATATGGGTAAACTGAGGCTGACCTGACAGATATGACAGAAATGGCAGCCGACGGGGGACGCATATGGTTGCGGCCTTGGCTGTTGCGCCCGCGGCCACCCTCCTCCCCCCCCCGGCCACACAGAACGCGCGGCCATATCGCAGCTGACCTCCTTATACGGAACAACATGAGGATGGCGCAGAAGGCTGAGGACTTGGCCCTCGCGCAGGGCAGCTTCCGCCTCCGACTGGGGTGTACCGTCGAATTGCACCTTCTTTACAACGTAAACCTCTTGATCCGCCTTGCTGCGGACCTGCCACAGGCGGGACAACCCAAGCAAGGTGCGAATTCGGGTTGTTGCGTTGCTAGGCCTATACCGTATGCTTGCGGCAAATCGGTAGTCGAAGCACGCAGCCAAATACTCGCCGCTTACCCTGAAGACCTTTCCGTAGGTTCCCTTCCCTATGAGCTCTTCTTCCTCATAATGATCCATGGCTGGCAAGCCGGGAGGAGCTGCGAGGAACCCGGGCTCCGGCTCCTTCTACGAGCCCGATGCCTGTCTTAGGCGAGCTGATGCTGCATGAACAAACTTCTATGTGGCACAAGGCCTTAGAACAAGGTTGCCGGCGCCGTGCGTTTCCCAGTCGCAATCGTCAAGTAACCGCAACTGGCAGCAACCCCAGGCAGGGTATTGTAACCCAAAAAAATTAAAGTAAGCCGTATACGTGTACGAGCTCACATCAATTGAGTATATCTCGTGTGGTTGAGTGGAAACGCACGCTGCCAACACAGAAAACACCGAAACCAAAGCGTGCGCAGTATCTTAAGGTAAATACATGAGCCCCAAATTGCTGAGTTCCATGCCATGGACAATAGTAATTCGCATCTGTGCAGGGGAATTCACTTGCAATTTTGTAGTACGGCACTTGCTGTGTTTAGTGACTCCATTTCCTGTCCTATACACAAACGGAAGGTACTTGCAGTCACAGGTTCCACCCCTTAGGAATATCGTTTTATTGTTTTGACGTACGGGGCCTACGCGCCTAGCTGCTTACCCAGAAGATTAGGGACCTTCCTACCTTACCAAGTTGCCAGTGGTCGTTGCCATCTGAATCTCCACTTCGTTTCAACTCCAGCTGGCTGGCCATTGGCGGCGGCGCGCTGCTCAATAGCAGGTGCGCTGCGCCGGCGGTGCATGTTGCTGGTCGCGGCCGGCGGCCGACAGTGTTATAGTTGGGAACGTAGTAAGAACGACATCTGCGGGTTTGTAGTCCACGGGCAGAGATGTGCTCAGTCTTAGGGCTGGCTTTCACCGCCATGATCAGCGGTCCGAAGCCTCTTGCCTTCCCGTGGCGAGTACATGGGCAACATCATCGTGTTTGATTTGTTGGCCATGGGAAAATGGTTGTTCAACGTAGTCTAATCAAGGGACGGATTATGCCGTCCAGCGCGAACTTCCAGGTGCTTTCGCTTCTGCTGCTTACCTAGTGGCTTGCTTGACGGCGTTGCAGGCGTTCCGAACTTCGCTTAAGCTTGGAACATCAGCACACATGGGGGACACACGGCAGAGCTTCTCGGTGGCCAACATTCTTGGCAAGGGGCCCCACGACCTAAAGCTCGACGACGCGTACCGCGTCGACAAGCAGATCGGAAAGGGTGCTTTTGGTGTGGTGCGGGCGGGTCAGAAGAAGTCCACTGGCGAGCCTGTGGCTGTAAAATCAATCAGCAAGGCAAAACTCGTCTGCAAGGAAGATGTCAAGGACGTGCAGGCAGAGGTGGCCATTATGAACCTCGTAGCAGGGCACCCATACGTTGTTACGCTTAAGGTGAGATCTACAGCTAGTTAATGGGTGGGGAACTTGCACGGTCGCAGTCGTCGCCACGGTTGGGGCCGAGATGGAATGCGCGCGAAGTGGGGTTGGGCACCGGAGCGACATGCGTCGACTCGCCGACCACTTATGTGCTATACAGAGCACGCATGAGGACAAGGAGCACGTGCACATCGCGATGGAGCTGTGCGCCGGCGGCGAGCTATTCGACAGCATCGTTGAGGCGGGCAACTTCACGGAAAAGAAGGCCGCGCTATACTTCAGGAAGATGGTGGAGGTTGTTAACCACTGCCACGAGCTGGGCGTCATGCACCGCGATCTGAAGCCTGGTGGGTGCTGCTGCCGTACGGATACCGCTCGTGCGCCGCGGTTCTTACCTGCCCGCGCTGCGTTCCCCGCTCCATCCATACGCTGGCAATGTGCTGCTCCTCTGAATCCCCACTGCCCGCCGCCCTGCCACCGGCCTTGCAGAGAACTTCCTTTTGACCAGCAAGGGTCCGGAGGGCGAGCTTAAGCTCACCGACTTCGGCCTGGGCGTCTTCTTCAAGCCCGGCGAGCGCTTCCGTGACCTCGTGGGGAGCCCCTACTACGTGGCTCCGGAGGTGCTGCGGAAGAACTACAGCCACGAGGCTGACATGTGGAGTCTGGGTGTCATCTTGTACATTCTCCTATCGGGCCTCCCGCCCTTCTGGGGCGACACCGAGGATCAGATCTTCAAGATGGTCCTCAAGGGGCACATTGACTTTAAGACCGAGCCCTGGCCGAAGATCTCGGAGGCGGCCAAGGACTGTGTGCGCAAGCTGCTGGACCAGGACGTCACCAAGCGCGCCACGGCGGCCATGATCCTGAAGCACGAGTGGCTGGTGAAGGAGGGCGTGGCTCTGGACATTGCGCTGGACAGCGTGGTGCTCAAGCGCCTCAAGCAATTCGCGCAGATGAACAAGCTGAAGAAGGCATGCCTCATGGTGATCGGGCAGCACCTGACGCCCGACGAGATTGCAGGTGTGCTCCCGGGCCGGGCCAGGTGACAATTCCGGAGGGCGCGGTTTCGGAGAGGGTGGCGGTGGCAAACGAGGCGGCCAACGGCTGGATGCTCCTAGCTCGGCAGCCGGAAACGCATCACATATCACGCCCCTGCAGCCAAGTCGTGATGTCCGCGCCTTGCGCGCATTCCCCAGTCGCACGGGCTACCGTCACACCTCCCCGATGCACTCGACGCATTATGGGAGTAACCGGTAACACCGGATTGAAATCATTTCCCCTATCGCACCAAAATGGAGGCTGAAAGTCAGGGTTAATGGGGCCGGCATGGCAACCATGTGACGGGGTCGGCAAATTGCCAGGCGGAGTCGTCTCTGTCCGCCGCGCACGCTACTAGCCAAATGGGCCCGCAACGCAGCTAGTTACCAGTCGTTGGTTTGAGAACATGATACGATCAGAATCTACAAAAAGAGCCAGAACCCACAGTTGGTTCTGATTTTCACACTCATTATTTCGCTCAGGCCCGAGGGCACCCGTTGGGCGCGAGGACGACCCTGGCCGTTATTTCGACCCAGGTGGTTAAGACGCCCGAAGTGCCATCGGTCGTGAAGCCTATACGTGCCACCGAGTCCAGCGTCATCTCCCGCCCCTTCAGCTCCCGCCGCTTCAGCTGCCGCCGCTTCAGCTCCCGCCGCTTTACCCCCTCATAATCCGGCGTCGCCATCCGCCTCGTATCCCATTTCGGCTACGGCTACTGCCGTAGACCCAACCTAACCGCCGGCTACTGCCGCTCCGTCCTCCCCGTACCGTCCCTTCCAGGCCTCAAGGAGCTCTTCAAGTCGATCGACGCGGACGCCAGCGGCACTATCACCGTGGAGGAGATGCGCAAGGCCCTCGCGCAGTGGGGGCACAAGATCAACGAGGTGGAGCTGCAGCAGCTGATGGCCATCGCCGATGTGGACGGCGATGGGCTGATCGACTACAACGAGTTTGTCGCCGCCACGATGCACCTCAGTAAGCTGGAGAAGGAGGAGCTGCTGCAGACCGCCTTCAAGCAGATCGACAAGGACAGCAGCGGCACTATCAGCGTGGCGGAGCTGGAGCACGAGCTGAAGAAGTTTGGGATCTATGATGACGCCAAGGAGCTGCTGGCGACGGCGGACACCAACGGCGATGGGCAAATTGACTACCTGGAGTTCTGCTCCATGCTAAGAAACAACAACGAGGCGCTGAAGCAATCGACTCGCGCCATTAAGCGCCAGTACTCGAAGTTCTTCTGAGCTGACGGCACGGGGTCTGGCAGGAGCGGCGGCGGCAGCAGCAGCAGCGACAGGAGCAGCAGCAGCGGCAGGGCAGGCTCAGCAGGATGGTGGCGGGACCAGGAGACTGAGGCAATGGATGGAGCAGAAGCGTCGTGCGGGAGGCGGCAGTGCGGGCGCAAGTGACCCGCGGGTCGGTGTTGGTGGCCGCAGTAGGGGCGCTGGGCTGCACGTCTCGCGCAGCTCAGTTGCATGGACGTGAACTGAGAGGGGCGGGATGACTGCCGGCCCAGGAGCTAGCCTTGCAGCAGGCGCTGCGGGGCTGCACACGTGCCGTCAGCCACAGTGCCAGCCGCTGCACCGGGGCTGTGCTTGGGTAGCTTCCGGCGGTGGGCGATGGCGACGGTCATGTATGCGCCGCACGCCTTCTAGCAGGTCAGCCAGCAGCTGGTCGTCCGGCAGCTGGTCGTCCGGCCTTGAAATCGACGGACGACAATCACGCTGAGGGCAGGGACCATGTTAGCCGTTGATGCCGCCTGGATATCGGAGCGGGAATGCGCAGCTTGCCCTTTGCGCTGCTTAATCAGTGGTGGGCGGTGGCTGGTGGGATGGCAGCGAGAAGCCTGCAGGCGCGATAACAACCTCATAGAAGCAGCGCTTACACGCGCGCTCGGAACACACACAACGCGCCGGGCCGACCACGCGGCCCGGTCCCAGACTAATCAGGATTTCGCATCCTGTACTTTTGCCTGGGGCGCCATTGCGCCCCTTATCAAGCGATCCGTGCTTCAGACCGGCAGGTCGGGGAGGAAAGCAGATGGCCGGAAAGGCAGCCACAGCCTGGCTGGCCTCGTGCGTAGGAATGCGCGTCTTCTTCTACAGTACTCCTGGGGTTGATGGTTTGCTTGGGTGGGTGGGCCGGCGGCGGCGGCGGCGGCGAAGTCCCTACGTGTTCGTCATAGGGCGGTGGTCCCAGGGGTCTGCCGTGCGGCGCCGCTGCCACGTCACTGGGTTGATAGGTGCAGAGAGCTTTGATTGGCGCGCGCAGGCAGGCCGGGCCGATGCGACGGGGAGTCGTGCTGGTGCTGGCGTTTGATCGCGCGCGGCGGGAATTTGCGGGGCCGTGCGGCTATACCCGTACGATAACGCGTGCGTGCAGGCCCCTGATACATCTGTCTGGGTGCTATCGTCCCGCAGCAAGGATACTCGCGGCCGGGTCTTCTTCAGCTGCTGGACCTTCCGAAGAGTCGACGTGTTGATAGCTGTGCGGATGGGCATAAAAGTAATACTTGTTCAGCATAAGACACTGACGGTCTAGGTAGTAGGGAGCGTAATTGACCCGCATATGAGGTGCGGCTTCAGCTACGTCGGGCGCGCCAGCGGGGGGGTGGGGTCAGGGACCCTGGCGCCCACCCCGGTCCCGTGATGCGTGCAGTGGCGTTGACTGCCGTCCGCGCAATGCCCCTCGTTGGTGCTGTCGGGTCGGCGGATGGACGGACGTCGGTGGTTTGGTCGTCATTTGGGGCTGTGAGCGGGGCGAGGGGCTGTGCGCGCAGCTCGCACGGGGCGTACAGTCACGGCGTAGCACTCGTGTATGTTTGCGGCTGCCGAAAGGGCCAGCTGTGTGCATGCGCCGAAAGGGGGCAACACAGCGCAGTACCTTGCGCGTCGTACATTGCGCGTCGAACAGGGGGCGGCGTCGTGCAGGGGGCGTGCGGGGACCGTACCATTCCCATTCACAGGGCCGATGAGCTGATGTGCTGCTCCTCGTGCCGCACCAACCCTGCCAGAGGCACTGCTGTGGCCCCCGGCCGCTCCTCGCCGCGTCGTCAGCTCCTGGTTGGGGAGGCTGGTAGCCGTGCTGCTGGGTCCTAATGGCTGCATCGGCGCTGCGTCGGCTCCGGTTGATACTCGGTACAATGTGGGTTGCATAGGTCCCGCAGTCCCACGGGCAATGGCAGGTCGAGGAGGCGTTGCGGGCGGACGAGAGCGGCGGGCGGTCCCTGTGCATTGCAAGCTGTGCTTGTGCACATATACGCGACACCTGCGTGTCACCCTGCGCCATCACCACCTGTATATCACACGCCAGCCGCTTGCACGCGCCGCCCAGTGCTACGCACTGACCGCCCAGAACGCACACGCCATTATTCAGCCGTGGCTTCCTGTGGTTAGGTTCCGGTTTCACTACTACACCGCTGCCCGATTGCGGGTACCAAAATGTTGTCGTTCGTGGACTTCGGCGGCCCAAGGTTTAATTGAGTACTATCACTAACATATGCGGTCATGCATGCACCGAGCGTGCAAACCTCCAAGCACACAAAAAGCAGGAGAAAGCTGCATATCGTCCGATACACTCTCACAAAAACAGCACCCGTCTCCTGCCTTCAAATTTGTTGTCGGCGTCAGCCGGTTCATCACCACCGCACGAGGCAGAATGACGCCAATCCCCCAAAAACCAAACCCTACCCTACCATGTTCGCCCCGGGCCCGTCCATTGGCTTCTACGGCACGCTCCCGCCGCGCAAAGGGGCCTGCCCTCACCAACAAGGGCGCGGCCTATTCAGCGCGATATTCTACAAACCGCGGCCCCTTCGTGGGCGTGACCCGCGACGATGCGAGCTGCATCCCACCTTCCCCGCCCCTGCCCCAGCCCAGCCACACGCAATGCACGTGATGATGCCCTTCCCTTTCCTCCTCCATGAGACATCCCCGCACCTGCACTCCATGGCGACCTGCGCCCCACTCTCGCGCCCCCGCCAGCCGGCAAATGCCCCAGGCATGCCGTGCGCACATACCCCTCCGCTCCAAAACCGCCGCTCCAAACCGCGCCTTGACCTCGCCCCTCTCAGCGCGCTGCTGACCCCGCTCCCTGCAAGCCGCACAGCCCTCCCAACCCCCCGGCACGCTCGCCCTCCCAACCGTGCGGTCCCACCCCTCTCGTCGCCCGCCTCACACGCCGCCCTTCCCGGGCCCCAGGCTTTCCTGGAGCGACATCTGCACGGCCAGGGACAGCAGCTCGTCTTCCGTGTACATGTCATACATGTTGGCGCCAGCGTCGGCGGCCTGCATGCCCTGCTGCTGCCAGTCAACATGCGCCTCGCCGACGGTACCCTTACCCATGTTAGCCGCGGTTGCAGCGGCACCGCCACTCCGGTCGGCATTACCTGCTCCTGACGCCGCCAATGGTGCACTCATGCCCAGCAACTCGTCCACTGACGTGGACAGCGACGCCGGCACTGACCCATGGGTCTGAGACGTGGCGCCTCCGGACCGAGGCTCTGCTTGCTGTGGCTCGGAGATGAAGCCGAGGGGCAGCGGCGGCAAGCTCGTCGGCACTCGCGGGGTGTCGTGCCTGGTGACGGATGCAGGAGGCAGGTCGTGGGTGGTGTGGGGAGGGGCGGTAGGCAAGGGAGCGCTAGTAGCGCTCAGCAGCAGCGGAGGCGAGGAGACGTCCCCGCATGCCTGGTGATGCCGTACACCGGCTGCCGTGCCTCATTGTGCACCGGCTGTGGCCACGGCGTAAGTGCCTAAACCCTTTCGCTGTGTCCCAAGACTCCGAACTCTTCCCTCCAAAAACGATTGTAACGGTAGCGCCCCTTCTCCTTCGTAGGTGCGCGTTCTGCCCTTCCTCAGCCCGCCCCTCCCAAGAGAAAAAACCATCCCCGCCACTCACGAGGAGCTCCGCCCCGCGGCCGACACGGCCGCCGCCGGCGGCGCCGCCAGCGCAGGAGGCGCCAACTGGGGACCGGTCGCCGGCAGTGAGGGGAACATCAGCGAGGAGCGCACCGGCCCCGCCGCTGCGCCGCCACTGCACCCCAGCAGGCTTCCCGCCGCGTGCCCACTCTGGAGCTGCTCCAGCGACTGCTGCTGCTGCTGCATTGGCTGCTGCGACATTGGCTGCTGCGGCATCGGCTGCCGCTCGGCCGCTACTGCCGCCGCCGCCGCAGGCGGCGGCCGTTGCTCCGGCCCCGGCCCCGGACCTGCCGTCGGCCCTCCGGTGCTCCCAGCTGCAGCCTCCAAAAGCGACAGCTGCAGCGCCGCTCTCAGCTGCTCCTCCTCCTCCTCCTCACTAGCCGGCAACAGCCGCGCCGAGCCCATGCCGCCCATGCCGCTTGCCAGCATCCCCGCCGGCGTCGCCCGCGCCGCGCCTGGGCGCTCCGCCGCGTCCTCCGCCCCCGGACCCGCCAGGTCTGACCAGCCGGGCTCCTCGCCCAGCAGCCGCGCCACCATTGAGTCATCGGTGGCAGTGGCGAACATGTGCGCCAGCTCCGCGCTGTTTCGGAAGCTGCCGCCGCGGGAGCCGGGGGCGGCGGTGGTGGGCACCAAGGTGGAGGCGGAGGTGCCGCCGATGGGGCTGTGCAAGCCGCCGGCCATCCTACATGCAGGGTGGCCGGGTCCAAGCATGGGGTGTCGGGTGAACGCGGCGGCAAGCCGCGGGGCGGGCAGCGCGGGGACGGGTGCTGCACGCAAGCGATGGCGATTAAAGAACGGCGGTGCGTAACCGTCCCGCGGTTGTGATGGTTGTGTGGTGGTTGTGACGGTTGCGGTGGTTGCGGTGCATCGAAGCAATCTGGGCAGCCGACGCGCCAGTGTCCTGTCCTGTCCTATCCTAGCTGGAGGAAGGTGAACGGAGACGCGGGGCTGGGCGACGGGCTGCGTCGTACCTCCGGAAGCGCTGCCGCTCCCGCATCGTCTTGTCCAGCTCGGACTCCCACAGCCGTGGCTCCCAGGGAGCCGACCTGGCGGCCGCACCTGGACCTGTCAGGTCAGTCCCTTCGTCTTCCCCGTCTCGCCAGCCACTGCTGCTGCCGCCGCCAGACGCTATCGCGGATGCCGTCGTGGCAGCGGCGGCGGCGGCGGTCGCCGCCGCAGCCTCCGACTCGGAGGATGCCCGAGATGGCAGGTTGGCGGTCGCGGCAGCGCCGCTGGGGGCGGGACTGGGGGCGATGAGCTGCCTGGGGCGGGGCTGCGGAGGCCGCAGCATCCGTCCGACGGGGGGCCTCGCGCCACCGCCTGCTGTAGTCCCCCCTGCCGCCGCCGGCGCCGTTGAAAGGCCCGGCATGGGGTTCGCATCCGGGGGCTCCAGCAGCTGCTCCAGCTGCAGCGTGTTGTGCCAGAAGATGGAGACGCTGAGCAGCGGGGACGGTTAGGGCGGGCCGGAGCGGTTAGGGCGGGCCGGAGCGGTTAGGGCGGGCTGGAGCGGTTAGGGCGGGCTGGAGCGGTTAGGGCGGGCCGGAGCGGTTAGGGCGGGCTGGAGCGGTTAGGGCGGGCCGGAGCGGTTAGGGCGGGACGGAGCGGTTAGGGCGGGCCGGAGCGGTTAGGGCGGGACAGAGCGGTTAGGGCGGGACGGAGCGGTTAGGGCGGAGGCGGGCGGCTGGGGCGGTAAGGTTGAAGGACACCGGGCCTAGGCGGCGAGGATGGGGATGCTGAGGGGCGGTGATGCCAACCTCGCAGTGCAGTCAACACGATGCGCTTCCCCAAAGGCCTACACAGCGTCCCCCGACACGGTGCACGGTACCTGGGCTGGACGGGGTTCGTTTCGTGCCTACAGTCACATATGTCTTTATGGTGGCGAACACCCACCTTGAACGTGTGTGAACATATGTGAACGTTCGGGAACGTGTGTTCACACACGTTCTGGGGTTACTTTCACCACCACCACCACCGCCCTCACCACCACCACCACCATCACCGCCACCGCCATCACCACCACCACCGCCACCACTATCACCACCACACTGCCGCACCTGTTGTAGAAGAACTCGGGTCGCCGGCTGTTGTGGTCCCCCTCGAACCTGGGGGCAGAGTGGGGAGGGAGGGACGGCGTTGCAGGGAAACCCGTGGAAGGGAAGAGGGACAGCAGAGACTAACGCCGCGCAGCAGCAGGTCGTGGGGACCCCCAGACCTTGGAGCATGGAGGACGGGGGGAGCACGGCTGCGTGTGGGGGTGCGGACACAACCGTAGTCCAAACGCACTTCCCCTCCCTTCCCCCATCCCTCGCCCTTCCCGCCGACTTCCCTCCCCTGCCCCACCTAATGAGGTTCTTGTCGCCCGCGTAAGCCGTGTGCAGCGCCTCCGCATGCGATATGCGGATGAAGGTGTCCCCAGTGGCGTGACCGAAGAGGGCGGGGATGAAGGACTGCGCCACAGCGTCAACCGGAGAAACCTGCGCGGAGGGGTGGCGTGAAAACCGTTGACACGAAAAAGAGGGAGGGGTTCGAGGGAAACCCGTGGATGTCCGAAAAAAAGCGGAGGGGTGGGGTGGGGTTGCAAGGAAAACCCGTGTACGAAACAAGGACCGTTTAGAACAGACGTTTTGAGGTGCATGCTGGAGAAGTTGGTGGGGCAAGGATGGGGTGGGGTGTGTGGGTTTGGGTGTGTGTGGTGAGGTAGAGGAAACCGGTCAATCGACAAGTAAATAAGGCTTTCCTTCCTGAGTCTCCTCCTCGCCCACCACCGCCACGTCATGCAGCCACCCTGCTCGAGTTTCCGGGTACGACATCGGCCCCACACACCTTGGTGATGTCGAACCCAGCTCGCTTGTTGACCGACCGCTTCATGGCCGCCAGCGCCAGGCGGGCCAGCGGACGGGGTATGGGCAGTCGCTGCTCCTGGACTATCTCAAGCATCAGGTCGGTGAGCCGCGAGAACGGCGAGTCCAGCACCTGGCAGTTGGACGGTTGGGCGGTTGGCGGGCTGGTCAGCATTGCCGGCAGGTACCGATTGCAGCACTGCAAACGGGGATCGCCAACCGAATGCGGCCCTCCGCTGCCCATGCATTCCCGCACCGGATCACCCCAACCACCAACCAACCAACTGCCCCGCAGCCGCGCTGGACCCGCCCACGCGCGCCCCCATCCCACCACTCGCCATGCCCGCCACGGACGGATCCCGCCCACCCATCCACCCATCAACCAACCAACCAACCGAACTAACCGCCCTCCCGCGCCGCGCAGGGTCCGCCCGCCTCTCCCCGCTCACCATGCCGGCAATGGACGGGTCCCGTTGCGAGTACAGCAGCGCCGTGACCGCACCCATGGATCGCCCCCACAGCCCCAGCGTGGACACCCGCCCCCCCGCGCGCAGGTGTTCCACCGCCGCCGCCACATCGTCCACCTCCTCGGCACCCAGGGTCACCCACAGCCCCTCGGACAGCCCGCTGCCCTGCGGTTCACGTGAGGCGCCGGAAAGAGGCGACGTGGAGTGGGGTGGGGTGGAGCGGCGTTACCAGCGAGGAGGGGGGAGGGGAGGTAGTGGGCATATCGGGACGACGCTGGGGGAGGAAAGGGACATTCAGGTGGGAGATGAGGAGAATGGGCGATGGAGGGGCCCTGAAACCCTAAGACCCAGTTCCCAGATGAGGATCCGCAATTCCGAACGCAGCGCCTTCGGCCCCCACGCCTGCCTCCTGCCCTGCCCCCCCCCTCGCCGCACGTGCCCTCCTCTCACCTCACGTGCCCTCCCCTCACCGGTTTTCCTCGCAACCCCTCACCCCCTCACCCCACCCCCCTCACCGCAAAGTCCAGCGTGAAGACGCTGACTCCGTGCGGGATGAGCACGCAAATGGCCTCCTCGGCATCCCTGGAGCACCACCACAAGGGGAGGGCCGGCGTGAGGGAATTGGGGGCACGGTTAATCAACATTGACGGCACAGTTGTTTGGAATTGGGGGCACGGTTGTTTGGAATTGGGGGCACGGTTGGTTGAAATTGGGGGCACGGTTGGTTGATGAGGCGGCTGGAAGTCCTATTTCAAGAGCCGTTCGAGGATGCGAGCGGTCGCAGTCGCAAGCAGCAGCAGCACCAGTACCACCGTAGCAGTGGACGAACCCGCGGAGTAGGCGGGGACCCCTTGGCAGGACGGCAGGGCGGGGCGGGCGTGTATGCGCGTGGGGTTCTCAGCTCCCGGACAACACACAGAAGGTAAGAGTTTGGCAGGCGGCTCCACAAGCAGCACCGCATCTGCTCCCGCCTTGCCATGCACTCCGCCCTGCTGTCCTGCCAGCAGCAACACGGACCATCAGCCGCCACCGCGGCAGCAAAAAGCAGCCTCCATCCGCGGCTGTGAGTAAGCCCCCCCCCGGGCCTCCATGCCCCATGTAACTCCCGTCGCTCTGAGCCAGCAGCTGGTCCAGGCTTTCCCCATTGCTGACGTGTCGCCAGCTCCGCAACCCTGCCGTACTGGGCTCCATTGCCTGGAGCACCCACCTCCACCCTCAAGCCATGGCAGAATGGCGCCTTCCCCACCGTGTCCCTATCGGGACAGCTGTGCCAGTCCCGACCGCGACCAACATGGCCAAGGCGGACGAACGGGGCAGCGGGGTGTCGGGACGGGCCCAGGGCCTGCTTGGCTCCCGCACCAGCCAGATTCCCGTTGGGCCCCTCGCCGGTGCTTCCCACCTGCGGCTGCCACTATTGCAGTGGCAGTAGATGACGCAAGGCAGGCGGCCATCCTTGCCTCGCGCCTGCTTCGGAAAGTAATGGCTGCACTGCAGGCGCAAGCCCCGCTTGTTCACCTGCACAGCACAGCACGCAGCACGCGGCACGTTGGGCGCAAGAGGATCCCGCAAGACATGGCCCTCTCTGGCGCACAAGTAGCAAGGAATGATGGTTGAGCGCACGGCAGGGACAGATGTGGCCGCGGTAGAAGGGCGCCCAGTTTCGTATCCGTCAGCCCATGGCCGCCCTCACCAGCGTCAGGTCCTCGCGGAAGCCCGCGTAGCGTCCAACGCGAAAGAGCTTGCGGCTGCCACCGACCAGCTCATCGGGATAGCAGTACTCGTCCCTGTGCGGGGTGGTCACAACTTCCTAGTTGCCGTGAAGGTTCTGAGCATCGCAAGACAGCCGAAACCTCTACGCCATCTCCAGTAAAGGGCAGTATGACCATGTCCAGACGCTTTGGGCTTGGAATACGCTTTCCCACAGCGCGGACGCTTGTTGGGGTTCCATGGCACAACATGAACAGGCTTGAACGGGTCCGTCTCGGCAGCAGCCAGATTAGTCACCTTGGTGGTCGGCAGATGCAGTCCACAAGCGAATCCCACAGAGCGCCAAGCCCCGGCATTCAGGCTGCTGAAACGTCGTCATGCGTTCCGGTTACTCAGCGGCGACAGCCGGTTTCATGACTACTTATGAACCTACAAAATATTATACGTGGCAAGTAAGGTACAAGTCCTTGAGCCAAGGGTCGACGTGTGATAGGACTCTCAATGTGTTCCTTTTGGTTTCTTCTCTTTCGTTTTGGCCCTACAACTTATATTTGCAACTTCAGGAGAGGCACAGTCTTTGAGTACCTTCAGGGTTGCTGAGGGAGATATGACTGTCGGGATCGGGGCAGCAAATACAGAACGATCTTCCCATTTTTCCTTGGCCACTCAATACCAAAAATACATAAAATCAACTGTTTTGATTTCTGTCATTATCCTCCTATACCAGAGAGTATGGCCGCAATAACGGTGCGCCCTTTTGTGGCAGCAGTGCAGCGCCATGGCAACACGCCGCTGCGTCCAGGTCAATTTACTCGCGTGGTGATGGCACCTATGGCCGCACGCAAAGGCTTTGGTGACCCAAAGGTGAGCCCGGCGAACGCGGAGGGCAATTGCGCTGAGCTGCGCGCGCCATAGCATGCAAGCTTGCAGGCCTCTTGCGCTCCGTATCAGCAAGCTTAACTGGCCAGATTAGCCAGCGGTCGCGGTCAGTTGAAAGCTGCCGCGCGTGCCTCGCCCGCTTGCTTCGCCCAAATCGCTGAATGCCCCCCTGCCCCATCTGCAGAAGGAGCAAACCAAGCGCCCAGAGTCCTCGGAGCAGCAGCAAGGTGAGCCCCCCACGCCCCTATCCCAATCAGCATTGATCTCCTCGGCGCTCGTGCTCACGCCCCGAGCGCATGGCCTGGACCATTGGCCAGCCTTCCAAGCAGGCTGGCCGCTTGCGGTGCTTGGCCAGGCGACGCAGGACGGGGGGGAGGGAAGAGGACGAAGGGGGCAAACAGCCGGGCTCGATGGATGGGTTCGTGCGTTTGGCCGGCTGGCGTGGGGGCTAACAGCTGGGCGGTGGGTGGGTTTGTGCGTTTGGCCGGCTGGCGTGGGGGCTAACAGCTGGGCGGTGGGTGGGTTCGTGTGTTTGTCCGGCTGGCGTGGGGGCTAACAGCTGGGCGGTGGGTGGGTTTGTGTGTTTGGCCGGCTGGCGTGGGGGCTAACAGCTGGGCGGTGGGTGGGTTCGTGTGTTTGGCCGGCTGGCGTTGCCTGCTGGTCACGCGCAACGGGTTGGACCCGCCGGTGAAAAACACTACCCGTCAAGTCATATGTCGTCAGCGGACACCGTCAGGGTGGGCTTAACCTGACGGGTGTTGGGGGAGGGTTGGCGGATCCGCACAAGCCCCGGCTCCGGTGTCAGCACCGCAGGCGGGCATCAAGGCAGTCGCCGGTCACGGCGTAGTCGCCGGTCACGGCAGTCGCCGGTCACGGCGTAGTCGGGAACAGCACGTCCCAGCGAGTCTCAGCTGACAGACTGAGGCGTAATTGGAGGCGTGTGTCCTCCTGAAGCTCTTAAGCTTGCGGCCAGAACCCGCCGTACCACCGAGCGCCTGTCGTTCCTCGGGGACCTGGAACCGACCCACGTGGTTACACTTCCTCGGATGGATGGATGGGGGAAGGCGGCGGGGAGTACAGAGGGGAAAGCGTACTCCCACCGCCGCCACCACCACGCAGCCGTCGAACCACCACCAGTCCAACCATAGCACCCACAGCGACAGACAGCCCCCATAAGGCCCCATCACGGCGGCCAGGCACCACGCCGGCAGCAGGCACTAGGCGGCAAGCTGCCGCACCCCACCCAGTCCTCCTTGGGCCCTCCTCCATGGGTGCTCAAACCGTCACGGCCTCTGTCGTCCACGCGACCACGCACCCAGCACCACATCCCTGCCGGGCCAACCTCGCCCTTGCAGCGCGCGTCACGTCCCCCAGTCCCCCTGACTGAACTCGACAACGCCCCCGTGCCCGCCATTACCCCCCGCCCTTGCCTGTCATTACCCCCACCCTTTTGTCGGTCATCGCCCTTGGTTTGTAGGCCGTGGATTCTCGGGTTATCTTTTACCCCCTTTGCCGGTGCTGCCGCAGGGACGTCCTTCGAGGCGCCTCCCGCGGCGCCCTCCCGCCGCGTGTACCGGGAAACACCCCAGGTGGGTCCAGCTGCCTCGGCAGCCTGTGCAACGGTGGCCTTTGGGTGGTTGGGTGGGATATGAGAGGAATCCCTTGGGTCGGCACCGGATGGTGGTGGTGGCAAGAAGACCCGGTCACGCGACATAGGAAACGGAGGGCAGAAACGAACTGGCAATAGTTGTCGGGCACGCGGTTGAGAGCGCACCGTGGGGTGGGATGGGACGGGGCCGGGATGCCCGCTGCCACTCCGGTCCCCCTGCTGGTGAGGTAGGTCGTTGGCAGTTAGTGGGGCTGAGGTGGAAGGCGGCAAGCATGTGGCTGGGGCTTGCAAGCATGTGGCTGGGGCTTGCAAGCATGTGGCTGGGGCTTGCAAGCATGTGGCTGGGCCTGCAAGCATGTGGCTGGGGCCTGCAAGCATGTGGCTGGGGCCTGCAAGCATGTGGCTGGGGCCTGCAAGCATGTGGCTGGGGCCTGCAAGCATGTGGCTGGGGCCTGCAAGCATGTGGCTGGGGCCTGCAAGCATGTGGCTGGGGCCTGCAAGCATGTGGCTGGGGCTTGCAAACACTTTGTGCTGTTGGTGGGTGGGTGGGCACCAACAGGTGGTGGGGGGAAGGGGAGGTGCGGCAGGCCGGGGGAGGGAGGGATGCAGAGAGCCGGATCCGGCAGCTCAGCACCCGCGATGCATCCCCCACTCTCTTGCCGCCTGTGACGTGGCAGCCCACTCGTACGCCCGTACGGCACGCAGGTCGTCGTTGACCGCATGTTCCGGCGCATCGTCATCTTCACCGGCGTGCCCGTCTTCACCGGCTTCGCGCTCTACCCGCTCTTCTACTACCTGCGGGTGGGTGCGCCGCCTTGGCGGGTGATAGTGTGCCGCCGATAAGCCGCGAAACTCCACGGAACTTAAACAGTCTGGTCAGCATGGCACTTGGCACATATATGAAGCGACGGGCGGCGAAGGAGGGAGTGACATGTTGTGTGTATGTCGTACTGATCCGTACGACACGATGTTCGGGTGCTCTCACGCGGTCTTACCTCCCTCACGAGACCCGCGGCAAGACCACTGTTGGGCGACACATGTGTACGTGTTTTTGACTGTTGGCAACCTCCACCCCCTCCCGGCTGCTCCTCAGGTTGTTCAGGACATCGACTACCCGCTCTGGATCGTCTACATCGCACAGGTGGAGGGGGTTGCTGGGTGGGGCGGTTGGGGCGGTTGGGGGTAGAGACTGACCCCCGGGTGATACAGAGGAGATCCGTGGAAACGGGGGCGGGGGTTGCTGGCTAGGTGTGGGCTGCAGGGTGGGGCGGGTGGGGGTAGAGAGTGAACCCCGGGTGATACAGAGGAGACCCGTGGGACGGGGGCGGGGGTTGCTGGCTAGGTGCGGCAGGCCGGGATCCGGGCTGCGGCCGGGGCGGGCTACTGGGGGTCAGTGCCAGGAGTGCGCGTGTTTAGCAACCCAGAAGTACTTCGTGTCGTGCTTTCAGTAGTGACAAAACACGTGCACAACAAAAAGGTAAGGAGATTATATACCCGTGCGTGGATGTGAGGGCCGCGGGGCGTCCTGACGCGTTACCCGCACCCCCCCACACACACCGTCACCTTCACCGCCCTCGGTTTGTCGGCCGTGGATTCGCGGATTCTCTTATCAAACCCCCACACACCGTCACCTTCACCGCCCTCGGTTTGTCGGCCGTGGATTCGCGGATTCTCTTATCAAACCCCCACACACCGTCACCTTCACCGCCCTCGGTTTGTCGGCCCTGGATTCGCGGATTCTCTTATCAAACCCCCACACACCGTCACCTTCACCGCCCTCGGTTTGTCGGCCCTGGATTCGCGGATTCTCTTATCAAACCCCCACACATACTACGTTACTACCAGTCCGGTTAGGTGCCTGTACATGGACCTCCGCGGATCCGCGGCGCAGTAGCACCCGCTCTGTCGCCACACCAATGCCGCAACGCAACGGCCAACCACCGCAGGTGCTGACGTTCGGCGGGGGCTTGCTAGGCATCACGTACGGCGCCCTGTCGTCGTCGTGGGACCCCAGCCGGGAGGGCAGCGCGATGGGCTGGTCGGAGATGCAGGTGAGGGGAGAGGGGCGACGGGGCAGGCGCGAAATGACGTGTGTGGGTGGGAAGCGGGTTTTGGGCCCCTCCAGGGAGGGTTGCCGGGATGTCGTGTTTTGATCTGTTTCCACCCCGCTCCGGGTCCCTGGGTCAGCGAGCAGCTCTGCAAGAGCGACTCCGGTCCTCTCACCTCGCAGCCCGCACACCGCCCTCCTCGGCCGCCCCCTCACCTCCGCAGGTCAACCTCTCCATCCTGCTCAACCGCAATAAGCAGGAGGAGTGAGGGTGGAGGAGGGGCGGTGCCGACGGGAGGGTACTGCAACGTGAGGGCGCATGGATGGATCGATGGTTGGATCGCGAGGTTGCGGTGCCAAGGTTATAGGCGTTGTTGGTGGGGGGGTATTGTTTGGGGTTTGGGAGTGCACACGGTGTGTTTTTGTTAGGAGGAAGCGACGTGCTCCCAAGTAACGTAGGAAGGGAGGCTTGGGGCTGAGGCGCGGGAGTTTTGAGACAAGAGGCCAATAAGAGAGTGTCCCCGAGGGATGAATGACGATTACGATCACAAGCAAAGGGGTGTCGGACCACTAGTTGTATCTTCGTGGGGGGGGAGGAGAGGGAGGGAGAGGTGAGAGGGGGCGAGCGAGGTAATGTCGGGCGTCAGCTTGTTGGGCGTAGCGGGGGAGCAGAATTGGTGTCTGCTGTGCGCTGCCGACCGGCAGTTTTGGAGCTGTTGGACAATGAACATGGCCCGCAAATAGTCGTCTTATCACCGGAGAAGTTGCCCTTGGCAAACGGGGCATCTCTCCCCCCAATCTTCTGGACCGCCATCTTCACCGCCTTGGTTTGTCGGCCGTGGATTCGCGGATTCTCTGTAAACCCCCCCAACTCGCTACATGTTACAATGTTAGAGGCGCAACGATGGGAGCGCCGCACCCTCTGCTACCACCTACCGCGCATGTACGACCGTTAGCTGCTGGTGTACCTGGCCGCGGTCGGCCAGTCAGCCCTGCTCCTTTTGCTACTCAAACGGCAGCGTGCCGTTTACCAGGAGGCAGTGAAACGCTCGCGTGTGGAAAGCGGGTTCACATCACGGAAGCGGCGATTGCCGTGTACGTGAGTAGAAGTATGGTGCAGGTTCAAGGGGCTGATTCTCTGATCTACCGACCGTAGCGGCGCTTTTGCTGGGTGTCCTGAGAGATCAGCCAGCAAGATGAGGTACCTCCTTCAGGCTCTGTTCATGCTTTGCCTGTGCCGTACGGCAGGCACGGCATCCTGCACGGGGCGCATCGTGCCTCCGGCGTCATAATTTTCAGTGGCAGACAGCGGCGCGGGGGCGGGGAAGCACGTGCACGCTGCGGCCTGGTGGGTGCGGAAAGGCGGTTGTGATCGCTGGGTTGTAAGAATTGCCTGGGCTGCATCTCAACCCGTCTGGAGCTTAGCTCGGATCTTGGCCTTAAATACGGTATATACCTGCGCATAGATCTAGTATGGCAAGGGGGATGACGATTTTGGGCATGCCACGACAAGGCCTACCACGGACCGTACCACCGGCCATCTAAGCGCTTCTACGCGCACAGAGTCCGTAACATTTTTAGATCTATGGCTGTGTACTGTCAAGAGGGTCGCAATTAGGGCGACGCCAGCCTGCCTTGTCTGTACGCCGGCATCGTCGTTGACTGCGCGTCTTGACGATCGGGGTCGCAGCCATGCTGCAACACGCCAGTAAACCCACGCTATCATCTAGCCATGGCGCGTTTGGAACGGGGCCGGCGCCGCGCGTGTCGCGTTGCCGCCCCGTCGTTCGCAGCCATTCCAGCGCAGGTTCGTGGGCAGGCAAGATGTTTACCGATATGGGTATATACACGTGCAAATTACGGGCTCGCTGATACTGTTGGATAATAACACAACCGGGAAATATGCAAGCGGCGATTGCCCAACTGCGCGCATGACGCGAGCCGCCCCGATCTATGCAGCAGGGCAGCAGCATTCTGGGATTGCCGAGGAGCAGCTGATCAACCGTCGCCAGGCCCTGGCGTCGAAGCTGATGCTGGTCGCGGGTGTCCTGGCGCCTGTGGGTTCTGCCATGGCCGACGAGGTAGCGGTGGCCAAGGTTGCTCCCAACCAGGTACGATACCAGATGACATAACGGGATAATTAAATACTGCGGCCTTGAGGCCCTACCTCGAAGCAAAGCGCCCAGCCTGAGGCCTGGTGGAAAGCACCTGCAGCAAGAAGCAAGAGATATAGAGACTTATATTGCGCCTGTCGGACCGGGGTTTTACTGGTGTCATGCGGGAGATCCCGGTAATTCAAGGAGGGTGTACCGGAATCCGCAAGGTTCACATGTCCCCTCAACATAGCGGCGAACCCCATGCCATCCCATTGCAAGCCCGCGCTGTTTTGGCGCTCATTGGGAAAAATAACAACCGAAGTGGCCGTCGTATTCTGCACACGACACCCACTGCCGTATGTTGTCGTACCGTAGATGAAGGAGCTGTCGGACAGCATCCTGGCCTACAAGTTCGAATACCCCACCACCACCACCGAGGGTGAGCGCAGCGGTGCTTCGCGTGGGTGGGCACACGGCTGGGGGGTTGTAAAAAAAACCGTTTTACGCAACGGGACAGGATAGTTGGCACACCGGTGGGGGTGGGGGTTAAACGAGAATCCGCGAATCCACGGCCGACAAAACAAGGCGGTGAAGATGGCGGTCCAGAAGATACGGGGGGCGAGTAGACGGAGCGGAGGCGCTGCTGAGAATGGCAGGAGCGCCACGGATGGACCACGTGGGCATGAGGATGCGTGGCGGGACGTGGTGGGAGGGCCCTCCAACCATGCGGCCGTTGCCCCCCACCGCGAGCTCCGTCCATCGAGGGCACGTGCCAGATGACCGCCCACCACCTCGCCCACCGTTTGTGCTCTCAACCGCTCTGCTGTCTGCCGTGCCCACCCGCAGCCTGGCGTAGTAGTAGACGGTTCACTGCAGCAAACATGCCTCTCCCCGCGGCACTTCCGCCCAAACCCAAAGTCACCCTGTCCTATCCTGGCCCCCAAATCCCAACCCACAGGCAAGCCCCTGTCCATGATCATCTCCCGGACGCCGGAGAAGTACAGCAGCGCCGCGCCGCTGACGGCAGATGCCCGCCAGCGCATCGTCAGCGAGGTGGGGATGGGGCCCGTGGGGGTTGCAAAAAAGAACGGTTTACTCACTTTACTTGACGTGGCCGGGGGCGGTGATGGGGTGCGTGGCCGAGTGTTACTGAGGCCACGGTTCGTGTGTTTCATTGGGGTAATACGGTCTGATGTATGCCAGTGCGAGGCCGATGCCGCGGGGCTGCGACGGGGCGTGGTTGTATGAGGAATTGGGTCAGGGGGTAGGGCGTCAAGCGGTCATGATTGTGAGAGGGAGGGAAAAGGGGGGTGACATCAAAACCGTTTATGGAGGGAGGGAGGGGGAGGCGCGAGTGGTTTCCCAACTCTCCAGCAAGGGGATATCCTACCCGGAGAATTGCTGGGTCGCTGATGGCGGTGGTGTGGCGCCGGGGGACGGGAGGGTGTGTTTCGTGTGGAGGGTGTTAGCGGAGTCCGCATCGGGGACACTGGGCCCCGGACCCAAAACACGTCATTTAGGTCAAGATTTAGGATCCACAATCCAGCTTACTTGCGTTGGCAGCGGCTCGGCGGATTCGGACGCGGGTGCTGCTGCGGCTCCCGCCCCCGGATGCCCACCGCCGTACGGGGGAGTTCCGGGAATGGGTCCAGGGAGGGATGGGCCTCGGTGTTGCTTCGTCCTGGTCTCCTGTTTGCTTGCCCCCTTTGCCCCATCCCGTCCCGGCCCTGTTCCTTTGGCCCTCCCCAGGTGTTTGACTTCCGCAACTTCGTCTCCGCCTCCATGAACGTGGGCCCGGCTTCGGGGGCGCTCAAGGTGGGTTGGAGGGGTGCGAGGTGGGGTGCGAGGAAGACCCGTGGATGCCCGAAAACCCCGTTTAGAACAGACGTTTTGAGATGCATGCTGGAGAACTGGGTTGGGAATACTAAAGCCGAAGGTCGTAATATGACCTTTGGCGGCGGTGCGAGGTGGGGTCAGGGGTGGGACTGGAGGGGTGCGAGGTGGGGTCAGGGGTGGGACTGGAGGGGTGGGGTTGGGGAGGGAGGGTTAGAGGGGTGGGTTTGAGGAGACGGGGCCTTTATCGGTTGAGCGCGAGGCGAAAGCATGCTTGCCAGGTTGGGCACGAGCTGTCGGGCTTTGGACCCAGGCATGCGGAGCGGTTGGACGAGCAGGGTGGTTGGTTGGACGTGCCGCACGTGCGACACCTCTCCCCCGCACCTCACCGGTCTCACACCACCCCCTCGTCACGGCCCCAGACACGGGGCGGGTCATTCCCGCGCGCTCTGTTATTGCTGCCCCCCGTAACCCCAGGTTATCTCACCACCGCCCGCGCCCTGGCGTCCCGTTGCCCGGCCTTCAAGCACTCTCCTCCACAACTCCGACCACCCCAACCACCCCAACCGCCCCAACCACCGCCCCCCCGCTCCCTCTCTCTCAGGGCCGCGACCCGGAGGAGTGGAAGCCCCGAGAGGTGGCGTTGACGGTTCTCGTTGACCGGTGGGTGCGTGGGTGGGTGGGTGGGTGGATGGATCCGGAAGAAGAGCAGGAGGAAGGAAGGTAGCGGCACGGGGACGGTGGGCGGCTGTAGAAGCTGCAAGCTCCCCCCTACTCCTTCCGATCCTCTCCATACACAATCACCCCCCGCTCCCCCCGCCCCCCCTGCCGCCGCAGCTCCACCGCCCGCACCACAGCGGGCCAGCGTGTGGCTCTCAACGACGTGCAGTCGGCCGGTGTGGAGACTAGGGACGGGCAGAAGTACTGGGTGTACGAACACATCAGCCAGGTGGGGGCCTGGAGGGATGGCTGACAGCTTAAGAATCTCAACAAAAGAAGTGCTTTGGGGTCCCAGTCTGGAGGAAGCGGGGGCAGGGGTGGGGGTGGGGGTGGGGTTGGGGAGACGGAGGCTCGCGGATCGACATGGCTGGGATGATAGCGACGGATTGTGTATGTGTGGGGGGGTGCGGTCCTGTTAGAAGGGCGTGAGGGGCGATGCAGGGCAGTGGGATGCGTGAGAGGGCGGGGGGTGGAGAGAAGAAGGAGGGGGGGGGGCCGAGGGAGAGGTCACGCCGGTTGTGTCTCTGAGCAGCGAGGGGCAGGTCCGGCGGCAAGATAGCCGCACAGGGAGGCTCCTGCAACACTCCTTGCGCCTGGGGTCAAGCCAGGAGATCCGGGAGATCTCATGAGATCTGCGAGATCTCAGGAGATCTCAGGAGATCCGGGAGATCCGTCGCTGGTGGCGGCAGGAATCCTCAACCGCAGCTCGCAGTGCGTAGTAGGCATACATGGGGATTGACGGATTGCGGCCCTGCATTCCTTGCCCACCTGAGACCGCCCTGAGGCCTGGCCCTCTCCCTCCCTCACCCCCTGCCCCCCTCCTCTTCCCCTGCCCATCTGCGCTATCCCACTGACCTCCAGGGCTCCCCCACCATCACCACCCGCACGCGGGAGTCGTACCGCCACGCCCTGGCAGTGACCACCTGGCGCAATGCCCAGGACGGCACCCCCTACCTGTACACGCTAAACATGAGGTGAGCGGGGTTGTAGGAGGAACGCGAGGCCCGGGGAGTGGGTGTGCAGGGGAGCGAGGAAGACGCGGAAGATGCGGGGGGGGGGGGCCATAGGGCCCAAGTGGGTTCGGGGGGGGGAAGGATTGGGAGCGGTCTTGCATGCGGCGTCTGCGTGCCGCCGCTCCTCCCCTCCTTTCCCTATTAGTCAGCCAGCCAGCCAGCCAGCCAGCCAGCCAGCCAGTCAGGCAATGAGTCACAGCCCGCCTAAGGATGGGTATGCTCGCGAGTCCAAGGGTCATACTGTACATCTCGCAGCCCAAAGCGGACCCCGTCATGCGTGGCGCGGCTCGAGGCCTTCCGTCGCCACCTGACAACCTCTCTGGACCACCCGTCCTGAACCCCAAACCCTTCCCTTCCCCTCCGCCGCCCGCTTCCCCGCCCGCGCCGTCACCCGCTCCGAAACCCCG
The DNA here is from genome assembly GCA_003116995.1 of Yamagishiella unicocca. NCBI lineage: Eukaryota > Viridiplantae > Chlorophyta > Chlorophyceae > Chlamydomonadales > Volvocaceae > Yamagishiella > Yamagishiella unicocca. Next base: position 718,908 of record BDSL01000040.1, read on the forward strand.
CAGCTGCCCTGAGGACCTGTGGCCCGAGCTGGAGCCGCTGTTCCGGCGCTCCGTGTCCTCCTTCGTGCTGCTGCCCACCACCCGCGACTACATCCCGCCCGACAAGGACCCATGGCTCTTCTTCTAAGCGCCCCCCAACCCACCCCCAAAGCAGCGCCCAGCAGAGCCCAGCAGAGCCCAGCAGAGGCCAGCAGCGCCCAGCAGAGGCCAGAGCGCTCTGGCGTGCATTGTTGATGGGTGCGTGCTTATGTGGCCAGTCACGCGCAGCGGTAGCTGCGCGGGAGCGTCGTGCCGCGGGGAGTTGAGGCACCAGGCAAGGCCTACCCCAACCTACCCCAAAACACGCAGCGATAGCCGGACTGTAGCCGGGTCGAAGCGGTATGGTGCTTCGCGGCACCCAGACCACAAGCAGGGCGGAGTGACGGCAGGGCAGCCGGCAGCCTGGCGGCGGCGAGACGGTTGCTGAGGGGATGAGGCGGTGAGGCGTGTGTTCTTCGGATGAGGAGGGTTCGAGGGAAACCCGTGGATGTCCGAAAAAAAATCGTTTAAAACAGAAGTAGGGAGGGAGGGGCGGCGGGGCACGGAGGGGAGGCGCGCTGGGGAGCCGGACGGACGGACCCCTTTCCTCGTATGCTCCTCTGCCTCTGCCCTGTTCACTCACCAGCGCGGATGACGTGCATGTCCTCGTGCGTCATCACGTCGGCTACCAGCTTGCGTATGATGCGTTTCACTGGTCGGAGCTTCGCGATCGCGTGCTGCCAGGGTGGCCGGAAAGAGCGGCGAATGGGCTTTGCTTGCCGACGGTTGGGCCGACGGTAATCGTGGGTAGTAGTAACTGTAGTAACTGTTACAGTGGGCCCCGGACCATAAGGTAGAGCCATCGGGCTCGTCGCCTGACACCTAAAGAGACGCAGGAAGAAGAACAAACCAATCGTGGTGATGGTGAGGAGATGGGGCGTGCCTCGCCTAGGGTATTCTCTCTCAGGGTGACGAGGCCGCGGAGCGGCGACCGGCGGAGCACCAGCGCCCGAGCGAGGGCTGTCTCTGTGGAGCGGACGCGGTGGCCCACGGGCCGTAAAGGTGCGGCGTGGTGCATTGTAATGCGGAGCGATAGGGTGCGCGGCAGCCGGTGCGTGGGCAGCCAGCCGGAGAGGACGACAGCAGCGAGCGAGCGCGTGTAACGATGGAAGCTAGCGAGGTGCAGCCTGGCGCTATGCCAACGGTATTTGGTCTGGACAGGTGGAAAACAGATCCACTTGATCGCTGCTGAAAGTGGATGAAGAGCCGCCGTATGTAGGATGACAAACGTAAGGCTTGCCGGGATCCCAAGTAGTTGCTGCGAGCTGCTTGGGAACACCGCATCATCGGTGAACGCCCTTGGCATGGCAGGATGAGCAGCTCTCCCCCAACGTTAGTTGACGGCTGCTCGCACGTGGAGCCGAAAGGAGTTCCGGACCTACGTACGGCAAAAGGGCTTTCCCGCCTCGTCCGCTACAATACAGCGGCCCCCACCATAAAAGCGTGAATTTCTAGGCGCAACGAACCTCGCCATTGCTAGGACTTAAGGACACTACTCAAGTCGGTCAATACTTGATAAGAGGACTAGCTCTATTAGTCGCATCTGACGCATCGAAAACATCCGTTCTTGCGCCGTCGGGAGTAATCCCCTTGGTGTGCAGCCGACGCGACCCTTGGGTCGCCTCGCCTTTCCTCAAATCACTCGATTATATTTTCGCTCCAGCTCAGAAGGCCGGCAGCATCTCAGCCTCGCTGTCTCTGCCAGCCTCAGGTGAGCTCGCGCGTTCCGCAGTGTGCAGCAGTAGTTGCGCAATACGTAGGGCCGACCGCATTGCCCATGTATGACGCGCTTGGCTTTGCTTGTACAAATACCGGTAAAAGAAGCCGATGCTCGGAGCCCCCGTCCGTGACGGCAATAATGTTGGGCATGCGGCCACGGGTACGCGCGCGCTGCTTGCGCCTTGCTGGATTCACTTTACTGCTCCCATTCCATCAGCTGCTGCGGGTGCCGCTGCCTTTGGGTCGTTGTGGCTGGTCCTTCTTGTGGGCGGGGCGCGAGAGTCGCGGTCGCACCGTTGTGCAGCAACTAGTTACGTTGTCGAGCAGCTAGCATACATGCATGCATGGCTTGCGTATGATATCACCGACACCAGCACTGGCATGATAATGACCCACGTGGACCTCCAGCATCCCATCACAGCTACCGGTCGAGCCGTGTACGGTACCACCACCACCACCACCACCACCACCACCACCACCGTCACCACCACCGCCTACCCTCATCGTGGGTCAACACGAGAGCCCGCATGCCTCCCATATAGCTTTCCGCCGCGCCCACCCGCTGCCCAAAAAGGGTTCATCCGAGACACCATTCCTCAGTGTCAGGCGATGTGCCCGATGGTTCTACCTCTTGGTCTGGAACCCACTGTAACCGTTACAACAACCAGCTCTTATCCCCCCCGCCCGCCCGCCGCCAACAGCACCCACCATAAACACATCCCTAAACCAGCGATACCGGCATCACGCAAGTGAACCTTACTTGTTCGTGCGTCCAACGTCCTACCTACGACATCCTAGGTCCTTCACGTACGGTGACAAGTACCCCTAATGCAACACCAAGTCGAGGATTTCCCCCAGCGGGCCAGCAGCAACAGCGGCCGTCCCACCAAGAAAGGCCCCCACCCGCACGCCCACCACCACGCCGAGCCCGATGCAACGGAGCTACTCGGGGGCCTCCACGGGGTAGGCGGGGAGTACGAGGTGACAACCCCCACGGACGCGGGGGCGGCGCTGGGCTCGCTGGCCGGGGGACTGTTGGGTAAGTGCTGAGGAGTGGGATGGGCGGGGTTAGGTTTTAGTTGGGCAGGTCACAATTTTCCGCCTCATCCTGCCAGCTGGCTGGCTAGTTAGTTGCGGATTATTATCACTGCGCGTGTAACTGCCTTCGACGGTACCTCAATGTGGGGGCGTCAGTGACTGCTGACTGCCGTACGAGCGATAGCTCGTCCTTTGGACGTCACTACTGGTTGCCGTACGGTGGTCGCTGCTTACCCTGCTCGTCACTGCTGCTCGCCCACGTCAGCTGCCCTATGCTGCCTGGCACGGTCGTTGGCTGGCTGCCTGCCTCTTCTCTGGATGGCTTCCGCGCGCATTCCGCAGGATCCGTGGGAGCGGGTATTGCGGGCGCCAGCCTCGGCACATCGGCGGCGGCTGTCACCGGCGCTGCGGGGATGGGAGCCGCACTGGGGGCGATGCTGGGCCACAGCTTCGGGGGTGGCGGCGGGACCGGGCTCATTGCCGCAGGCGTGTACGACGGTAGTGACATGTACGGCGGCGACGTGCCGTTGCTGGGAGAGGAGGTGAGGCGTTGGGAGGGCTAAGGGAACACGCAGGCTTTATACTTCCCTATAAGGGTGCGCTGCCAGGCGGGTTTGGGTTGGCGATCGTGGCTGTTGGAGTACAGGAAATAAAGGTAGGAAGTGAGGAAGAAATTGCAGCCCTGAAATTCCAGGCCTACCTGCCGGCAGCTATGTTTTGCGAGTACGTAAAAGGGCGAAACTCGCCTGTAATATAAAGTAGGAAGCTCACGTGGCTAATGTTGTTTGCCTTATACTTATACCCACTGTAACAGTAACCCTTCCGCGGTAACGGTTCACTATACCCACTGTAACAGTTACTACTAATGCAATTGCTTGTATGCACGCACCGTCGTGAGCTAGATAGCGGCACGCATACATCCGCGGCCTACGGGCACGCATGCACCAAAGTAAGTAAGAGCAAACGTTGGCAGGCAGTAACCGTTCCACGCTCCTGCCACTCCGGGCCCATACCACAAACCCAACGCAGCGGCCCCCCGACGGACCGCAGGACGTCGCCATCGAGCGGGCAACAAGGGCAGCGGAGAAGGCGGAGCGCGGGATGGACGAGGCGGCCGCGGCCGCGGCTGGGGCTGGCGGTGGGGCGGGGGCGGGGACCCGCCGGGAGGCAGATGAGCTGACTGGTATGCAGGCGCTCAGCGGAATGGGCGTCAATGCGGGCATGTACTTGGGCCATAGCCACAGCGTGGAGGGAATGGGCGGTGTTGAGGGCGCAGGCGGAGGCGACGACCGCAGCTAGCTGGCCTGCTGGGGGGGGCGGCCGCATTGGGTCTCCGGGTGGCGGTGGTGGCGGCGGCGGCGGCGGCGGCCATTACCGGGTGGTAGGGCCGTATATGTAATGAGTTGGGTACGTTCAGGACGGAATTGGCAATTTGCGACGGCGACCCATTGAGGCGTTTGGGTTACGTGCCAAGTATGGGAGTACTACTTGATGAGTAATAAGGGAAAGTAAGCACCATAGCGCCGAGACCAATGTGCCACGCCGAATGGCGGAGCCGCCGTTACTACTGCTACTACTGCTCCTGCTAGCTGCAGCTGCGAGCGGTAGCTATGTAGGTCGCCTGTTGTTGTCTCCTGAAAGCTACATGAATTGAGGCGTACGTATTAGTTGTGGCGTAAATCCTACATCACCTGGTGTCTATATGTGGCAGGTACCCGTACCTGGTGTCTATATGTGGCAGGTATGTACGTACGGTGCTGGATCCCTGGAAACATGCAGCTATCTACATAAATGTGCGCCCGAATCAGCCAGTACATACTTTGGCACTTGGCGTGCAGGAGACCGTATGTACGTGCGGCGGGATAGTGGTGGAGTAAGCAAGGAGTTGTCCCGCTTAAGACACGCCAGGCAGCTATGGCGGCCGGCGTCATCATGTAATAGTAATATCGACTTTTGGGCTTCATTCGGTCAAATCTGCAAAAGGGCCTCGAAACGCAGCGCCGTACACGGCATACAAATGCAACACATGCATAGCCTACGCCCTATGGCGGCACTTGTCCCAGTTACCGGCCGGTTTGCGGGGGGGGGTCGGTTACCGGGGAGGCCGGTTACCGGGGTCTTCGCAAACCGGCCCCGAGTTGGGCAAAACCGATAAACCCCCCAGTCAGCTCGTTCCGTAAAACGGTAACCGGGTAGGCCGGTTATCGACCAGTTACCAGTGAAAGCCGGTTACCGGGTAGGCCGGTTACCGGCCAATTAGCGGGGTTGGCCAGTTTCTGGGGTACGCAGGTTATGGGCCAGTTTGCTGCTGGGGCAGCCGGTAACCGGGGTAGGCCAGCTACTCATTCCTTGTCATGCCCGGTTATTCCGGGATATTCCCCAGATTACTTGCATGCATTTGCTGCAGCTGGGATCAATATTTATGGTTTGTTACACTGCTTTATTAATGCTAAACCTGTGAGCTTTCCTCTCCCGATACCAAAACCTGCCTCCTAGCCAGCTCAAGTCCCTAAATGGTCTCCCTAGAGACCATAATCTGCCTCACAAATTCAAGTCCCTAAATGGTCTCCCTAGAGACCAAAATTGACCTCACAATTCAAGTCCCTAAATGGTCTCCATAAAATTCGCCTCTCAGCCAGTTCAATACCGAAATGCACGTCGGTCTTTGTCTCCTCCGTCCTTCTCAGTGTCGGGCGATGTGCCCGATAGTTCTACCTCTTGGTCTGGAACCCACTGTAACCGTTACAACAACCGAAATGGTCTCCCCAGAGACCAGTAACTGCCTCCCAGTTCAAGTCCCTAAATGGTCTCCCTAGAGACCAAAATTGCGTTGCTTATTTCCACGTGCGTCCTCGTCCAGATGCTACTGTTTCCGCCCGCGTCCGCGTCCTCATCCAGATGCTACTGTTTCCGCCCGCGTCCGCGTCCTCATCCAGATGCTATCCACGTACGCCCTGTCCCGGTGCTCCGCCGGCAGCCGCTGGCTTGCCCTGCCCTGACTGCTGAGGCTAATTGCCTGGATCTACCAGCTCTCCCAGCGGCACTGCAATGCACCATGCATGTCCCACCATGTCTACCACCACATGAGACCCCGCGTTTTGTATGTCCTGGCGGAGGGTAATGTAATCCCAGTATGATAAACGATTTGCAAGTACGGCAAACAAACGCCATTCCTGCATTTGTACATCCCTGCATGCCCAAAAGAGCTCACTTATCGCTCCATCAGACAGAGGATGCATATGAGGAGGACCCCCAACTGCGCCTTTGCCCTGAATGACGTCGGGGCCTGCCTGTATCGGGTCTTGTCTATCCCGGAAGCCACGCGCGTGCCAGCCCAGCAGGCTGGTGGTTTTTGCTGCTGCAGCCTAGGTACCAGTATGTAACGATTATAAGGAAATGAACTGAAAGTCCATGCCTGATGCCATACGAGCGCATCTAACGTTTTCCGATAAGAACCTGCCTGTTACAACCGTAACCCACTGTAACCGTTACAACAAGAACCGTACAAGCAAGCGTGTCTCTGCGCTAGCGCGCTCTGCCAAGGCGGCTGCCCGTGCATAACATGTGTCGCGACTGTTCCTTTGGCTCACAGATGCAGAGCACCACTCCAAAACCAGCGAGGGCATCACCTAAATCCGAAACTTCAACACACATCGCGCGCAGCAGGGCATACACGCGCACAACCGCCAGATGTACGGCTTACCCTACATCAATACTTGCCGCAAGTTACGCCCAGCCGCAAATACGCACGCCACACTGACACACCACCGTCCGCCGCCGCCGCCACGACGACTCTTATCCGCCGCCACCACGACGACGACTCGTATCCCCATAACATCTAGGGCGCAGCACGTGCGTGGGCGAATCCACCTCTACACCTTGCCCGTGTACTTGTAAGTGCTGTCGTACTCTTTCCGGAGCTGCCCCAGCGCTCCCCGCCGGGCGGCGCCCATGCCGCCACCGGCCGAGGTGCTGGCGTCACCCGGGCCCGCTGCGCCCAGGGCCATGTGCAGGTGCTGCAGCTGCTGCGGCCCCAGGCACGCCATCAAGCTGAAGGCACCCTGGCGCAATGCCTGGTGCGCGGCAGGCGGCAGTAATGTTGCTCCTACACTAGCGCTACTGCCGCCAGCGCCGCCGCCGTACACGTCGCCGCCAGCGCCGCCATCACCGTGGGGAGCATTATTAGGAGTTGCGTTCAGCGGCCCCGCCGCCGCTTCCTGGTGCTGCCGCTGCGGCGGCGGCGGCGGTGCAGCGGTGCTGATCCAAGGGTCTCCGCTGTCATCATGCATAAGCAGCGCCAGGGATGGCAGCGGGGTGGCCACGTGGACGAGGTAGTCGGCCAGGATGTGTACGGCGTATTTGCCGAGAGACTTCGGGTGCTCCGAAACCGCCTCGTAGACACGTGCCAGCGCCGCTGCACACCGCGTGATGCCGGCTGCGGCGGCGGTAGTCGCGCCCGACGCGGCCGACGCGGTTGCCCGGAGCTGCAGCTGCCGCTGCGCCAGCCGCAACTCTGTTGCCCAGGCGGCTAGGCGCAGCAGCAGCGCCCGAGATGCCCCCACCAACAGCACCGCGCAGTGCCGTGCCGCGTCCTCGTGGTGCCGTACGACGGCGGCGACGAGCCCACTGCATGCGGTGTGCAGGAAGTACAGGTCGGGGCCGGTGTCTCCCGGCCATCGGACGGAACCCACCGGAGACGCGGCCGCCGCTGCCTCCGGCTCCGCCAGCAGCGGCTGCGGCCGCAGCAGCGGGCAGGACGCCAGAGCAGTGGCGGCGGACAGCACCCCCGTCACAGCGGGGCCGCCCAGACGGAACGTCACCTCACGCGCCAGCATAGACTGGAGACACCGCAGTGCGCAACACAGTACGACCTCCACCGTCGCCCGATTGGCGGCTGGGCCGTAGAACCAACCCGCATCGGCGCCGCCGCCGGTGACGGCGACGGCGGCTCGCGCCGCCATCGCGCCTAGGAGCTCAGTTAGGGCTGATGTGAGTGAGGCGCCGTGCGCCGCTAGGAGCTTAGTGACCCGTGGGCCGGCGAGGCACTCCAGGGAGACAAGCAGGCACTGCAGCGGCGGCACCAGGCCCGCCGGCGGCTGGCCCACCTCCGCGAGGCCCCGGGTGGGCAGCGCCGTAAGGTCGCGCAGCAGAGCCGCCAGCTGCCCACGGTTGCTTCGAGCCAGAGTGTCCCTGTGAGAGCGTATGAAAAATGTGTGAGCGTATGAAAAATGTGAGAGCGTATGAAGAAAAGAAGGAAAGGAAAGGGAGAGACCGCGTTGAGAGAGGGGAGCAGGGATATGGTGAGTGGGGGAGATGAACCCTTGTCGCCACACTAAGGGCGGCGAGGGTTAGCGGCGACAAGGAGGGTGGCGGCGGGGCCCCGATCCGCACCCACCTGAAGCACTCGAGCAGCTGGCGGCGCGAGCGGCTCGCGGCACCTGCCACGGCGGCACAGATGAGGCAGTCCAGGTAGGGGCGAGGTAGGAAGCAGGGTCGGTTGGTGTTGTGCGGCTTCTTACTCTCCGCTTCCGCTATCGATTCTTGTAAGCCTGAGCTAGCGATACTAATTTACTATTCCCTCGTGTCCGCTAGGTCCCAGCTTGTGCGAGCACCTTTGCGATCAGTCAGCTAGCGCCCTCCAGGCAGGGTGTCAAGCAGGGGCCGGCCGACAAACAGGGAGCGACGGATGGAGAACCCAGGGCCTCTTACACCTCCAATTCTATCCTCGCAGGGTTCGCTCCTCGACCCTCACGCCTCCATTACCAATCCCGCAATGTCCGACCAACGACGAGCGACGAACCCAGGAGCTACCCTCCCACATGTCGCCTCCTCGGCCCCGCCCCGTGGGCCTTACCTGCAGGATCCAGATCCGCCAACAGGACGCCCCACATGTTGCTCGTCCTGCGCAAAGTGCCGGGAGTAGGGCCACGTGAGGCAGTTTTTCTTTTGGTACGGCGCCAACGGTGAACCAACCAGACATGTAGGCGCTATGCCAACGTGTGGTCACCATCGCGCTTCCTAGCAGGCTCTGCTCTTGAAGCTTTGGCTTCTCGAAGCGAAGAATGAGCGTATATATAGCCACTTTACGGCGGAGGGACTGCTGTGTTGCGTGGAGGCAGTGCGGCAGTGCGCATGGGGGGGCGTACGAGAGGTGTACGGCGATTTGGGAGCCGAGCTTCCTAGCTTCCTAACTTCGCGCGCGCGCAGCTTCTCAGTGCACTGCCGTACTTTTGACACTAACAAGTGGGTCGTCCCGCTGCTGGGGCAGTGTCCTCTAGCCTCCCACCCACCCGCCCGGTGCAGCGCTTGGGAGGACCTGGTTAGGAGAGGTTCGGAGGTCGTGTTGGGGCCAGCACGCCCGCCTTGTGTCGTGCGGGTTGGGGTTTTTGCCTTTCCGTGCACGACAGTAGCCGCTCATAACGGTGCAACAACTGCCATTCCCATCGGCCACTAGTGCAACTTACAAAAGGGTTGGCGAGAGGGGGCTTTGCCGTGATTGTTTCCGAGACTGGCCTGCCGAGCTTAAGGGGTGGCCAAGTCCTTTTCTGCTGTGGCGCAAGACGGCAGGACTGAGCAATAACCTCATTCCAAGCCGTGCGGCCAGCCAACCCACCAAACACCCCCGCTCGTCCGCCGGCCTGCGGCCCACCCACCTGGAGAAGCAGCACCGCTCCGGAGCCGCCGTACACGCCATCAGGCCCTGCTGTACGGCGACCAGCAGTGCACGGCACGCGTCCGACTCCGAATCGGGCCCCCCGGCGTCGCCGCCGTCGTTGCGGCCGCTGTGCCGCATGTACGGCAGCCACGCCCCGATGCCGTACATCAGCGCTATGCAGTTCTCCAGCGGCTCCGTCACGACGGCGGCGGCGGCGTCTCCGCCCTCGCCGCCACCCTCCTCGCTGCTGCACATGCTGCTACTGCAATTGCTAATGCCCCCACCGGCGGCTGCGCCTCTGCGGCTCCCGCCGACGGCCACCTGCTCCACCAGCCGCCGCTCTGCCGCCACCCAGCCGCTGGCCCGTTCGAGGAGCGTCGGCAACGCATCGCCGTCCAGCGGCATTACCGCCGCCAGCGGCGGCAACGGCGGCGGCGGCGCCGCCACCGTCGCGCCGCCGTCACCACCGCTGCCACCGCCGTCACCACCGCTGCCGGCGGTGTCTACGACGGTTGCCAGCTGTAGCACGTGACCCTGGCAGCCCGCCAGGCACAGCGCAGCCCGCAGTGCATGCACGGCGCGTAGCGACGCTGGGACCGCCGTCGGCTCCGGTACCGTCGCCGCCGCCGCCGCCGCCGTGGCCCAGTCTGCTTCGACGCCAATGTTGGACAGCAGTAGGCCCTCAGCCAGCGACGCCAAGCGGCTGAGCGCCGCCGTGCGCTCAGCGGCGTCGCCGCCGCGGCGCTTGCCGCCGTCACCGCTGCCGTCACCGCCGCCGTCACCGCCGCCGCTGCCGCGCGCGCGGCCCATCCCTGGCCCTGCCAACGCCTCACCTGCACGGGCGCTCCCTGGAGCACCCGCCGCCGCCGCCGCCGCCGTCGCCGCTGACGCTGACGCTGATTTTGCGGCTGCGAGGCCCAGGCGACATAGTAAAGCGTGCTCCGCCGCCGCGGCGGTGGCAGCCGCGGGATTGGCAGCATCCTCGTGCCCGATGGCAGTTTTAAAAGGCGCAGCCTCCACCGCCGCGAGCAGGTCTCGGGCAAGGAGCAGGCGCGAAGTTCCACCGTCTGCGAGTAGAGCAACCCGCATAAAACTGATTGATCGCTGGAGCATACCGGTACCGTTCCATCGCCCCGCCAAGTCAACACACTCCAAAACCCTAACCCTTAGGCAAAATCATCCTACAGCGGGACCGCCCTGGACGAGCGGCTCACCCATCGTCCGCCAGCCCATCCCTTTAGAGCTTGTCTGCCGCAATTCCCTCCCTCCGCCCCGTCCCCTTCTCCACTCCCAACAAAGACCATACGCAGTTCCCATCCAATTCACCTGATGGGGGGGTGGCCCCAAGCTCTGTTGGCGTCGGCGCCAGCATCGCCTCCAGCAGCCACCCGCTCCGCTGCACAATCTCCAGGCTGAGAAGCGGTGCCGTACCGAAGCTTCCGAATGGTTTCGGAGCAGATCCTGCTGATTCCTGTGACTGAGGCTGTGCAGAAGCGCAGTCCAGGGCCGCGGCCTCTGTCGTCAGCAGCCGGCACGCCCGCACCACCCACCCGACCCGTGGGTCGTCGGCGCCGACGTCCGCCATGGCGCCGACGTTCCCCAGCTCGTCGCCGCCGCCGGGTCCAGAGCAGAGCCGCTGCCAGGCACGAAGACATGCCGCCGCAGCTGTCAACAGCTCCCGTCTCACAGCGTGGAGCCGGTGCTGGTGCCGCTGCGAGTGCGGGTGCTGCTGCTGCTGCAAGTGCTGCTGCTGCGAGTGCGGGTGCGAATGCGAGTGTGATGACGCCTCCCGCAACGGCCGCCGCAGCATCAGGAGCATATCTACGAGCGCAGCAGCCACGGCGGCCACCTGTCGTACCATCGACCTGCGGGCCTTGCGCGCCAGCAGATCCAGGTGCAGGTCGCCGTACAGCACCGCCAGCAACGACCGCAGCCTGGCGCCGACGGCATCGAGGCCGTCGGCGTCGGCGGCAGCCTGCGGGAGCAACCCGCCGCCGCCGCCGCCGCCGGCGCCGGTGTTACTGTGCGCGCCGCTCGTCGCAACGGCCTCCAACGCTTCCAACTGCTCCCCCATGAGCCGCCTGAGGGCCTTGGCGGAGCCCTTGCCACCGCCTGCTTTTGCGCCGTCCGCCGTCATCGGCTCAGGTGTCGCCGCCGTGAGGAGGGCATCCAACCGAACGGCGGCGGCTGCAGCATCGAGGGCGGCAGCGGCACTACCGTCGTCAACCGCCTCCGATGACCTCCCCTTCTTCGCCTTCTTGGCAGGCCGCCGCTCGGCTTCTGCGGATTCGGAGCCCGCCGCCGCCGCGGCGATCCGCTGAACCTCCGCTGCCACGTCACGAAGCGCGCCCGACGTCGCCGCCATCCAAGCGTACGGCAACGCTTGCCGTACACCTGGGAGGCCCTGGAACTCCAGCAGGCGAAGGCTGGCGCAGCTGGCGAGCTGTAGCAGCCAGAGCGCTCGGTCGCCGCCGCTGCCACCGCCGCCGCCGCTGCTACTGCCAGCGTGGCCGCGCCGGGTGGCCCTGACTTGCCCACATGCCGCAATGAGCGCCAACTGCAGCACCTCACTCAGCGCCCGCGGTTCCGCCCAGGGCCCTATGCTGCCCATCAGCGCCAGCACGTCACCCCACGCCGCCGCCGTGTACGACGAGATGGCCGCCGCCGCCAGGCTCGCGTCGTCGGCCCGCGCCGCTGGCGACGGTTTTGACTGGGCCGCCACCGCCACCGCCACCACTCCCGCCGCCTCCGCCGCGGAAGGTGAGAAAGGCGCCAGCACCAGGTGCGCCAGCAGCCGGAGCTCTTCCTCCTCCTCCGCCACCACCACCGCCGCCGCCGCGGCCTCGCTTTCGGCTTCCAAATCCTGGTCCTGCGCCTGCCCGCCCGCGGCCACCTGCTCCGCACTCGTCACCGGCGCACCGTCAACTCCCGCCGCCGCAGCCGCCCGGGCGCGGCCCCGCGCCGTCATCCTGCCGTACAGCGGGCAGTCGTGTCGGCGCCGCAGCAGCCGCTCGTGTAGCGTCTGCACTCGGTGGCTCAGGCACCTGAGGCAAAGGCGGCAAGGTGGAGCCGTTGCCGTGGGGTGCCGGTGGCGGCAGTGCGTTTGCCAACGGGGCGGACGTGAGGATGGAGGACATGAGCTGAGAGGTGGGGAGGGACGGACTGGAGGTGGGGAGGGATGGGGGACATGAGCTGAGAGGTGGGGAGACCGGCGTGTGCATTTCCTGCCCTCTGCATCGCCACTCGACCCCTGGGTCGTCCCTGCGGCACCCACGCACGCTGGTGTCAAGGTTACGGGTACAGCAGCCGCTGATTTCCACATTCCTGAGCGTCGCCGTACGCACGCACCCATAGGGCCCAAACATCCCCTCCCCGTTCGATTCACCGGTGTAACGCCCGCGCGAGCTCCACTGCTGGCCAGTCAGGGCAAGCCGCCTGCGTCGAATGGCCCATCGCCTCCACCGCCTCAACCGCCTCAACCGCCTCAACCGCCTCAACCGCCTCAACCGCCTCCACTGCCTCAACTGCCGCTGCTTCCCCAACTCCGGGGGGCAGCAGCAACGCCAGTTGCGCCAGCGCAGGCAACGGACCGGCCCGGCGGCGGGTGCACCCAGCGCGCTTGAGGGCCTTATTCAGGCGGCTCAGCTCAGCGGCCATCACGGTGTCAGTGGCGGCGCCGACGGCGCCGTCAGCAGCAGCAGCGTCAGCAGCGGCGGCGGCGGCGGCGGCGGCGTGCACCAGGGCTGCCGCCAGGTAGCCGCCAGGTGGGGCATTGGGCGCCCCCCTGGAGCCGGAACCCGCCTTCTGCTCCCGCTGCTGCTGCTGTTGCATCCCGTGTCCCTGCAAGGTTGGTACCCATGGGCACATCCGAAAGGAAACATCGTCTATGTTGTTTCAAACGCCGAACGCACACGCGTTAATACGTCAGCGACCATACTGGGTTCGCACGTAGCCCCATGGCCGCCCAACGGCTTTTCCATTTCACCGGCTCGAGGGTTTCCTCTCTACTCCTCCCCTCTCCCCCCTCCCCCACTCCCTCCCTCGCCCCGGCTTCCACCACCCCCACCCACCCGGTTCGGCGGCGTGATCTCGTGATTGGGCAGCGGCGCGACCTCCGGGTGCAGCCCAGAGCACACCGCGTTCGTACGTACGACAGCGCCGTACACGCGTAGCAGCAGGGCGAGACGCGCCGTGCAGAAGCGCAGCGACGCGGCGGCAGCGGCGGCGGCGGCTTCATCCACCTCCGCGCCATCACCGCCGCCGTCGGTGGTGATGGCGGTGGCGGTGGCGGTGGCGACAACTCGCGCCTTGCAGTACGATCGTGCGGAAGAGAGCAGCGGGCCTGACAGCGCCGCCAGCAGTCGTACATTGGCCTGCCCCACGGGCATGGCGGTTGCCAGGTCCAGCCGGAGCACCGCCAGGATGGTGTCGTACAGCGCGCCGGCGGCCAGGAGTAGTTCCGGCGCCGCCGCCGCCGCCGCCGGCGCACCCACGGATGCCCCAGTGGTCGTCAGGGTCGGTGCGGCCAGGGCGCACCACGCTTCCAGGTCCGCTGTCACCCAGCCCACCAGCGCTGGCAGCTGGCCTGCAGTACAGGACAGCCCGTATTCAGTTAGCAGTTGCGGTCCGTCAACAGTGTCAACGCCGTGGAGTCAAAATGGGCCGCGGTTGTCGTTCAGGACTGCCGGCCAGGTAAGGAGAGGCGTCCCTGGCCCCTCCAGCACCGGCCCCCGGTCCCCCTCCCGCAAAAACGGCACCCGCCAGACTTTACTGCAGCTCCGAAACCCCGCACCTCCACCTAGGCATCACGTACCAGAGGGTGCCGTGGAAATAGCCTGGCGCAGTGCCGCCAACACCTCGGGGCGCACCAAAAGCGCCGCCACCACAGCGCCGCCGGGCGCTGCCACAGCCTCCACCGCCGTATCGCCCGCCGCTGCATCGTTGCCGCTGGCCGCAGAGTGGCATAGGGCCCGCATGGCCGCTCCCAGTGACTCCAGCAGCGCCTGCAGCTGGCGCAGGTCTGCGAAGGCGCGAAGGGTGCGCTGAAGTACGGCGCCTGCGGCGGCGGCGGCGGCGGCCCCCCGCCACGGCGGCGGCGCCGCCGCCGCCGCCATGGCCGGACCCGCCGCTGCTGCTGCGGCGGCGGTGCTCCACAGCAGCGACCAGACGCGCTCCAGGTGGGGAGTGAGGATCCTATTGGCGGTAGTGGTGGAGAGGAGGAGGCGAAGGTGGAGAAGGAGCACAGGAGAGTGGTAGCGTTGGCGACAGCGGTGGTGGAGAAGATTAGCTGAGTGGTGACTGACTGCGTAAAGGATTCCGACTGGAGAGTGTTGTGACCTCTCCCGGCATGTACATTTGGCTCAGCATTTGAGACAGCGCGATACCGTCGTCAAAGCAGACCCCTCCCTGGACCTCCCTCCACGGCTGCGACGCCTTGGTCCACGCCCCCCACCACCATCGCCAACAACCTCAGCGCTCGTCCGCCTACCTGTGATCCAGATCCAGTACGGCACACAGGGCCAGGGAGGTGCTCAGAGGGCCAAGCCCCTCATAAGGCCCGCCCTCAGCCGCCGCTGCGGCCCCCACAGCCGACCCAGCTCCCGCCGCCGCGAGCTTTGTCCCAGATGCCGCCGAAGCCTTCCGCTGCAAGCTTGCCGTCGGCGACCCAGCTCCGGGTGCTGCCGCCGCCGCCGCCGTACGATTCGCCGACGGCGCCGCCAGCAACTCGTCGGCGACGACCGCCAGTACGGCGCCGTGCGCGCCCGTCAGATCCCGAGTGGGCTGATAGGCGCCGGCGGCCTGTGTGTGCGGGGGAGCGGGGGGTTGCGGGGCGGGTGTGTGTATGTGAGTTACGGGGTAAATGGGCTTCGGGGCTTTGGACGAGCACAGAACAGAGTGGGCGCGACATCTCGTCGCCGCTTTGCGTGCCGTACCAGTTGAGACCCATGGGACCCTTAACTCCGCAGGTCGACCACCAACGGGGACTCAGTCGACAACATCCCATATATATATTTCGCAACCGGCCTCTTCCCATACCATCATTAATCTCGCAAAGACGCCACTATCCTGCGCATACAAAAAGATACACGACCTCACCCGCCCTGCCGCCAGCAGCCCAGCGAGTGCGAGGCGGCGCCAAGCAGCCCCAGCGTCGCCGCACTCGGCCAGCGCCGGCGCCGCGGCCACGACAGCGTCAGAACCCGCTGCCGCCGCCGCCTGCACCCCCCCCGCTGACGTCGTCGCCACCTTGCGCTTCTTCGCAGGCCGGTTGGTGGTCGCGTCGGCGGCGCCGACGGCGCCGCCAGCGCCTCCCTGCGGCGGCTGCAGCAACATGTACGACAGCGCCGCCATGCAGTTGAACTCGGCGGCCGCCAGGGCCTTATGGGTGGTGGCGCTGACGGCCGCGCCATCCTCTTCGCCGCCGCCGCCGCCGGCGGCGGCCTGGTGCCGCCGCTGGCTGCCGCCGCCGCTGGCGCCCGCCGCCGCCGCGGCGGCGGCGTCCGCCGCCAGGTTGCGACGCAGCCGCGCGACGCTACGGCAGTAGCCGCGCAGTAGCCACGGCAGGCCCACTATGATCGCATCGGCGGCCCCGCCACCGGCGCCGCTGCTGGCACCCATCGCGCTGGCAAGGACCTGCATTCGCAAGAGAACGTGGACGCCACACTTTCGGGCAGAGTTTTGTAGCCAGGATTCGGCAGCCGCCATCCCGCGTGGCGCCCCGAGAGCATGTTTTGCATGCACTGTCCAACAGCGCGCGCACCTCCTACCAGTGCATACTCGCGTCCCCGGGAAGCACGCGCGGCGCGCAGACCCACAGACCTCCAGACCCCGTGCGCTCGGATACACAGCGGCGGCACATCCCCAGCAGCAGCAGCAGCAGCAGCAGCCCCAGCAGCAGCAGCAGCATCTCACCTGCAGCAGCTGGCCGTGGTAGCTGTGCCCCACCGCGCCCCAGAACCCGTGAAGCAGCGGCCGGCCGCCGCCGCCGCCTGCACCGGTGCTGTTGGGCCCTTCGCAAGTGGGTGCGGCTGTAGCTGATGCCGTCCCAGCGGCTCTAGCGTCACCAGCTGCGGCGTCTGTGGTGTCAGCGGCCGCGGCAGTAGCAGCAACACCGGCAGCGCCGGCAGTAGCAGTGGATGTAGCAGCAGCGGATTCCGGCTCGCCGTAGACCAGCGAGTTGAAGAGCTGCGAGTGATGCGGGTTGTAGCGGTTATGACGGTTGTGACGGTTAGGGAGTTGCGCCTGGCTTGGGACCCTAACCGCAACCTTAGGACGAGCGACTACTCTCCAAAACTCCCAATCTCCGTCCCTGCCGAACGGCTGCGGGGCCCACCCGACCCAACCAATCTCCCCAATCAGCAGACCTATTGACTTCGCCCGTTTCCTCTCTCCCTTCCGTTTCCTCTCTCCCTTCCGTTTCCTCTCTCCCTTCCGTTTCCTCTCTCCCTTCCGTTTCCTCTCTCCCTTCCGTTTCCTCTCTCCCTTCCGTTTCCTCTCTCCCCTCCGCCTCCTCTCGGCGCCCCAGCCCCGTACCCCAGTCCCGTACCCCAGCCCCGTACCCCAGCCCCGTACCCCAGCCCCGTACCCCAGCCCAGTACCCCAGTCCCGTACCCCAGCCCCGTACCCCAGTCCCATACCCCAGCCCCGAACCCACCTCTGCCAGTGGCCCCACGTGCGCCTCGTGGAAGAGTACGGCACCTAGCAGCTGCTGGGCTGCGCGGCTTAGCTCCGAGACTGCGGCCGCCGCCGCCGCCGCCGCCGCACCCCCCGCCGCCGCCGCTGGGGGCCCCCCATGGGTCCCCAGCACCAGCTGCATGCTGGAGCCGAGAGGGTCCTGCGGCTGCGAGACCTCCAGCAACGGCAGTAGCAGCCCCGGAACGAACGCCTGCCATACTTTTTTCGGCGCAGGCTGACCCTGCACCGACCCGTGGGTCGCGAGTAGCACGGTAGCGCACAGCCGGGCCCACTCCGTGGCGAACGCCGGCGACGACGGGCCGCCACCGGCGCCAGAGGAGGCGGCGCCGAGCCCGGCGGCCGCTGCAGTGCCCAGAGGCGGGGCAATGGTGGGCTCCGAAGGCTTCCGCCCTTTCCATCGCTTCCCCTCGGGGACGGCGGCGGCGGCGGCGGCAGCGCCGACGCCATCGGCGCCACTGGTCGTGCCCGCTGAAGCGGCTCCGGAACCAACGCGGTGCCCCCTCGGTGGCCGTACATCCAGCAGTGCGGTCAGCAGCGCCAAGCATTGCTCCAGGGACGGCCTTAACAGGCCTCCGCCGCCGTTCGCGGCGCCGCCGCCGCCGCCGCCGGCGGCCGCTGGCAGTAACAGCTTCAGACAGCACCGCACTGCCCTGCAGAACTGCGCACCATCCTCAACATCTGGCGTCGCTACCGCCGCCGCTGACAACGACGCTGTCTTCAGTTCGCCGGCATCGCCGCGGCCGCCGCCTGGTGCGGCTGTAGCGGCAGCTGCTGGTGTTGCCGCTGGTGCTGTGGTGGCTGCTACCGCCCGGACGCACTGCGCGGCGCTGACGAGGAGGGCCCCTGCGACGCTGCCCGCCCCGGCCAGCACCATAGCGGCAGACCTCTCCCCCGTGTCGCCCTCCAACAGGAGCAGCAGGAGCTGCCATAGCCCTAGCGCCTGGGACAGGAAGGCTGCGGTCAGGTCCTACGGGGCCGGAAGGGGGAAGCCAGAGGGCACGGCGACACGGCGGTTACGACACGGAAGGAAATACGGGTGTGGTTAAGAGAGAGAAAGAAGGGTCGGTGAGTGAGAGAGGCGAGGGAAGCAGTGCTCGTGGGGTTGATGTCTGGGGGCATCGACGGAAGCGGGGGCGGGAGGGCATCATACGATGCCAGCGACTGCGACAGCGATCGTATACACATCCGTATCCGCTTCCGCCTCCGCCACGACGTCAACGCCAACGCCAACGCCGATGCCGCGGACACAATCGCGGTCACCGCCATCGCCTCCGCCACAGACGCCTCCGCCTAATGTGCCTCGTGGGCAGAGGTAAAAGATGCGGCTCGCGTGGCCTTCAGCAACAACTATGCTATGAATTAACGCCCGAAGACGTCGCGTTAAGGTACCTGCTCTGCAGCTGCCGCAGCAACTACGCCGGACGCGCTTGGTGGCGGATTGCCGCCGACTCGGGTGCCCGTTGTCGCTGCAGCGCCCTTGGCGGGCCTCGGCGAGGACGGCGGCTTCAGTTTGAGGATCGAAGACGACGTCCATTCTAGCAGGGAGCGGCAATAGTGCGCGAGCACTGGAAGAGGCGGGTCGCCAGCGCGAGGCTGCGGCGACGACGCGGCCGCGAGCAGCTCCCGCGCCAGTGCTGACGCGAGGGCAAGCTTGCTGCAAGTCGTTAGGAGTGATGTGGGGAGATGTGTCAGGCAGCAGCCGTTTCGGCTCGCGCTGGCGCTCGCACTGGCGGCGGCGAAAGACCGTCGTAAATGTTTTTTTGCTTCAGCAAACTTACATCCTTATGGATGCGAAGATGCCAAATAGCGATAAAAGACCCGGGTAGAAAGACGCACCTGCCATCGACGTTTGGAGTAGGCGCGCCAAGTTGCCGGAGGCGAGCAGCAAGGGGTTGTCCATCTGTTTGCATTTTTCCTTAGACGATGAATTACTTGCGTTCTTCACCGGATGTGCGCCTGTCGAAAGAAGCAGCAAGCCTGACGTTTTGCAGCTCTATTACATACATCTTTCTACCATAAATGCAGAGCGGCACGCCATCTGAAACATTATAAAAGCATCAAGCATCAGGCAGTCCTTGGATTTGCTCTCGCGGCTGCGGCTCCGGAACACAGCAACGATGAACCGTCTCGGAATACTGTACTTATCTGGGGTATACGGAGACAATGTAAAAGGATACGTGGTTGAGAGAAAACAATGTTTACTGGGTGTTTGCAAACCCCGAAAACAAATGTAGTGTATCCCTGTGAGCTGCATGTGTACCCTTCCCGCCTTCCGTACCCTTCCGCATACGTGGAAGCATCACGCAGTAGCCCCGTTTTAGTGCTAGCAGCCTGCCTGAACCATACGCTCTGATCTAGCGAATGGCGCGCTTCTTGGGTGGATTGAGCCACGCATAATGTCAACGAAAGAGTGCCCATAGTTCCAAGGCTGAGCTTCGTCCCAGGGGAGGAAGCGAAGTGCAGTTAGCGGTCTACGTGTCAGATACCGCTGGTCCGCTTGGTCAAACTGTGGGAGTGGCAATATGAGACAGGGTTTCACACTACCGGCACTGGGAAAGGTTTGTATCGGCGTGCCCATTCGGCCTGTATCGGCGTGCCCGTTTGTGTGCAAGCAGTGCTGCGGAACCCTGCAAGTGTTTGCCCTACATAGAGGCTTTTTTGAATGATGATGATGGCTTAGCGAGGGGGGGCCCGGCACTGCAGCGCCGCGCAGCACCATGAGCGCACCACGCGCATACACAGCACCGCACGCCACCGTCGCGCGCTGGCCGAATTGCCATCGTCGGGGCAGCGTTTCCAGGAGTAGCCGCAGGCTGCGGCCATTTTGTGGAGCGCTTTTGACTCCCATTACTCGCGTGCCAGCTGCTGCGCGGGTCCGGCCTTCACTGCTACACATTGGGAGGGCTTCACAAAGGTAGACCAGCGCTGTAAGGACCAAGGATTGCAAACATATGGTAACTCTTCATGTGGGTGCACGCTGTCCGTGGACAGATTACAACCATTTGCGTCGTACATCGCTGCTTGCAAGTCGGGGTAACAGCAGCAAGACCAGACAAACCGTAGCTGTAGTTACATATCTCCATTGTTAGTCTGGCGACGGCCTAGCCTATACATCACATTGCCGGTTTCTCGGCACATACAGGGTCAAATTTAGTCAAGGGTTCATATTTCTAGGACGACGCCCTTTAAAACCTTTGCCTTCAGCTCATTAAAGGTCTTTTCGTTGTAGCATACCAACAAATAAAAATGTTTCGCTTTTTTCCCGACTTACGAAGAGTTAGGTTGGAGGTTGCCACTCTCGTCGATTGCCCTTGATACGTGCCTGCAATTAAGCGATATAGGGCGATATCGACGCGGCAAAATGCTGGGGACGAGCATGAGGACGGGGCCCCGGGCCCCGCCGACATCGAGCGTTGATGTGCTGGACCGACAGGTTCAGAGCGGCGACGTTGAGGTTAGCAGCAACGGATTGAAGTCGCAAATTACGCGCAACTTACACGCCTGCCTAAACTGGAAGCAGCACGGAGAGCTCACAACGGCTACTGCCGGATGCGGGCTCCACAATACTGGCAGCGTAGTAACACGGATCGATGTCTCGCAGGTTAACGCCACGAATATGAGCCGTGATGATCTCATAGAGTGGTCTAAGAGGCTGAAGGCCTCTGCGCACCGCGTCAAGACCCTACGGATCCTCTGCGTTCCGAGGTTGGGCGGTTGGGGTATGAGTGGGTGTGCTGATGTGGGTTCTCATGGACACGTGGCGCCGGGGCAAAATGGCTGAGCTGTCTCTTGACTTGACTCCAAAATGCGGCCTGACTCGCCGATCCGCCGACGCAGCGGTATCTCCCCCCAGCCGCGCTGCTGCGGCAGCAGCCATGAAGCCAACCCATTCCGCCCCTCCACTTCTGGTTACCGTACACCTCTGTTCTTGTGCTTCTCCTCCTCTTGTGATGTGACAAACATGCAACTCTATGCCACCCCGGGTATCGCCCCCTCACACACATCGTGCGCGTTGCGGCACGCAGGGGCGTCATGTGGGCCCAGTACCACTACAGCCAGATGCAGAGGCACTCGAGCGTGGAACACATATTCGCGACTCCCGAGCACAAGATGGGCGTCAAAATCGCCTCCGCCAACGTGCAGCACCACCTGTGAGTAGCGGACAGCTGCCTCCCGCTGCGGGGGCAAAGGGCCCCTGCCTGGAGGACTGAAGGACCAGATGGGCTGGCCCTCAGAAAGGGGGCTCCGGTAGCGCCTTGGCAGCCAACCAATGCCGGTTGGCTGTTACGCAACAGAGGTGATAGAAGGGAACATGCCAACATGACTTGCTGAGTGGTACTTGGGGCATCCCTGCCGAACTAGCTCACTGGGAGGGGCGGCCCAGCTGGCCGTACATCCGCCTGGATGGAGCCGCTACATGCACCCCTGGGGCCCGTAGACACGGCCACTGCCAAGGGCATGGCCAGGACGATCCCAAGCAGCTGCCCGTCAAGGCCCCCTTCCATCACTACGGCATCACCCGGCTGCGCATCCAACGCTCCTCCCCCTCGAGATTCGAGATTTCTCTCCCCCGCCCCATAACACCCCCCTGCCGGCGCTGGCCACTCCGCTCTGAAACCGCGCGGGAATTGCTCCGAAACCGCAGTGTCCGCATGGCGTTCTACAAGGCGGTGTGCGCCGTGGTGCGCCGGGCTCCGGTGGAGGAGCTGGTGCTGGGACTGGTGAGCAGCCGTGAGGGTGCTAGGGCGCGACCTGCTGATGACTCCGCCTCGCAACTTGCGCACAGCAGGCCTGCGCCTGATGCCCTACCTGCTGGGGCCGCCGCTTTCCCCCCCGTGTGCCCCGGCCGCCTCGCCCCTCCCCTCCCTGCAGCGCTTCAGCGAGAGCGGCTACGCGATGTTCTCGGAGGCCCTGGCTGCCAACACGACGCTCAAGCGGCTCAGCTTCGCGGGCAGCCACATGGGCGACGAGCGCTTCATGGTGTGAGGGTGTGCGTCCGGGAGTATGTGTCTGGGGTGTTTGTGGGTCGGCCGACCCGCGGGTCACCCACGGCATGATGCCGGGGTCTGCAGGGACGTCACCATTGTATCCTAGCGGCGAGGGGCCCTGCTGAACCCCTGGCGCCCAAACCGTCTGCACCCGTGTGCCACGCCGCAGTGCAGTGCAGTGTCCACCAGCGTCCAAACCGTGCAGTGCGGTATTCGCCTGCGTCTAAACCGCCTCCACCCGTGTGTCACACCGCCGTACAGTGGCTCAAGCCGGGCATGGTGTCCAACAACAGCCTGGAGGAGCTGGACCTCACCGCCTGCTCGCTGTCGGACGAGGCGGCAAGGAGCATGGCGTCGGTCCTCAAGGTGGGCCTCCTCTTCCTTCCCCCTCCTCCCACTCTTGTGGCAAACACGCATTCCTACACTTCCCCTTTTTCTGACCCGTCACCGCCCCCAAGGGCGGCGGCAGGCCAGACCGTCCCAGCCGGGTATAGCCAACGATGTGTACCGATGCGTACCGGTTACATAGGACGCCGCGCTGTAGTTTCCGGCTACGGCCACGAGCGGCCCTAAGACCCTTTGGCACCGTTCCCAACAGATGCCTCACAGGTCCTCTCTCCCCTTCATACGCACACATACACACGCACACACTCGCAACCGCGCCCAGGCCCACGTCGACCGGCGGCTGAACCTGGTGTTCGATGAGCAGCTGCGGCTGTACCCGAACAGCTCGCTGCCGCAGCATCGGGCCCACCTGGACCACCACGCGCAGCTGCGCGCCGTCGCGCGGTCGGTGGACGAGCGGTGCGGCGGGCTGCTGCACCTGGAGCTGGCGGAGAACAGGGTGGGTTGCAAGGAAGACGCGTGTACGCGAGAAAAACCTTTTAGGACAGACCTTTCGAGGTGCATGCTGGAGAACTTGGTTGAGGAAACGAAAGACGGAGGTCGTAGGTCGACCTGCGGCGGCTAAGCGAAATCGGCGGCGCGTCTAGACTAACGGAAGCGAGGACCCCGCGCGACGCAAGGAAATGTTTCGCGAAGCCGAACAGGGCGGGTGGGGGAAGCGATTGGTAAGGCCAGTGGCGCTAGCGATGTTCTCTTTGCGGAAGTAGCCAGGAGTGTTGCCTTTGAGGGTGGCGAAGGAAGGGCCACTCGGGCTTGCTGCAGAGAGCAGGAGGGTTCACGACCGGGTGTTTCGTAATTTTGCTGGTGGCTTACGGGAAGGAATTAATAATCTTTCGGATGCCTGAAGGGATAGGACCCAAACCCCCCATTCCGCAAATCCTTCGGATGCCTGAAAGGATAGGACCCAAACCCCCATTCCGCACTATTCCTCTGGCACCCGAAACGGGGGCTTCTCCCAAAAACCCGGCCCCCCGTCGCCGCGCTGATCCTGCAGCTGACGGACCGGGCGATCAGGCCCCTGTGTACGGCCTTGTCGTACGACCGTCGTCTCATTTTCCTCAGTCTACGCGCCAACAAGCTGACCGCGGAGGCGGAGTCGGAGGTGGGGGATGCCGTGTGTGTATATATTGATATACCGTGCATGAAGGCGGGCGGCGGAGACTGGGGAGATCCCCCAAAGCGCAAGTCCACAGTGTTACTCTATTCCACTCTATCCCACCCTGCTCGCACTGCGCCTGCCGCCAGTTTATCAGCCTGATGAAGGAGCACCAGGCGCTGCTGCGAGTGGACCTGCGACAGAACACGGACCCGCAGTTGGGCATACTCAAGGCGAGTGCGGAGCTGGCTGGGGCTGGGACTGCTAATTTCGGCGGTGACGGTGATGCAGATGTATTGGGGGGAGGGGTGCTGTCCCAGTCTGGGTGCCTGATGCCACGAGATAAAAAAAGGACATTTGAACGCGTACTCGTAAACAATAGAGGCCAACGGGCGCCATTGCGTGCCTCTCAGCCCAGCAACCGCCCAAACCGGAGCATCTGCCTTCTTGCCAACCTCTCCCCCCCCCCCTCCTTCCTCGACCGCCGCAGCTCAAGCGCAAGGCGGCCCCCCGCGTCTTCTCCGCCGCTCTCGGCTTCCAGCCAAACCCCGCCGCACCCGGGCTGCACTCGCCGTCACGCACGGAAACGAGCATGCCGCTGTGGGCGCTGCGAGAGGTGGGGCGGTGCGCGGGCGTGTGGGCGTGGGGTTGACGATAGGAGAAACACCTAGTCGCGAGGAGCGGACAGAGCGGGCGAGTGCTTGAGTAAAAGAGATAGGTCAACAGGAGAACACACGGAACGCGCGTCATTTGCTCGCGGCGCCAAGCCCTCTTTCCGCGAGGGAAGGGTTGCAGGGAAGGAAATCGCATTGCAAGGTGATGCGACCCTGACCGCTACACCGGTGGTACGTACGACATCGTGTCGTACCGGTACCACCCCCACTGATCATCGGCCCCCACCGCCGCCCCTACCCCCCCCCAGGAGGTGCCGGACTCGATGGGTCCCACCCCCATGGCCACCCCGCGCCCCCTGGCGCCCGGCTCCCCCGGCCGCATGTCCACTGTCAGCTGGGGCGACATGCACCTGCTGGTACGCGGCTCGCCCAAAGCCACCATGGCGGCGGCAGCAGCAGCGGGCGCAGCCCGCGGCCGAGGCACCACCCACGCCTCGTGGCTGCGACGGCAGCCCAGCGCCACGCGCAGCGGCGCGCAGCGCCGCGACGGGCGGGAAGCGAGCCTCTCCGCGCCGGTGTCGCCGCTGCATTCGTTTTACAACGACACCTCGCAGGTCGACGATCGCGACCCGCGGGTCGCCGACGGGGCGGCGCAGGGATCTATGGCGGCGGGCTACGCGGCGGGCGGGGATCGGCGGATGGCCCCTAATGGGCTGGTGGAGCAGGCGTGGGGGAACGGGGAGGTGACCCTGTCGGGCGAGGTGACCTCAGGCCCCGCCGCCGCCGTCGGTGCCAGCGGCGTGTACGACACCCCGCAGCGTCGCAGCGGCACTGACACCGGCGACACCACCTCTTCAGCGCTGGACGTGGAAGGAGCCGACGCCGCCGCGGCGAAGGCTGCCACCGCAGCCCTAGCCACAGCCAGGCTTTACGGGGCCTTATCGTCGGCCGACTCGTTCGGCTTCGAGGCTGCAGGCCCCGGCGCGCCGCCGATGCCTATGCCCATGCCAATCCCAATGCACCAGCCGTCCTCCGGCCTGGGTTCTATCTCAGCAGCAGCAACACCTGCAGCTGATGCCGCCGGCCCCGGCGCCGAAACCAGCCCCTGGCAGCGGCCGCTAGCAGAAGATATCAACTGGGGCGCCCTGCCCGCGCCCCTCGCCATGCGGGTGGGGCGGGCGGTGGAGCGGGCGGCTACCACCATAGCGCTCGTCAGCGGCCAGCCGGCGGGCCCCAGCCCGACGATAGTGGCGGCGATGACGGCGTCCACACTCGCCACCGCAGCGGCGGTGCCACTGCAGACCGCCGCTGAGGGCGCGACGTGGGTGTGGGGTCGGCCCGTGGCAAGTCGCGAAGGCGCGCCACCGTCGCCCTTGGCCATGGGTGCGTTGCCCGTGGCACCGGATGGCTCTGGCTTGCATCAACGACAACCGCAGCAACAGCAGTTACAGCACCAGCAGCAACAACTGCACCAGCAACTGCAGCTGCGACAACAGCAGCAACAAATGCAGGAACAACTGCAGCAGCGACAAATGCACCATCTGCAGCAGCAGCAACAAATGCGGCAACAAATGCAGCGACAACAACAGCAACAACAACAGCAACAGCAACAACAACAGCAACAACAACAGCAACAACAACAGCAACAAGGACAACAACAGCAGCAGCAGCTGAGGGTAGCTGGGTCCGCTGGCGTGGCTGGGCCGCCCCGGCCCCCGGCGGTGAGTCCAGAGGTGGGCTGGCAGGCACCGCAGGCTCCCGGCTGGGTCAGCCAGCCCGGCGGCGGGGTGGCCTGGCTAGCAGCGCCCGTCAGGGCCTTCCAGCCGCAAGCGCTGTCGTCACCGGGGGTTCCGGGCGTGGGCGTTGCCGCGGCCGGATGGTCTAGACCAGCTACGCAACCCCAACCTCCGCCGACGGACGGCCTCGGCGCGAACCGGTCTTCTCCTGCGGCACCCGCGGCGGTGATGGGAGCTCCGCCGCAGTCGCAGCCTCGATGGTCTCCGCCTCCATCCATGCCGGCCTCTTCGGCCAACCCCCACTCAGCAATGGCACCCGCGGCGGCTCCGGGTTTTGGGATGCGGGGACCTTCTGGGACGGGCAGCGGCGTGCTGATGGCCAGTGCCCTCACCGGCTTGGAGGCCAGCGGCAGCGGCGTGGCTGGCGGCGGTGCAGCAGCAGGAGCAGGGGGACGTTACGGATCCGGCGGCTACTACGGTACAGGCACGGGCAGCGGTTATGGCGCCGGCAGCAGTCACCAGCCTGTCGCCGGCGGCTACTACGGTACAGGCACGGGCAGCGGACAACAGGCTGCCCGTGGTTATGGCGATGGCGGTGGCGCCGCTGCCACTGCTGCTGCCGCCGCCGCTGCCGCAGTTGACGCGAGCGACACCGCGAGGCAGCAGGCGTTCCTCAGCATGCTGCACCGGGAGGGGATGGTGACGGGGCAGCGGGAGGTGCGCGCCGGGGCGGGCAGGGGAGGTAGCGGGGGCACGCGATGCGCACTAGTGTCCCATTTCCTTGTCCTCCATCGGACCAATGGTGCGATGGCGGAGACGGAAAGAAGACACGAGTGCGGGGCAGGGTAGCGTAGCAGCTCGTGTTGGTCGCATGAGGCGAATCGTCAGGGTAGCTGAGCAGAGTCGGGCATGATAGCTGGGGTAGTGAGGAGGGGGTAGTGAGGAGGGCAGTGAGGACGGGCAGTGAGGACGGGCAGTGAGGAGGGCAGTGAGGACGGGCAGTGAGGAGGGCAGTGAGGACGGGCCGGGACCAACACGCTGCAGTGGCGGGCAGCTAACTGACCATTGGACGATGGACCCGGTCTGCCCCAATCCGCAACTGCAATCTACGCGTCGCACTGCCTCCTTCTGCCTCCCCGCCCTTGCCCCCACAGGGCGGCTACGATGCGCCACCTATTATACCTGTGTCTTGTAACCGGTTTTTACTGCCCCCCCGCAGGGCGGCTACGACTACCTGTTCAGCCAGCAGCCGGGCGGCCGACCCACGGGACCGCCGCGCAGCTCCGGCAGCCCGGGCGGAGGAGGCGGCACAGGAGGGAGCGCCAGGAAGCTGCGCAGGTGTCGAGGGCATGCCTCAGTGCACCGATCAATCGCGACGTAGTGCAGATAGGAGGACGTGGATTGCGGCTGGTGAAGCATTGTGCCCTTCGATGCGTCCGCCCAGTGGACCGACCCAGTGGAAAGCTGGCACAGTCACCTTACGCCTAGCTGCCGGCCCCACCCATTCAAGTTTCGCGACGTGCATCACGTGCCCTACATGCAGCCGACTCGATCCCAATCCCCACATCTCAGCGCCCGCCAAAGGAAGTCCCCGGTCCTCCTCCCCCCGCTCCGCTGATCTGCCGCCGCAGGTCGGGCAAGGCCAAGCCTCGGTCGGCAGGCAAGGCGCGCGCGGGGGTCAAGCGACGGCAGCCCGCGGAGCGCACTCCAGGGAGGCGCTCTCCAGGGGGGGCCACTCCAGGGGGACGCTCTCACTCCCGTTCCCGCTCGCCATCACGTTCCCGCTCCAGGTGCGACTCATGACGACCCTAGCGGGCGGCCGCTCTTGGCGGCCCGCAGCCAACCGAGCTGCCTACCGCACGGTGCTTTGGTCGTAGGTGTCGCGTGTGTGCACCGCTTTGGCCGGCACCCCTGCGCCCACCAACGCAATCCTCTAGACCCTGATGACCATCAAAGGTTCACGCCATATACACTCATTTCATTCAAACCCGTACGTGTTCCCCATGTTTCCAGGGCCTCATCGCCCACTCGCCCCGCCCCGTCCCGCTTCCGCGGGGGGGCCTCCCCGGGTCCCGGACGGGGACCCAGGTCGCCAGCTCACTCCCCTGCGCGGCGAGCCGGCGGAGCGGCCAAGAAGCCTGGGGTGGGCCCGAAGACGCCTGTGAGCCGCAACGCCGTGGCGTTCAGGTCGGGCAGGCGGCTCAGGGCCAAGCGGAGCCGGGGAGTAGCCTCATCAGGCAAGTCCCGAGCGGGCGCTGCGTGGTGTATGGGGAGGGGACATGACGTGGAGGGGACATGGTGCACCAAGATCTGCCTTCCTGGCGCGTGGGCTGGCACTGTCGGCATGGAGTTGCGCCGCGGGAATAACGCCCTTGGCAGCGAGAGCGCGAACACCTCTGGGAAGACCACCTGGCCTTTGCCTCCTCATCACGCGCCCACCGTCGTTATAACGGCTGCGCTGTGCCCCCGCCACTCTGGTGGGGCCACCGCTGTGAACGCAGCAGGCGCGGGAGCTGGTGGGGCCATCGTCGTCGCGAGCGGTTCCGGGCGCCTCAGCGGTGGAAGGGCCCCTCAGGGGCAGGACGGCGGGCGGGGGACGTCTCCCAGGAGGAGGAGGAAGCCTCAGCGGACACAAGCCAAGGCCGTTGTCGACCCACTGTCGGCAGCCGGTCCCGAAGCGTTGTCAGTCCTCGAGCGGTCGCTGCTGCAGATGGCGGCGGAGGTAGACGCGCTGGAGGCGGCCGCCGCAGCCGAGTCGTACGCCGCCAGGGACGCCGAGCTGAATGTGGCGACGGCGGCGGAGCGCGAGGCGGCGGAGCGGGCGGCGGCGGACCAGGCGCAGCGCGAGGCAGAGGAGGCGGCGGAGCACGCCGCAGCGGCGGCCATGGTGGCGGAGCGCGAGGCAGTGATGGCGGTGGATCGGGCGGCGGAGGCGGAGCGGCGAGCAAAGGAGGCGGATCGGAGGGCCAAGGCGGCGGCGTCCGCCCGAGCGGCGGTGGCGGTGGGCGCGGAGGCGGCGAGGGTTGGGGCGCGGCAGCGGCAGCTGCAGCAGCTGGCGGGCGTGCAGCCGTACGCGGGGGCGGCGCGCGGTAGCGGTGTTAATGTCAACACCATCATACAGCAGCTGGACCGGTGGTGCGGGCTGTGCGACGACGCGCTGCTGCAGCAGCCGGCCCAGGGGTCGGCACACAGGGGCACCTCCCCGCGACGGCGGTGAGGGGCGGGGGAAGGGATGAGGGTTTCAGGATGAGGAAGCTCTGCGGGGTTGAGGATTCAGCCGGGGGCCGGGAGGCGAGGGGAGGACGGGGGCGAAAGTTCAAAGAGAATCCGCGAAAAGGGGGGCGAGGGCAGGGCTGGTGCCGTCGTCGGAGAGAGTGGGGAGATAGGAGGAGGAGGGGAGGACGCCGCGGTGTGAGCCTGCGGTTGTACTGGTGGGCAAGTCAGCGAATCCATGGAGGAACAAGTCGGCGCGCTGTTGGGCGCATGCTTTGGAGGTGAAGCGAAGGTGCAGGGCAATGGGGGGAGGGTTAGAACCGAGAGGTACAGAGCGCGGCGCCACAGTCGTCAAGACAGTCTTTGGGGTCCTTGCGTTGGAGGGTGGAGGGGTGGCGCTTGCTCACAGCCAAATTGCTGCAGAGGGCTAAAGGACACAGTCGACGCACGCTCCTCGCGATGCATATTATGGGAAGCACAACATTTACTACCTGAATTCCTGACGGGGTGGGTGGATGTATGGACGGGGCGGGTGGATGTATGGACGGGGTGGGTGGGTGGGTACTCGCTTTAGGGTTCGCGTCCACGGCAAGTATTGAAGTCGTTCATCCAGGCTTGGGCTGGGTTGGGTTTCGAGGAAGACCCGTGGATGTGAGAAAAAAACGTTTAGAACAGGCGTTTTGAGATGCATGCTGGAGAACTGGGTTGGGTGGGAATCGTGGAATGCGTACATAAACTCACATGGCGGACGTCCGGTCGTGCGGTGTTGCACGTTTGGCTGTGTAAGGCCTCAACACTCATGTAACGAGGAAATTGAGCCATGTGGGCCACAACCGAGGGGAGCGCGCGACCCCGGTTGGGGACGGTATTTATTTACCGTTCAGCCGCCGGGTCGGGCACGATGTTAATACAACGCTGAGCCAGTTGCCGGTTTCAGATCCCTTTTGGTGGCCCGTTCCCGAGCAGGAGGATGCAAGGGAACTTTTCGTCCCAAGCCCCGACCACTCATGGTCCCTCCGCAGCCACGCTCACACCTGCCAAGTGTCACATTATTTCCACATAGCTCCTCAGCACACATTGAAATTACGTCAGGAGAGGCGCCGGTGAGTCGAGAGTTTCTCCTGGTGAGTGGGTAGGGGGATGCTAGGGGATGTTGCCTACTGGGGACAGCACCGTACGAGGCCGGGCCATGGTCGCCGGCCAAACACGGCCATTGCTCTCGTCGGAACATATCGAAATTTTGGAGCACATATGCGCTTGCGCCGTGGTGCAGGTCGACCTATCCTGGCAGCTTGCACCAGTATGCTGTGGACTTGGGAACTATCGTCTTGCACGCCCTTGCAATATTTTTTAGGTAGCGCCAACTAAAATGGGTTGCAAATGCTCAACTCTCAAAGCAGCCGTGGAAGGAAATGTCAGCGGTTCGACGCGCGAACCAGTGGACGGCCAACACTCTTTGACAGAGGCAGATGGTCGGCAAGCAGCCAGCTTTGGAAATGATCAAAGAGCTGGAGACGGCCAACAGTTGGAAAGTCCCCGACATGCGGATGATGGTCAACCAGCAGAGGGTCCTCGGGATAATCCCAATCGCGTGCTATCACCCCAAACTACTTCTCAGGATCAAGAACGTGCTGATGCTGCAGCAGCTGAGCTACGCACTGTTAGCGTTGCGTCGCCTGTCGATGACCGCGGCTTGGTCATGATCGTGTGGGACATTGAGAATATCCGCTTACCGAATTACACTGCGGGTCTGTCACCCCAGGATGTTGTCCGGTGCGTTCACTAGCCATGGTGGGGTGTCAAAGGTCCTGATGCGAGGCCATGGCACGCACATTCGGAAGTGTCTTTGCGTTTGGTAATACCGTACATCCTCCTGGGCCCCATCACCCTGCCCTCCTTTCCCGGGTTTCCCTTTTGACCCCCTCCCGCGCCTTCCATCTGTAAACCCCCTTTCTTCCGCAACAATGGCCAGGTTCTTGAAAGAGGAGTTTATCTACAGCCGTGGCTGCACTGAGTACCGTACAGTGGCAGCAGTTACAGCTGCAAGCCTGAAACACATCATTAGAAACCACCAGGACTTCCTGAAACAGGTGGGTTACCGTATCCTTAAGCACGTGGGTTACTACATGTCCGATCCGTTGGCGTGATCCCCAACGCGGCCGACAGGCTGGGGTGGCAGAGCTGGGGATCCGCGAATAGAACGACGATGGACTGACGATGGTCAAAATTGAACACTACCGGCAGGTGGAGCTAGGGGCCGCGTATTTCCCTGAAGAGGTGGCAGCAGCCTGCAGGCGACCCTGAAGAAAACCATGACAGTTGAACCCATTACCTCGTTGGCGGCAGTTGCTCGCAGTTAGTTGCACAAGCAACGCCGATCGCCGTACCAGACATGCTGGCAGAAAATAACTGCCCTGTCCTCGATGTTAGGGTTGAAGAGCCGTTTCAGCAAGGAGCGCCATAACGGGACAGCGTCCCCACGACCACGCACGCAAATCGCGACGGCGCCCTTACCCACCTGTATTGTTGTTGCTGGTGCTGCGCCTGCTGCGCCTGATGCGCCTGCTGCTGCTGCTGCTGCTGCTACCACCGCCAGGTTACCCCCGGGATGACGGTGCTGTTAGCGAGCTCCATTAAGGAGAAGCGCAATGCCGACGTGATGCTGAAAAAGGTGCGTACGCGCCGTTCGCGCGAGACCCGGGCCCCCGGGACCCGGGCCCCAGTTGGTCGCGAGGCTCTTGAGCAATGATGTCATGGTCCTTCGAATTTGGTGACAGGGCTGCAGCGGCGCGCAGGGGATGCGCCGAAACGCCGGACGCGGGTTGCAGCACTCACACAGACGGTCTCGTGTGTGCCGAATGGGGCTGGCGACGGACGGATGGAGGTCCGACACCCGCACACCCCAAGTCCCGACCCTCCCATCCCCCTCAGCCTCTGTTCAGGAGCCATCTCTGCATAGGGTTTAATTTGTTGTTGTGTGTCAAGTAGTACGCGTTCCTTAGTTCCCACGCCTAGCCCCTGTAACTCCCACACATGCCCATTGCCCGTGGCCGCTCGTCAGGAGATCAGTCGCTACGTCACCGAACACGCCCACTTCGCGCGCGCCAACCCCGGCAAGCGCACCATCGTACTCATCTCTGGCGATGAGGACTTTCTGGAGGCGGTGCAGGTGCGTCCCCACAATCTAAAATCCTACAATTATATTAATCCCTCACCTACGTATATAACGATCTATCTATCTACCTATCTATCTATGTACCCACCCCCGAGGCGGATTGATGGGTCTCGTTGCCCAGCAGGGCGTGCCGCCGCAATCCGCGTGACGCTGCGCCGCCGCCACTACCTCCACCGCCACCACCACCAGCGCCTAGACCGCCGCCGCACCCGCCACGGCCACAACCACGGCCACCACCACCACCACAATCACCACCACTGCCTCCAAGCCCCTGCCGCTGTTCGCCCATGCCAGGATTGCCAGCATGCCATGCGCCCATTTAAGGCACCGAAAGCGCTAGTCGCCGCCGTTGGTTCCAGACACTTCTCCCCGCGCCTGCTTCGGCGCAAACTGCACTGCTGGCGACATCCCTTTCATTCTCTCCTCCCCGCCCCCCCGCATGTCGTATGTAGAGCGCCCGCAGTGCTGGGTTCTCCGTCGAGCTGGTGCATCACATGAACGCAAGTGACGTCATGGAGCGACAAGACTACAGCCGTACCACGCAATGGCTGAAATTCCTGCGAGAGAAAAGCGGAAAACAACGAATCGATCTTCCGTACGAAGGTAGGTACGGTGCGCCATACGTTGTGTGTGGAGTACCGGTATGTGAGATTGGGATTACCACCGGCACCCTGGTGATAGGTTGTTTCCGACCAACCGCCTGTTGAGACACGTGGGGATCGTTGTATGGGGGGTATGTGAGATTGGGATTACAACCGGCACCCTGGTGATAGGTTGTTTCCGGCCAACCGCCTGTTGAGACACGTGGGGATCGTTGTGTGGGGGGGTGCTAGTGGGTGCCTGCATGATATGCTGACCTGGCGCAGGCCCGCAGCGCTCGGTGACGAACACGATGCGCGCGCAGCCGGCTTCGACGGGCGTGTGTACATTACTGATCCTGCCGCCCATCTTATGCCTGGCCGCGTGTACAGATAACCGTAATGGTCGCAACGGCCGGGGAGGTGGCTATCAAGGCCGAAACCGCTGGTAGTAACAGTGCGACCAGGCGTGGACGGTGGCTTGCGAGGGTAGCTTGCGGGAATGTCGCTGCCTGCTGCATTCAGACCTCTGCAAGTGGTCGTCCCAAGGCACGGTAGTACTTCTGCGCTAGGTGGGGTTGTGGCGCCGACCCTCTTTTTGGCCCTGCTGCGAATCCTTTGCGCGAAAAGCACCTATGTACCACAACCCCGCAACACCCATCGCCCTGCCGATTCCCACTGCCCCGACAAAACATTGCGCAATCCGTTCATTGCCGTTATACAGTATGAGTAGATGACGATCAGCTGGAGGTGCATGTAGTATGTAGTGTTTGCAAGTGGCGGGTGCGGCGTATGGCACCCGGGCCCCAGCATTCGCGCCAGGGGGCAATACCGAGCTGACGAGCCGACAGGATAGGTTGCGGCGTGCAAGCGCTGCTGCTGTGTGTTCGGAGGCCATTTTCGTGTTGCGAAGCGGGAAGCGGCGGTCGACAGCGGATCCGTCGATAGCCGAGGCGGCGGCCGGTCACAGGGGACGTGCATGCGTCGTTGGAGCTACGTGGCTTGGAAGGGAGGGTAGCTGAGTAAGTTATCCAAGGTGGACATGATCAGCCTGCTTGGGCATGTAGTTAGAACTGTGCGTGGGCGCCTTTGTAAACATGTTGTATGAAAGGAGAGCGTCGCTTACATTGCGTTGGTTTTGTGATGTCGCGGAATACATTGTTGTATTTTATTGTACGTTGTCGTTTTGCTGCGAAATGCTTCTTAGTCTGGACTGCCAGTGGATATGGAGCTGGCTAAGGGTTGTGGAGCCCCGAGCACACCCGGGCCTTGCACGGCAGTCGTACGACGCGTTGTGGAGGAGTCCGGACCATTAGTGCAGGATGTACAGAACTGCGACACGCACGGCGAGTGATCTGCAGGTCGCAAATCGAGACGCCCTCGATATAATGGTGGTAAAAGCAGCGATCGTTAGGCTGTCGTGCGTGAACCTTTTCGAGATTGTTGGAGCCTGCCTTGCGCTCGAAACGCCCAAACGTCGGCGGCAGTCGTCGCATCTGAGGTATCCGGTTGCCGTTATGCCTTGTCCTGAAGGACAAGGTACCGGTTTGAGGGAGGATGTACGTGACGTGCGTCAATGTGGGACGGGCTGGGCAGCTGCTGGCAGCTGCTTTCCTCCAGTTCTTCCGGGCGGGGCTGTGCATCAATTAATTCATGAGCCTTTTTGATCAAGGGGGGGTCGCATTGGACTGAAGTCGGTAGTTGCAGCTCGGACATTCGCATAGCGCTTGACAGGGGATCTTTCCGTTGGCAGCATAAAATGCAGGCGGTGCCGTACGAAGAAAGGGAAAACGCTTTCGTTTAGGACGCTGCGGTACCGTATGTGCGGTAGTGCTTCGTGTCAATCCGCCAGGCGGTGCATGCCCGACCGCGTACGGGTACGTCGGTACTTGCATGATCTGATCACATCATCCTTTGTGACTAGGTTTTCCTTGCGAACACTCCATATGCCCTGTTCGGTTCTCGCCAGGAGGCGCCAAGCAGCAGTGTCCAGATGTGGTAGACTAGTAGCAGCAGAGTCCGGGCTGGAATTCACTGTGATAATCATTTGTTTTGCAATGTTGGTCGAGGCAACAGGTTCTCGCCTCTCGCTTGGTTCCCTGTCTGCGCGCACCGGGTTCGCCCTTCTGTGACCCCAATGTCCTGTGGGGTATGCTATATCTCCAAAGTTTTGCCTGCCTACTAGTGGCTGTTGAGGTAGGCTTTGCCGGCCTAGTCTTGCACTACCGTATTCTGTCAAAGTTATGGCATTCCGTATGCGTCGCCTGCGGTCCGCGCAGGTCCGCGGGTCCACTGTAACATGATTTGGTCAGTGCAGAAGCGTCCAGAAGCCTTAGCCGTCCAGAGGCCTTAGCCCAAGCCAGAAGCCTCAGCCTCAGCCAGAAGCCTCAGCCGTCCGGAAGCCTCAACCGAAGCCAGAAGCCTCGTCAAGCCTCCAGCCCAGGGCGTTGGGGGTGCGACTCTTTGCGGACTCTTTTGCGACTCTTTTGCGACTCTTTTGCGACTCTTTGCGGACTCTTGCGGGGGTTTGCTCCAGGGAGGCTTGCCCCGATGGACCACGGGTCACGTCACCGTGTTGGCGGCGTAAGAGTGTGAACAACGGGTTGGACGGCGGTAGCAGGACCGAGCTGCGTGTGGGAATGGGGAAAACCCACTGCAATGAAGGTGCTACATGAAGGCCGGGATCTACCGCCGATGATAGGGGCATTTTCGTAAGCCACTGATAGCTAGAGTTCGCACGTTTGGCGTTTTGCACATCCGTACGGAATTCACAACCGAAATTTGCCATATCTTTCGTTAACGTCGTTCAAGTCTTTCACGTTCTTCTTTACCGGGAACTTGATCTACGCTGCCTCCTGAGTGTACGATTGCCCTTTCCAAGATACGGGCAACGGCTTGCGGGGCCTTACACGGAATGCGCCTACTCAAGCCACAAATAATAAGGATTACCGGTCCTTAACCATAGTACTGAAGTGGTATCCAAGGATGAATGCGTATGGCCTACGCAAGCGAGTGCTTCCAGCCGAACAGTTGACACTAGTTTCCTTCGATAATCGACGCGCACTAGAACATGTGAAATCGCCTTTCTACTTCTACATGTATTTATTAGATCTCAATTTCGTCAATCAGCCGACTCAAACTTGTTTCCTCATTTAGCCGAGGACTCTGCTTCGGCCCCAAACGCGCCAACGCCACAGCTTTTAAGTTAAAATGGCGCTCACTTCTGGAAGGAATGGATCGCGATCAAGTACAATTGCTGAGCAAAACGAACCGCAGGCCTCGGATGCCTCCAGCACCAGCAGTATTGAGCCCTGCGCTCTCACCAGTGGCAGCGGCAGCGGCAGCGTAACAGAATCAGGAGACAGACGCGGCCTGGTTATGATCGCTTGGGACATCGAGAACGTAGGCATGCCGCTGACGAGGTCTCCAAAGCTGACCCCCCTGGACATCGTCAGGTACGACAACACCAGTCAGGAAGAGGGATGGGGGCCGCAAAGCCGCACTATGTACCCTTGTGAACGGGGTCGTCCAGGATCGTGTCCCAAGATACGCGGCCCCCACGTATGAAGACAGGTCACGTGAAGTTAGGCGGGCTGCGACCTTCGCCACATGACCCACATCAGCCAAACCACGCCAGACATCTCGCAACCAATCCCGACCAACCCTTTACAGTAGTTTAGAGAGCCCTGCAGCGCCGACATTTTACATGTACCCTCCGGCGCTGGTTTCGTCCCATTCGCCCCTTCAACTTCACGTAAGGACCCCAGCACCCCTCCGCCCCATCAGGCATCTCAAATCGAATTTCATCCGCAAACACCAGCGCACCGAGTACCGCACTTTGGCGGCGATCACGAAGCGCAGTCTGGACCGCATCCTCGTCGACAACTTCAAGTTCGTTGACGAGGTGGGACCTTGTGACGAGGCCTTGACCTTCCTGCTGCCTCTACTCGCCACTGCCTCTACTCGCCACTGCCCGGTTGACAACACGTGCGGCTGTGCCCTTGGTGGTGCGGACGCTGCTGGTGCGAGCCCAGGTCATCCAAGACCTCACCCTGATGCTAGCGGACGATGCCGCGGTGGTGTTGGAGCAGGTCAGTGGCCCGGTGGGGGTTCGAGGGAAACCCGTGGATGGGCCCGGCGGGGGGGGCACCTGTCTGGGCTTGATCGTTCTAAGCAGCCATCAGCGGTATGGGACCAGGTCGACCCCGTCCATGGGGTCGGTCGTCCCACAACCCTCAACTGCCCAACCAGCAACCCTCAACCAGCAACCCCCCTGGCGTGAACATGTGACGCCCGTGTGTAAATACCCTGCCGACCTACCCCGCCTTCCTTCCACGCCTCTGACTCGCCGATCTACCCCGCCTTCCTTCCACGCCTGCCCCTGCCGACCTGACCAGGAGCTGCGTCACTACGTGAGGGAGCATGCCGCCACTGCCCGGGCCAATCCCGGCCAGCTGATGATCGTGCTGATCACCAGCAACGTGCGCTTCATGCGCACAGTGCAGGTTGGTGCGCGCAGGTGGTTGGGCCGAACCGCCGGGGTTGAAGAGGCGGAGAGATAAGCAGCTTCGACGAGGAAATGGTCCGGGAAGCTGTCATACATGACCCCCTACGATGCACCTCACTCTGTGAGGCATGGGAGCGCTGTTCGCCTTCCGCTTGTGTTCTTTCTCCCCAATCTGGCTGGCAGCCCTGGGCGGGGGGTGGGCAGCCCGACCCTTTCGTGTGGGTGTATCCGACCTTGGGCGGTTACCTCTTCACCACCGTTTGCCCCCGCCCCTGACGCAGTATGCCCGCGACGCGGGATTTTTCGTAGAGGTGTTGCATCACGAGCCTTGGTCTAAGTTCCTGCGGACAAGCAGCGGGGTGCAGGACATCGTTTTGTCGTACGGAGGTACGAGTGGAACCCTGGGGGGCGCGTTGCGAGACAGTCACACGTCGCGCTCGGGAGGCCGGGGCCCTTTTAACTATTGGTAGATAGCTGCGGGCTAGCGGCGGTCAGGGGAAGGATGGTACGGGAAGGGGCAGCGCGGAAGCTTGAGCAAGCATGGCTGTGCAAGGGAGGGCGCAACGAAGGAGGCAAGAGACGAGCCATGCGCCTGCCATTATACTTGTAGTGTGTGTGTTAAGGGCTGCGGTGCCGGTAACAAGCGAAGTGCCGGCGCGCTGCAACTCCGTCCCAACTCCTAACTGTGGCGTCATTCCACTAAGCCACCCGGCCCCAAGCCCTCGTCGGGTTTCCCCGTTGCACTAGTAGCCGTCCTGTGACAAATAAACGGCCCCAACCCGGAATTGAACCTGTACGCTGTGTGTGCAGACGAGCACCTGCACGACGCGCTAACCCCACGAAGCTTTCTCGTCGCCGGGTATTCTCGAGACCTCACCGGCGGAGCCGTTCGTACTGAAGTAGTCAGCAAGCTGGTCAGCTCCGGCGCCGCCGTGGACGTAGACTTGGTTGTGATTGAGCCGACCTTTGGGGCTTGCGCCCATTCGTTCTGCGCAATGGTGACACCGACGACTAATTACGACGTCACGGCGCTCGTACGAGCCCTGAGGATAAACCTGGACGGGGTGGCTGTATTCGAGGCCCGCCAGATGCTGCGACTGACGCTCGAAGTGGGACCGTGGCAGGTACGAGCGGTTGCTCCAACCGAATGCGGTTGGGCCATGGGTGCGAAGCACGAACCATTTGGCGAGGGGCGAGCCATGGGGTGTGAATGACCAGCACGCAATGACCAGTCCGTGTGGTCCCACAGATTGATGTACTGGGTAGGACCCGGTGGGCACCCGCGGGGCAGGGAGCACTCGAACGGGCGGGCCGCTAAGGGTCTCTTGGTACACGGTCCCTTTGGGTTGGGACGCTGCCAATCTTCGCGCGGTCTCCGAGTAGGTAGCTGAAGTTAAATTTGGGTTTGCTGCGGAAATTTGCAATAAATACCTCCTCCTCCTCGTCCTCTGGAGTAGTACGGCTTCCCATCCGGAACGTACGCGCCCTCTGTTCCTGCATTCGCTCCGTTGCCCTTGCCCTCCCCCCAACCTCTCTTTCTGATGGCACATACGCACACATCACGCGGCGTAGCGTCAGGCTGGAATGTCGTTTCCTATTCCTGGGCTGGAATGTCGTTTCCTTTTCCTGGGCTGGAATGTCTTTTTCCTTGTCCATTTACGTTTTATCCCAATGACACACACGTGCCTGTCGCCCTCAGGCGGGTGATCGCGGGGTGTCCGGCGCGGCCGCCAACAGTAGCAGCGCCGATGACGCTGCTGGCGCCGCTGCCGCTGCGCGGCTGTCCCTCGCCCGCGCGCGCGTCTCGGAGCTTCTCGCCACGTTCCGAGTCGCCGGCGTGGGGTGGCAAGCCCTGTACGTGCTATGCAGCTTCTCCAACGGCCCCTCCCTGGAGGAGCCCGCGTGCACGCTGATCTGCGGATCGGCATCGGAGGAGGTAGACGTGGCGGGGCTGCGGCCGCTCATCCAGGCAGAAGCGCAGGACCTGTCGAAGAGATTCGGCGTGGTACTGAAAGTGGAGTGCATGTTCGCACAGCTAGGCGAGCCCTTTCAGCAGCGCCTGCCGACGGCGGGTGCAGGTGAAGGCGGCAAGAACCGGAAAGGTCGGAATTTTTGGAAGAACCATAAGAAAAGGAACCGCAACAAGGTTGCACCGTCGTCTTAGCATCAGCGCATGTTGGCTTCTCGGGGACTGGCTCATCATCGATGCGCCAGGACGGCAGCAGTGTTGTGGCAGGAGTATTGATTTGCATTCATGGAAGTGCGCACGCGGCATCCCTTTGACTGCGCACCGTGTTGGTGGGAGTTGCTCGCTGTGCTTGATAGCGGTGGTTGAGTCAGCGCCCACCTCCTCCTGCTGCCTTGTATATTTGCCCTTTCTCCTGGCTTCTGGTTGATGTTTGTCGTACAACACGCCGCGCGCTTAACTGCTCACGCAAGCCTTTGCCGCCAGCGGGCTCACGTGTCGTTTGAGATGAAAAGGCGCGAAGAGAGGGATCAGCAGAGATGCGGCATCACTGTAGCTTGAGGTGCCTTGCCAAGCAATTAGTTGGTGGGTCTGGAAGGGCTGCTTTGTTGGTGGGTCTGGGAAAAGTATGTCCGAAGCATTAGGGTGCATGTGGGTCGGCCCTGCAGTGGTGGCCAGGACTGGTCACGGCGATGAATTGCAACCGATTCGCAAGTCTCGTTTGCTTTGGTAAGCAGGAAAGGACTGCAGTCGACAGACGATGATGACTGGGGCTGCGATCCCGCGCAGCGGCGTGTAGGTGTTGGTTTGGAACCGGACACGGTTTTTACGAGGGTCCTTGCGCGGCCCACAACAGTCCGCACCGAATCTGCTTTCCGCATTCCGATGAAGCGGCGGAGCTGCGCATACTCGGGCACCGACGTCATCCTCGTCGCCGTGTGTTATTGAAATGAAACGTTCGTTTATTAAGTTTGTGTGTGCTGCAGTTTGCGATTCGACCTGCATGCTTTCGTGCGCGAAGCGAGCGAGATTTATTGGATATTCCGCAAATAAGAGCCTGGTTTTGGTAAAAACCGTTTCCTCAAACGACGTGACGATCCGGACCAAATGCTAGCTGGCGCTGGTCACGCTTGTGTACGCGGTGTGTACGCGGCGGTGATCTGGGCGCAGGAGGTCATCGAATTGATGGATTGACCGGTGCGACGCATGTCTACGTGCACCCACGTGCGTGCATCCACGTGCACGCGCGCAAGCACAAGGGGCGGCGGACTCCGCGTTGCGGTGGACTGCCGTACGTCACCGCTTATCTCAGATGCGTGCGTCCCCTGATGTCGCGCGTGTACCTGCTAGCACGCGAGGGCTTTTGGCATTGGGAGGAACCGGCTTCAGGACGGGATTGCGTGTTGTCTGTGAGGGTGTGGGTCGTAGGACCCTGAGCCGGACTGTGCGAGCAATCAACTGGTGCTGCTGCTACGAACGCATCCGGCGTGAGGCGATCCAAGCCGAGCCAGCTGACACGCATCCGGGCAGATGCCGACCGAGCGTATTTGTATATAGGAAAAGGAGAACGATTATGTGCAAAATTGTATGGGGAACTTGTAACTAGCCCCTGGCGCGCGACGTTGCGCGGTCGATGCGGTGGCGGTGCCATTTGGATGCATCCCTGATACGCCCTGATGAGCCCCTGACATGAGCCCCTGACGCCTGATTGCAGTTCCGTGTCGATTCGGCAGCAGCCACGCCAGACAGGATAGACGCCATTCGCGCTAAGAGCGTCGAAGGACTTCATGGGTCGGAGGATCACAGAAGTTGGAGGACCCGTGCGCCCAAAAAGGGAGTCGAAAGCCATCGGCATCAAGGTCATGACGCCGCCAGCCTTGCCTGCCTTTCTGCTAAACACGGCCCACAGATTGATAGCCGCGTCTTGCTCGGTGCCTGCATGTGCCAAGCCATCCAATAGCCCACAGCGGATAAGGTGTTGCCGTAGGTGTTCCCGCACCCAGCTCAAATGACCCTAGCTACTATGCTCGCAGGGCACATCCGGATGCGAGTGAAACCTCTTGGCGCAAACCTGTACTGATGGGGAAGAAACCTCTACATACGTACGAACGCCGTTTCTTGCCTGCTGCGGGCAGGTCCGCACAGCAGGCCGTACGGCAGGCCGAGCAGTGACGGAAGGTAGGTGGTCAGACGCACGGTTAGCCCATTCGCCCAGGCTGCCGAAACACAGCTGCCGCCCTTGCCATCCACAGCACTGATAGATACGGTCCTAGCTAACTAGCTAGCTGGTACCTAGCTAGTAGCTAGCTAGCTAGCTAGGTCTTGATCACCCGTCCCTAGCTACCTAACACGCTACGCCTCTGCGTGGACGCCATGTCACGTGGCGCCTAATGGCTCACAATCCATCAGTGTTGTACGGCAGGCTTTTAGACCCCTGCTCCCCGCCTCAGCTGCATCCACTTGCCAGCGGCGGGTAGCCGGAATCGGACCGGCTCCCAAAGGGTGCCTGCCTCCAGGTAGCGCTATTGCCCTACCTCTTGAGCTTGCTCCGAGCGACATTAATCAGTGCCCGCTCACCTCCAGCAACAGGTATACCGTGTTATGCACCTCGAAGAACCTGCGTACGCGCGTCGTCGGTCGCTGGCGCTATGCGCTCATGAGGTCCGTCAGCGACCGAACTCAGGCCTCCATCGCTGGTGCGGATGCCAACCATCGACCACCTAATGTGACGACACACGTTGACGCAGTCATGCAGCCAGTCACTGACCCGGCACACGCTACCCATCAGCCATCATCACCTCCTAGCCCTTACTGACCGCCACCTCCCCCATCAAGGGAGTTTCCTCTAACCCACCTTCTCTCACCCCCCCTTCTCCACCCCCCTCCTCTCACCCCCCCCTCTCAACCCCCCTCCTCTCACCCCCCCCTCTCAACCCCCCTC
The DNA here is from genome assembly GCA_003116995.1 of Yamagishiella unicocca. NCBI lineage: Eukaryota > Viridiplantae > Chlorophyta > Chlorophyceae > Chlamydomonadales > Volvocaceae > Yamagishiella > Yamagishiella unicocca. The sequence continues at coordinate 761,312 of BDSL01000040.1, forward strand.
CTCTCACCCCCCCCTCTCACCCCCCCTCTCATTTCCCCAGTCACGTTACTGGTCCTTTTATGTAATCCCTCTCATCCCCCCTCTCACCCCCTCCTCACTCAATCCCCCTTCAGCATCGTCATGCTCCTCCTGGTGTCCCCTATCCGACCGCGCCACGTGCTCATGCAGTGGTGCACCACGTAAGCCAGCGGCCACGTTGCGTTGCAGAACGACTCCTTGCAGTGCATCAGCTGCCCGTGCTCGCACCCGGGGGGGTCCAGCAGCTCATTAGCAAGCAGGCCAACACGGTTCGAAACCGGAACGGTGGCGGGGTCCGTGGCCGGGAAGCTGGGTAGCTTACGCATCGCCTCCTCGCCGCCAGACGCGAGCCTCTGTTTGCCTGTGGAGCTATACCAGATGGCTGGCTGCTGCCAGCCGGGCCCAGCGTCCTCGAGCCGCATGCGCCGGTCGGACAGCTCATACCTGCGCTCGCGCGTGCGTGGGCGGGAGGGAGGGCGGAAGGGAGGGAGGGAGGGGGGATTACAGGCTGCAAGTGGGTTATTTATTTTCAAAGGGGAACGTACGGCAGGTACGGCAGGGTATGCGGATGGTCGTACCGGGGACGTTTTGGGGCTGTGTGAGTAGATGGACGGGGCGTGTGGAGATGCGCCAGGCGGGCAGGAGGGCAGGCTGGCGGTGTGCGGCACGTGCGCATATAGGGACGGCTGCGGCTGGTTGATGCGGCTGCACCCGTTCATTGAGAGCATAGGGGGTGCATACCGTACGCAAGGCTCCTTTTTCCTACACACCGCCGCCACTTCCCCAGTCTCTATCGATCCCCAGGCAGGCCAGGCCAGGCCAGGCAAAGCCAGGCAAAAGGCAAGGCACCGACCCAAGCGGCGAACGAATGAATGAACCCGCGCGCGCGTGCGGGCGCGGGCGCGGGCGCCGCGCTGCGCTGCGCACCACGGGACCGTGTTGTTCTTGTTCTTGATGTACACGTGGAACTCCGGCTCCGTGCGCTGCGTGATGAACGGCACCAGCGAGCCGCTGCCGTGCCGCCGCACCCAGTCCACCAGCGCCGAGTTGACGCCCTGCGGCCCGGTGCTGTGCCAGGCGTCATGGTGGCGCCACACCCGCCGGATGCGCTCCAAGGCGTACAGCCAGAAGGCGTTCTTGGGCGACGACATGAGGAACATGGGCTCGGGGTAGTCGCCCACCCAGGCGGCGTGGCGGGGCAGCGGAGCCGTCAGTGAGTCGAAGGGCGTGACGCACTCCACGTCCACGTCGAGATAGATGCCGCCGAAGTGGTGCATCAGCATGTATCTGCGCCGGGTGGGTGGGTGGGTGGGTGGGTGGTGTGAAACCGGGTGGGTGGGTGGGTGGGTGGTGTGAAACCGGGTGGGTGGGTGGGTGGTTGGGTTGCAAGGAAAAACCCCGTGTACGACGGGAAAGCCGTTTAGAGTTTAGGACAGACGTTTCGAGATGCGTGCTGGGGATGGTTGAGGAGGGTGAGGTCGGAGGTCGAATGTGCGACCTTCGGCGGCTAAGCCGGGTGGGTTCGAGGGAGACCCGCGGGTGGGTGGGTTGGTAGGTGGGTGGGTGGGTGGGTGGGTGGGGGAGTAGCGTAGGGATGCGTTTAGTGACATGCGGCAGCGACCTACCTGCTGGTGTCAAGCTTTTTGATCTGGGGTTGAATCTCCTGCCAGGTGTCGTAATAGGTGGCGAAGGCGCTCTTGATAAAGGCGTCGAGGTCGGCGTCGTTCCAAAAGACGAACGTCCAGTTCGGGTGAAGCTCCATGCATCGTTTGCGCAGCCTGGCTTCCGTGGGGCTGCGTGGGCGAAGTGGCGGACGGACGGGGCGCACGCGTAAGGGAAGTGAGCGGCTAAGGTGTCGTCGGTCTTGGCTTTCTCGCTCGTACAGGTGCGTGTGTCAACCCTACGACAATAAATCCGCTGCAGAGGCACCCAGAGTCTTGCCCCACACAGGAGGTCAAGGATGCAGCAGGCCCACCTTAGGGTTGACAGGCTTGCGTGCATGTGGTGGATGATGTGCGGAATGCTGCCGTCACCCTCTTCTGAAGGCTGGCTATTCAGCGTACGTGATGTTGCTGACTGGAGGGCGAGATGCTCCGACGATGCAACGATCCACTGCGTGGCTATCAACAGTAGAGCCACAAGGAAGTATTGGCATTGCATTTCGCCCCGACTCAGTGTGGACCAGTGCTTCACCGGCTTTAAGCACTTAAACAGATGTCTGTTAGCGACTATGATTTCAGCACGGCGAACTCAAGCGTGTGAGGCGCTCGCTACTTCCCCAGTGCCCAGTATAAACTCGGCTATCACAATATTTACGTTTGCTCAATAATGCCATCCCATGTGTGCCTGCTCGTTCAAGAAAACGACTTGCATGATGGCCCGAGATTTGCGCAGAATACCGGTACCTTTCGTACATGAGTGCGACGGGGTGCCGTAGATTCAGCTTCGTCCATTAAGCATTTGAGGGCATAAGCAAGCGTTGCACGTCTCACGGCGACAAATTCGCCAATATTATTTGTTATCCGAGCGTGCCGTAGTGAGGGGTGTCCACTTACACTCACTTGAAATCACGTTTCTTACCGGGACTTCGCTCGCGTCCCATCCCGCAACGAACATTTCCGTCTCTCTTCTGCTCCTCTTTCCTGCCAGCCTTATACTTCATGCTTGAGTATGGGTTCACAATACTGATTTATGCCTTATACATCGACGTCAAGCGGACCCTGGCTGCCGTGCAGCCGACCGATTCCAAGCGCAAACAAGGTTGCCATAACGACGTGCGCACGGCAGCTCCGATCGCGTCGGCGTCCCCTGTGCGCTGAGGTATATCACGTCAGGGAGTCGGCGACTGCCACGATAAGCGTACGTGTACGAGTGAGGGGTTCGTCGGAGTTCGCCAAGTACGTGCGACTACTCTCCTCTGCATGGCGCCTATGGCCCACCTGCCCCACCTGGTATGCTTACCCTTGTTACCCCTTTTATCTAGAAGTGCGACGCCGTGGTAGCTCGCCCGGGGCCCTCTGCTTATAAGGTCGTAAGAAAGTAGGGATCCGGCCCGCGTGCCTACTGCGGCACGTTGCAGCTTGCTGCGGCGGTGACGCGTCGGCACCTGAAGATCGTCCCCGTGCGGTAAGCGGGGCCAAGGGGCACGATCGCGAGATTCTTTGGCATCACATGCGCGCATTACGTAACGCACACATTTGACATGCAACAACAGACAACCCTGGGCATATTAGCCAAGGTAATTACGACAATCGAACGATGTCCTTTCAATTTTAAACATTTGCACGCAAGCGCCACCTTTGAAATTATGTGCAAGACGCTGTACGTGTAGTTGCGATTTGCTGCCCGATTATCCATATCATAACGTCTTGATCAATTATGGGAAGGAAGGCATGCAACGGCACCTAGACTTGCGGCTAGCAATATGCATAACACGGAACTCTACAAATTTATTGCGCTGCGGGCTGGGGGCTCACGACGGCCGTGTTGCGCCTAGCAAGTTAGCTGTGGCTAGCCTGCTGGGGATTGCCATGGATGGTCTTGGGCGCGGGACATACAGTAGGCTTCCACGGGAAGTCCACAAGGAAAACGGCACCGAATGCTGCAAATATGGTCGGTCCAAGGCAATGTCGTCTGTCCACTGCTGGATCGTGCTGCAAAGCCGCGTGGTCAGATGAACGTGTGCGGGTTTGGCGACTGCGCATTTGTGTTATAGTTGGGAGATGGTGGGAGGAAGACGCTGCGCGAAGCTATAGCCTCGGGTCGACTCGGGTGATGCGCAGTACGGGATGCGTCTTGGACGCGGCGAGCGAAGCGAAGGGAAACGCGCGGCTGCGGGGAGCAGAGGTGATGCGGCCGCCCCTGCTGGATCCTATGGCGAGCTTATCCTCCAATAACACATACGTTTACCTTCGCGATATTGGATCACAGCGTATCACAGCAAGTTGACTCGCGCTGCGCTTAGGGATACAACGCTCCCATAACCCCATCGCCTTATTTCACTGTTGCCCCGCGAAGCAAACCTAAGTAACAGAAGCTGCACTGCTCAGCAAGCACATTGCCAAGGCAAGCGCCTCGGTGGGTCGTACGGTGATAGCGGCTCGGGCCGGCAGGCTTCCCTGGCCACTTGTCGTTTTTTCCTCGGCGCTGATTATTGCTGCCATGCGGCTGCTTGGAATTACTACAACGTAAAATCGAGATTCCTTCAGTATCACCACTGTGAGGCCGTCTAGGTCCGGCCGACAACATCACGGCCGCGTGCGCGACGTGCCACCCCTCGTCGCGGCCGCCCAGAAAAAACGCTCGAGCGTCGGACACGTGAATTCCACCCCACGTCCTCGCCTCCAGTGCAGCCGCCCATTCCTTTTCCAGATTGCTTCTCCATCCAGCCTCGCGGGTAACGGTAGCAACGGGCCCGCAGTCGTTGCTCGCAAAGCCCTTGTTGCTCAAAGCCCTTTCGACTTACGTGACGCTGCTTTCGCTGCGTTTTCAAGCCAGCCACGGCGCTCCTCGCTTCATTCTTCTCGCCATCAGCCTTTCGTTTGACTGATGTCTACCTGAGGGGCAGCAGCAGTGGCAGGAGCGTCTGGCTCGGACTCGAAGCGGCGACCTCGCAACGGCCCCACTCGAGGCGCACGTGCTCCTCTTGATCCTGCGCCTCGCTCCATCCATCGCGCGCAACGTCCTCGCTTCGCTTGCACCCCACCATCGTCACCGAAGGCCGACCCACCGACCCAGCGCGTTCAAAACACGGACCACATGCCTCGCCAAGACCTTCCCAACGCAGCCACCGTCATCGCCAACAACGGCCATGACGGCGGCAAAGCCAGTGGCGGCGCCGTGACGGCGGCGGCGGCACAGCCGCAGCCAGGTGCCTCCGGCGAAGCCGGCGGGGCCTCACCCCTGCAGCCCCGCACACCGCCCGGCTCCCCCCCAGCCGCGCAGCAGCTGGCGCTGGCTGCAAACAGTCGGCTGCATCTGTCACCAGATGCGGTCCTCCTCGCCTCCCGCGTCTCTTCCGAGTCAGGAGCCTCAGCCACGTCGTCATTTTCGAGCCTGCAGGACCTCCGACTGCAGCAGCAGCAGCAGGTGCAGCAGCAGGTGAAGGCGACGCCAAATGGCGGTGGCGGCGGCGGCGTCGGAGCTGATGCAAGTACGGAAGTATCTGCGTCTCCGCCGCCGCTTCCGGCGCGCCCGCTAGACCCCGCGCCATCGCCGCCGCAGTCCGCAGCGTCGCCGCCAGCGGAGGCGTCGCCGTACAGCGGTGCAGCCGTACCGCTGGCGGCGGCGGCGGCGCTGATGCCGCCAAACCAATACCGCCGCTACTACGCGCGCATGTGCGAGGCGCATGCGGAGGCTATAGCGGAGCTGGCGGCGGCGGAGGGCGACGGCGGCCTCAACAGCGGCAACGGCGATGCAGATGGTGGCTTTGACGGTGGCGATGATGAGCTCGGCCCCTTTGCGGCTGCCGCTGGTGCAAGGCGCAACACTCCGGACACTGAGCTTTGGCTGGCGGCGTCATCGGCGGTGGCAGCTGCAAGCCCAGTGGGTGCGCCGCCGCCGCCGCCGCCGCCGCCGCGGCAACAGGTGTTCGGCGGCGGGCGCCATAGGACCCATGGGTCGGCCGGAGCCCCATGCTGGACATCCCTGGACGAGTGGCGGCAGCGCAACCTGCTTGAGATTGAGGCGACCGAGGGCCTCGTGTCCGCCTATCACCTGGCGTCACCGCCACTGTCGTACAGCCAGCGGCAGGGCTACCGCCAGCAGCGCTGGTACGACGATTCGCCCTCCCCGGCGGCGGCTGGCCGTGGGCCGGATGGCGGCGGCGGCGGCGGCGGCGGCAGGCACGCCTTTCCGGCGCCGGCAGCGGCGCCGCTACGCCCGTACATTTCCGTGCAAGCGGGGCTGACGTCACCCGGCGGTGGAGGCGGTGGCGGTGGTGGTGGCGCCGGCAGCGGACTCAGCCCGGCTGGCAAGATGCTCTCGCGCTTTTGGAGCCAACGAGCGGGGGCCGGAGGTGATGGGTTCAACGGAGGCGGCGACGGCGGCGGACGTGACGGCGGCGGACCCAGGGGTAATCCCTTCAGCTCTTCCGCCGCCGCTGCCGCCGCCGCCGCCGCCTTGGACGACGTCGACGCCGCGGCGATGGCGGAATTCGGATCCATGCCCCAGGTGTGGCATCACCGCCAGACAGAGCGCCGAACGCCGCCGCCGCCGCCACCGCCGCCAGGCGCCGCCAGCTTGTACGACATGGATGACAACATGAACTACCCGGTGCTGGCCATGAAGCCTTCTCTGGAACTTTCCGACACCGCCGCGGGGCCGTACATGCGGATGTCTCTCCGTGACGGCGGCCCCTTCGCGGCGCTGTTCACCGCTGCGGCCGACGGCGGACCAACAACAGGGTTGGGCCTCAGCGGCGGCGCCTGGCCGCTGCTCGATGGCATGGAATCGCCGCTGTACGGTGCCCCGTCGCAGCATATGTACGGTAACGGCGGCCAGTCGCCCGCCGGAGTGAATGCGTCGCCAGCCTCCCCGTCAATGTACGGCGGCGCCGGCGGCGTCGGCCGCGTCGGCCGCGCCGGCAGCGGCGCTTGCTTAGGCGTCGACGGCGGCGGCGGCGACGGCGTTGGCGGTGTCGGCGGCGGCTGCCTTCGGCTGGAGTCGCTGTTTGGCCGACTGGCCTGTCTGAGCTGCGACCAGCAGGGCAGTCGGGTGGTGCAGCGGCTGCTGTGTGCTGCGCACAGTGAGCAGGTGCGAGTGGGCCGGCCGCCAAGTGGTGCGAGTGGGCCGGCCGCCAAGTGGCTGCCGACGTGTGTTGCATATGAGCAGGTGGATGTGTGATAGTAGGTACTACAGCTACACGCAGTGCCCGGCGTCTAGTATCTGTTGCTTGGGGTCTGGTGTTTGGGGTCCATGGGTTAGGTTGGGGCAGGGAGAATGGGAGATGTAGGGGACCAGGGCCACCCAAGCAACCAACCAGCAACCAACCGCATGCCGCAACGCAACCAACTCTCAGCAACCAACCACGTGCCCCACCTGCAGGTGGGCCGCTGCCTGGACGAGCTGCTGCCGTGCGTCCATGACGTGGCGTGCCATCCGTACGGCAACTACGTGCTGCAGCAATTAATGACAGTTGGTGGGTGGTGCGGGGCGCCTGTGTGATGGGCGTGCGCGTGTACGTTGTAACAGGAGCGGTTGTAGTAGCCGTCTGTTAATATTATGTAGTGGGAGGAGTGGTTGTAGTAGTAATGGTAGTAGCAGTAGTAGTAGTACCATTACTACTACTACTACTGGTCCCCTCCGCCATTACCTGTGTTCCGACATCACTGTCCCCACCTCGCATAAATGCGCGTCTTCCTGCCTGCCACCGTCCTTGCCACAGTCGATCTTGCGCGGCTTCGTCAATAATGGAGGTCCCTCCTAATCCGCACCTTTCCCAACCATCCTAACCGTACGGCAGGTGGATCTCGTCACAAGCTGCGGCTGTGCGGCGCACTGACGGGCCACGTACTGGAGCTCTCGTTCGACCCATACGGATGCCGTGTCGTACAGAAGCTTCTCGAGGTGGTTCCGGAGCAGCAGGCGGCGGCGGCCGTTGCAGAGCTGGATGGTGCCGTGATGCGCTGCGTACGGGACAAGGTGAGTGGGCATCTGGTTGGTTGATGGTTGGGTAGCGTAAAAACGCGCATCTGCCACGTGAGACGAAGGAAGTGACGGTTGGGAAGCGTGGAAATGCGGTTGGGTCATTGACAGTTGGGCGGAAGGTGGGGCTGAGGAGACGGGGCGGCAGGGACTTGGGTCGGTGGATGGTTGGTGAGAAGGGAAAAAGGGAAAACCCTTGGGACTCCTGGCCATCACCTGCTGACGTGCACCTCCAGCCCAGCCGTGTCGCAACTCGCTGCCCTCCTGCGCACGTGTGTTTTGTGTGCAGCCCCAAAGGCCCCCCCGACCTACCTACAGGCGTCACCCTTCCCTGCACCTCCCCTTCCCTCCCCTCCCCTGTGTGGCCGGCCACCCTAGTCCAGTAGCATGCGCGCGCGTCCCGGTGTCCGGAGGCTATGCACACGCTACACTTCCCCAGTCGCGTTACCGGTTCTATTATTGGTACTCCCCTGTTCAAACCCAAAACCTGCCCCCAAACCCTAAACCCTGAACCCTTAAAACCTTCTTCCGCGCAGTGCGCTCACCACGTGCTCCGGGCGGCCCTTCACCACGTACCACACCACCGCCAGATCTTCCTCGTAGATGGACTGCAGGTATGTTGTATGACAGACGGTTAGTACAGTAGTTGGTACCCGGTAGTTGGGGACTGCCGCAGACGGGCACCGCACGCGCGCTTAGCTCGTCGCCAACTGCCATCACTCCCTCCGCGCCCCACGCCCCGCGCCCCACTTTGCACGGCAGGCGGCGCTGCCCTCCCTGGCGCGGCATCCGTACGGTTGCAGGCTGGTGCAGTCGCTGCTGCAAACGGTTTGCGAGCCGGAGCGGTGGAAGGCCATCGGCTGGGACTTGCTGCAGGTGGGAGTGTGAGAGGAGTACGGGGCGGTGGGCGCGGCGGGTGTATGTGTTCTGGTGGCTGGAAATGTCCGGAGGCAGGCAGGTTGCTTCCTTAGGACCAGATGTGGATCGTAGCGTTTTGAAATGGTCGTTGAGAGTTTCGTGGTGTGAGATCTTCCGGTTTCGAGGCCGTGTGCGGAGGCGGTTGCCGGTGCAATGATTTCTGAAAACGTTATGGTCTTGGGGCCAGGTGAGATTCCTTGTGGCTGAGTAAGGCGCGCTGAAGTGCCTTCACCTGTCTCCCCCTCGCCCCCTGCCCCTCTTCCACCTGCTCGCCGCCTTCCCCCCGCCAACCCTCGCTCTTCCCCACAAACACACACACCACCACCATCTCGCCGCAGGACGCACCGCAGCTGGGCGGTCACGAGTACGGCAATTACGTGATGCAGACGCTTGCGCAGGTGGGCTGGACGAGCTAGGCGGGGAACCCCGAGTCGTGCGCGCGCGCGATGGCATGTGTAATGCGGTGCTGTGCGGGACATGCACGGCGCAGTTGAGGGTGCTGAGTACTAACGGAGCCCGAAAGCGACTGTATGTGACTGAAAGTGACTGTATGGACGAGCCTGCCAGCCCACGTTGTTGTACCGGTTACGCCAGCCCACGTGTGCTTCGCTGCACGCACCTAGCAGCACCCAGCTGCACATACCTCACCGCGCCGCTAGTACCTCACCCCTAATTTACGGTAATACGGTCTTTAAACACCCCTAAAACCCTAACCACCTAGCCTATCGGATATCCAACCAACCATCCCTCACCTCCACCGTCCCACCTATCCACCTCCGCGCTCGCCGCCCACCATCAGGTCGCCGCGCCCGCCATCCGTACGGCCCTGGCGGGCGCCCTGTCGGCGCACGCGGTGCGGCTGGCATGCTGCCGCCACGGCAGCCCGGTTCTGGAGGCGGTGCTCAAGTACGGCAGCGAGGGGGACCGGGAGGTGATGCTGGCTGCGCTGCTGGGGGTGAGTCAGCCACCTTCAACAAACCTCCATAACGCTAACTCCCAACAGCCACGTTCACTATATTGCCCGTATACAGTTGCTGACAATCAAAGTGCCTGGTATCGCGTCCTCACGTGGCTCTGCGTCAGTGGTTGTTGTTGTAACGGTTACAGTGGGTTCCAGACCAAGAGGTAGACCAGTGATGTATCAATGCGCACGCTCCTTCAGCCCTATGTGCGCCCTTACCCGACGTTTGCCCCGCAGGCCTCGGTCACCGCCCCCGCTGGCTCCCAGCCGGCTTCTGCCCCCCGCATCCACCAGGGCACCCTGGGTGCTGCATCGGACAGCGAAGGCCAGCAGGCGACGGCTGCCGGCGGCGGCGGCCCTGGCGGTGTGGGCCGCGCGCTGCGCCTCGCTTGTGATCCCTTCGGCAATTACGTGCTGCAGCGCTGCTTTCAGGTGGGTCCAGGGAGGGTGGCTGGCTATTTAGGTGGCTTGGCTAGGTGGCTTGGCTAGGTGGGGGAGTTAGTTGGCACATGACGGAATTCATGGGGTGCGGGTATGTCGCGTGCCCCTGGCAGCTCACACATGCTGGGGCGCTGGCTGCTGGCTGGCGCTAGGGTGCCGTGTAGGGCGAGCCTCCTCGCCCCGCTCTATGCCCTGGTCTGTGACACGTAACGCTGCCCTCCACGCCCTCTACGCCCTCTACGTCCTCCACGTCCTCCACGTCCTCCACGTCCTCCACGTCCTCCACGTCCTCCACGTCCTCCCTCCACGCCCGCCCTCCCGCCCTCCCGCAGGTGTGCAGTCCGGCCCAGCAGGCGCGTGTCGCCGCCGCGCTGCTGCCCACCATCCCCGAGCTGACCGCCCGCTGCTCCAGCAGCCACCACCCTGGCATGGCGGCGCTGCTGGCGCGGCTGCAGGAGATCACGGCCGACCCCTCATTGCTCCATCAAGCGGAACAGCAGCAGCAGCAGCAGCAGCGGCCACCGCCGCCACCGCCCCCACCGCCGCCGCCGCCGCCACCAGCCCTTCGGGAGGCCGCGGCCGCGCCGGCTGTGCCAGCGCCGGCGGCGGCCTCCTACCCGCCAGCCAGCGCGGCCTCTCTGGCTGCCAGCTGGTCAGCTAGCCGCGGCGGCGCCCGCGGCGGCAGTAGCAGCAGCAGTAGCAGTCCTACCAGTCTGATGCGAGCCACGTTCGGCGCTAGCAGCAGCAGCTTCGGCAGCAACAGTAACCCCAGCAGCGGCTTCGTTGGCAGCAGCAACAACAGTAGCACGGCCGGAGCCGCCGCCGCGGTCTTTCCCTTTCCCCTGGAGCCCCCGAGTGCTGCCGAGTTGGCGGCGGCGGCAGCGGCGGCCGACGGCGGGAGTGACGCGGCTGCGGCGACGGCGGCGGCGGTGGCGGTGGCGGCGGCGGCTCGTGCTCTCAGCTTAGAGGAGTGGGCGTTGGTGGCCGCTGCTGGCGGCGTCGACGTCATGGACGGCCCTGACGGCGACGGCGACGGCGGCGGCGGCGGCGGCGGAGTGCATGTCGACGGGATGGTTTTCCCGTCAGCGGCAGCGGCGTCGTACCTCCGCCTCTCACCGCTGCCGGACTGGTGTGTAATGGAGCAGCCGAAGCTGCAGCGGCGCGGCCCGTCGGCGCCGGCGGCGGCGGCGGATGCTGTCGATGCCTCCGCTTTCGAAACCAATGCTGACAACACCGATGTTGCTGCTAGTGGCCGCGCTACTGCCCTCGGTAGCAGCGGCGATGGCCCCCCCGGCGGCGGCTGTGGTGGCGGCGTTACGCTGGGTATCAGTCGCAGCCAAGAGGTGGCGGCGGGGCGCCTACTGCTGCGCACCCTCAGCCGGGTTACTAGCGCTGGCGGCGGCGGCGGCGGCGGCAAGACCGTTGGCGGCGCGGGTGGCGGCGGCCCCGCGGCGGGGGCGGAGGCGGTTGAGGATGATGAGGATGCCGTGCTGTCGGACGAGAGCGTCCTGGCGGTGCTCCGCGCCCTGGGGCTTGCGCCGGTCGGCAGCGGCAGGCGGCAGCAGCTGTAGCGGCAGGCGGCAGCAGCTGTAGCTCCAGCTGCAGGTATTGAGCTTTAGCAGTAGCTGGGGTGGCTACCAGAGTATGCTGGGGTGGCTACCAGAGTATTCGGGGGTCCAGAACCGCCAGGTTGTAGTACGTAGCCCCAACGGCTGAAGCCGCTCGGGCCATTTACAGTGGAGGCCTGAGAAAGGAATTATGTACGGCAGTAGTATGACAGCGGCCGCGTGAACAGTTGTAGTTGATTGAGGGCTTCCAGCTGGCTGTGTACAGCAGCGATGCGGGAGTGCGCGGGCCTTATGTTGCAAATGCGTGTACTTTTGAGAATGGTGGTTATGACAGTTGATAGTTGGCTGCATCATGGCAGCCGCGTCACGCGCGTTGAAGCGCCCGGAGAGCGGCAGTTGTACGACCCGTGTTCCGTTTTCGTTTTCGATCTGATAGCAGAGGCGTAGACCGCAATGTGCTTTGGATTGTCGCGTGGCGCTCGCGTATGTGGCGGACTCGATTGCAGTTATACCGTTATTGCAGTTATACCGTTATGCAGTTATATTCCGTTTGGCCATATACATGTTATGTCCGTCTATCAAGCAGTTAGCGTCGCTGGGCAGTGATGTGGTGTCGTACCCAATGACTGGCCCCTAATCGCCAGCGTGCTTGCACCTCGTATGCCTTCCCACGCCATACGGTACGGCTCCGTACTTCAGAGCGAAGGTTACTTGTCGATCTTTGGTGAGCAGCGGTGCCGACGATGGGGGGCGGGCTCCTTCCGTGACTCACTCGCGCCTCTTCCGCAAGAGGCGGTCCCATGCCGTACGTAATCACATAAGGGCGGGGGGAAGGTCTCGTCAACCCGGCTGCCGGCTCCTGCCGTACATTTCGGTTTCTGCCACGTATTCCTCTGGAGTCCCGCCGGGTGCATGTATTTCTATATCTAGGGGGAGACTCGGGGGTCCTCAAATCGATCAACCACGTTGGTAATTGTTTTCGCCGCTAGCTGCGCTCTGGTAGCCCGCCCATATGAGGACCACGCCCGGTCTGCAGCGTCGGGAAAGGCTGATAGATATATGTAGATATATGGAATCAAGCTGCCTATATAGGACTCGTATTTCCCTCCCATGTATGGTCGAGGTAGGCTTGCTTGTTGCGAATGTGGCTTAGCGCATGTTTTTTGATCTAGAGACGTCCGGTAGTCAGGCTTCTGGTCGGTCAGGCTTCTGTCATGGTCACGTGCTCGGTAGGAAAGTACGTCAGTACTGCACACCCGCGCTGAGCTGCGGCTCAGCGCCTGCTGAGGACGTGGTACGGCACGATGCGCGTGCTATTATGCTATTCGCCCGGTGTTCGGGTCTTGCTGCTTACCCGATCCATCCCGATTCCTGGAGCGTCATTCCCCTGTCATGTCATGATGTGCCGGCCGAAGCAGCAGTAATGGATGGCTGTCTTGGCCAAAGTACCGGTAGTTGCAGAATGTGCGTCTATTGATTATGGAGAGTCGATTGGATTAACAAATCCCGTGACAGTTACTAGTACTGGATCCCGGCGGGTGCGGGCATCTTTGGTTTGAACGGAGAGTTGGTTAAGGTTGGTTGCTGGTGGTTGATTATCGAGTCCATACGGTTACAGGATGCCGCCTGCTTGCGTCCTAAGATGTACGATTACGACAGTCTTATCAGCCATATATTAACATGAATTATGCTTGTTGATAGACCAACGCCTACCAAGTTGTACGCCACGCCTTCATTAAGGCGCTGTGCGATGCTGTTGTAACAGTTGCACTGACAGTTCGCATCACCTACCCGCGGCCCCCCCCGCCCATACATGTCGTACCCGCGCCAACTGTCCCTGCCGTACAGTGCTTCTCCACCTGACGTTTCGTCAGTTGGTTTCGTTCAGCCTCGGGCTGCACCCGTGGCTGCGCCGCCAGCACGCCACCGTGCGGCACCCCAGACGTTATCGACCCGTGGGTCCTTCCATTCACAAACACGCGCAGCCAGCGCTCTTCACGAACCGCCCCAATACACCCCCCATGCTATGCCCTCTTGTATGCCTTACTTGGAAGGGGCGTTGCAATCACCGCCGCGGCGTGACCCACCATTCCCGGTCCGTTAGAACCGATACCATCACCACCACCTGCTATGCTGCCCGCCACCCACTATTACTAACTTGATCTGTATTATGCTCTGTCCTATCCTGTTGCGAACCGCTCTGAGCTAATCCGACCTAAATCATCTGTTTCGGTGCACGACGAAACCGCCTCATCCCGCTATATGTCCGACCCCTCCCGCTACACTCCACATTTGCCCCTGGCGGTGCCGCTGCCGCCACCACCCGACCCCACCACTACCGCCACTGCTACCGCTTCGCCGCCTGCGCCGCCGCATCCATCATCGACTCCGCGAGCACCTTGTCTGGGTTTCGGAGCTCCACCGGCGGCAGAGCCCCGGGGGTGCCAGGCGGGGGCGTGTGTATTTCACTGTAGGTCCCGCACTTGATGCATCCGTCCGCCCAGACACCGTCGAACCTAGGTCCAGGGAGGGCGAAGGGGCGGGGGGGCGGCGCGGCGCGGCGAGGTGAGGATTACGTGCGCGATGGGGTGCAGGGTCCGGGGCTGGACCGAAGGCTGGGTTGGGACCTGCGGTAACGCCGCTCCAGAGAGGGCTGGCGCACCCCGTAGGCGGAAACGCCGCCAGATGCGGCGTCCCCCGGGTCGCCACCCCTCCCAGGGCCGCAGTACACGGTTATCGTGGCGCAAATGGTTAAGACGCCCTGTAGTTGCACGACCTGACACCCGCCCCCGACACCGAAGCCCATCGCGCTCATGCCGCAAACCCAAACACTGACCCCCTGGTCCCGAGCCCCTTACCCGCCTGCCCCCTGCGCCGACCTCACCGTTTCCCCTTGCTCATGTAGAAGTACGTCCCAGTGCCGTTCTTTTGATCGCTGGCCCACAGCCCTTCGTACACGTCACCGTTGGCGTACATCATGGTTCCGGGGCCGCACCTGGGGAGGGAAAGAGGGGTGGCAGGCAGGGTAGCCGCGGGTCAGCGGTCATGACCTGGGGGGGGGGGCTGTCGTAACCCAGGCGCCCAAAACGGCGGTGCCACAAAAACAACCAACGGCGGTGCCACAAGCCAACCGAATCCTCAAGCAAAGCGAGTGTCTGCAGTGGGCTGTTGCAGATACCGGGGCCCTGCTGCCAAGCCAGTGCGTGCCGTTGCCTCTCGGTGCCTCCCGCCGCCCACCTGCCGTTACGCCGCAATTGTTGCAACCCTCCATCCCCAGATCCCAACGGACAAACCCAAGCACGGCTTGGCGGGGCCCTGGACCCGCACTCCACCCGAATGAACCCCCAAACCCTGCGCACCCCCACTCCCACCCTCCCGGCTTCCGCCTGTGCCCTCCCCTGCCATAACAGCACCCAAGCCGCGCTCACTTGACGTCGTTCTCAAAGTAGCCCTCGTACACGTCGCCTCCGAAACCGTCCACCGGTCGCCCGCCGTACACGGCCCTTCCTTTCCCGTGCCGCTTGCCGTTGTGCCACTCGCCCTCGTACGTGTCGCCGTTGTCCGCGAAAAAGGTGCCATGGCCCTGGGGGAGGGGTTCGTGAAATGGGACGGTGCGCAATGTTCCGACGGCTCAGGGAGGGCAGGTCTAGAGGGTTTTGGAGAGTTGGGAGGCGGCGATGGATAAGGCCCAGGAGCGGCGGCACGAGCCCAGTCATCCGGCTCATAACGGGAGGCACAAAGGGGGCCGCGTCATGACCCCGAACGACATGACGTGTTGGCGAGCATGCTCCGATTGCTGTTCTGGTACGACAGGAAATGCCGTACGATTCACGCTGCTTGGGGTTCACATGTTTCCCCGGCCGCCCCTGCCCCGTCCCTAACGCCGTCCCTTCCCCTTGATACGAGAAACCCGGTGTGCTGAGGTGTACGGCCGTAGCGGCAGCGGCCCCCTACCCTGACCACGTTTTCCCCTCACCGCTGCACAGGCCCAAGCCACTTTTCCGCCATGCGTAGCTTCGGGTTTGGCCACCCCAGACCTCTTCGGCATGCCCTCGTGGCCCATACCACGGCATGAAGGACCTCACAGCGGGTCACCGCCCGAACCCACCCCGCCTGCTCCACGGGTCTTCCACGGGTCTTCCTCGAAACCCCGCCTGCTCCTCACGACCGCATTCCTAACCCGCTTGGGCTCATCCAACATCCCACCCCGCCTCACACAGCTGGTGCAGGGCCCACGAGGCGACCCCACATCAACGCAGCTCAGCCTTTCACGTCGCAACCCGCAATCTTTGCCCTCCGCAATCTTTGTCCTCCGCAATCGCCCCTCCAATCGCGGCCTTACCGTGGGCTGATCGTGACGCCACTCGCCATTGTAGCGCACCACGTACTTGCCCTCCCGGAACAGCCAAAGCGTCCCAAGGCCGTGCCGCATGTCATTCGCCCAGTCCCCCTCATACTTGTCGCTGTTTTTATAGATGACCGTGCCCTTCCCTGCAGGGGAGGAAGCGCAGAGTCAGGGCCGTACCCAACGCGTGCGCACTGGGCCGTCCACTTTCAGGAATGTACGCACGCCATCGCATCTACAGCAGGCAGAGATACGGCCGATGGGCTTTGTGTGGCGACGCACCCTGCTTCTTGTTATCCTTCCATGCGCCTTGATAGCGCTCTCCCGTCGTCCAGTAAACAGTGTGATGCGGGCCCTCCTTTTGAGCCTGAAATATGTTCGCCGGACGATATGAAGGGACGCGGTAGAGGTAAACATCGCGAATTAGGCATCGGGGACGCGCACTAGGAAATATAAACGACAAAATACCTTCTGATCAGCTGTCTTCCATAATTGCTCCTTCCTCCGCAGAGACTCCGCCGTGAGAGTTCCAGGAATGTTGGGTGGCATTTCTCAGGTGAGCAAGGCTGGTATAAGTGGTGTTTCAGAATGGCGTTAATGTTCGACAGTGTGCTTGATGTTCGCAGATTATATTTAAGCCCTTTGCTTACGTGAAAGCCTCGAAGCGAAATCCGTACGCACGTACGGCTCGTCGTCTCCTGCTCTCGGTCCCTCTCGCATATGCCTATACATACATGCATATGCCTGTTCATGCTAACGGGCCTTCTATAGATAGTCCAAAATTGTCCATGAGCGCGCTGAGGTTGCCGGAGCGACTGAGGCGTGAGGGTTGTCACATCGTCAGTGTTCCATTAAAAGCTTTCGCATGCCATGATGATTGTTTGGGAACTACCTGAATGGCGCGCGTATAAATCGTGTATGCAGTTTACTAGCTAAAGGGCGCATTTTTTTACTCGCTTCGACACTTCCTTTTGGAAAGTCGGCGGAGTTGTCCCAACGCGGTCATAGAGCATACTGGTTGAATGTTAAGCTTTGTTGTCGAGCCCATGGGTCCCATTCAGCTAGGCGTAGCACAGGAGCCTCCCGTCGTATTAAACTTGCTTACACAGCACCATGATCACTTCCGCCGCATACCGGTATGACGCCTCGAGTTTGTTGCGTGCATCCGGATCCGTAAGTCCCGGATCCAGCAGGCCGACGCGGCCTAACCCATTCCATGAAAGTTGAGGAACTTAGCCACCGCCATGAGACGTAAGTTGTCTGCCAATACTGGCGCCGTGCATTGCGGTCTGCCTCCAACGCTTTCGACGAGATTCCCAGGCAAAAGATATCCGATCATGCACCACTCAAAACCGGCTTGCAAATGTCCAAGCTTTACCTGCTCGGCCCGCCGCCCACCACGCCTTAACACCACCACGAGCATCAGCACCTAACCCGAAACGAACCTTCTCACCTGGTGCTGCAGTCCCCAGCATCGTCAGCACGCAGAAGCGGACGCAGGGCCGTGACCCCTCCGCGCGGCAAAAGTTCGAAACCACTCACGCGAACGAGCCACCAGCCGGCCCCCATGCATGCACCCCTTGCAGCATCAACCCTTAAAACCAGAGGCCCCAGGTACATCACCCCGCCGCCAAGCGCTGCCGCTCCTCCTGGAGCTTTCTCAGCAACCCGCAGCCTCCCCTGGTCCATCCCTGCAGCTGCTGCCACCGCCCAAGCATACCGACACGCCAGAGCACGTGACCCACCCCACCCTCCCGTGTTCCAAACCCCCACCCCGCCGTGCCGGCGCGCCACGCCAGCAGCGCTTAGTAGCGCCTGTCCCCGCGGGACCCGCCACCCCCGCCCCGGCTGTAGCCGCCCCGCTCCCGATCGCCGCCGCGATCACCGCCCCGATCGCCGCCCCGATCGCGGTCCCGGTCACCACCCCGATCGCGGTCCCGGTCACCGCCGGCGCGCTCACGGCTGCGTGAGCGCGAGCGGGAACGGGGGTCTCGTCGTTCGTCGGCGCGACCACCTGCGCGGTCCTCGTGGCTGCCAGCGCGCTCCTGCGACAGCGCCCAGAAACCAAGCGGGGGTTACAACGGGAGTATCGCGAGTATTGTGACACGAGGTTGTAACGGGGTAGTTGTAAAGGTAGAGTATGAATGCCTTCTACCGAGACCCCCAGTCCTCGGCACCATTGCGCTGCCCTTGCTGCGCCTTGCCCGCCTGCCCTCACCCACCCTGCATTGCCCTGTTCTAAACGTTTTTTCTCGCATCCACGGGTCTTCCTCGAACCCCTCCCCCCGCCCCCGACCGAGCTCACCGCCGCACTGGGCGCCGGATTGTACTCCCCGCGCAGTCGCGCCAGCGCAGCCTCCTCGCGGGCCTTACGGTCCGCCTCGCTCATGCCGCGAAACTGCTTCTTAAGCCGCCCGAACTCGTCGTACCTGTCGTACACACGCAGAGGTCAGCAAAACGAACAACCACCTCAACGGAAGGCAGGTAGGCACCGGTTCGTGTGCTTAGGTTTCGGACTTGCTTGTACCACTTCACCGTGTCACAACGACGTGTGCGTAACTCGTCGCCCGGGCTCAAGTTAGCCACAAGCCAGCGCCAACGGAGACACCGGCACATGCCGCGCCCAACGCAAGAGTGTGCTGACGCACGCTCTCTTGCCCTTCCCCCTCCCCGCCTCACATGTCCTGGTCCTCGTACTCCTTGCGCCGCCGCCTGGCCTCCTCCAGCTCCTGCTCATCCAGCTCCTTGAAGCCGCCACCCTGCCCCTCCCGGCGCATGTCCATCGTGCCTGCGACCCACGGGTCAGTAAGGCCGAGGTTAGGGCCACACGGGCGCGCAACAGGCCATGCGCATAGTGGAACGCCTGCCGAGCTATGCACGTTCGCATTGGAACATGCAAGAGAGACGCTATGCTGTTTCAACGCCGCCGGATTTCCACCCTTCGCTCGGGCATTGCCCCTCGGTCAATTGAATAGGGGGGCAAGGCCCCATACGCCGCGAATCAAATCAGCCTTCCTCCTAGCCTAGGCGCTCCAAACGTAGCGCAAAATACGGTGATGCCCAGGCACAGACTTCCGAATGTGCCTGCTGCCCTACATCGCCGCCGGCCTCCACTTACCCGGCTTGCATGTCCCGCACATGTTGCACTTGTTGCGGCGAGCCCAGTTCATGTTACCGCAGCTGGGGCACGCCCAGTCATCCGGTGTGAACAGCCCCGCTGGCCCCTGAGGAGCCGCCACCACGCGTGCCTTGTCGCCGCCGCCGGCAGCAGCAGCTGCTGGAGGGGCGGCAGCCGCAACAGGAGGGGGAGCCACAGCAACGGGGGGCGGGGGGCCGCCAGCAGCAGGTCCGCCCCCGTAGCCGCCACCACCACCGCCATCGTAGCCGCCACCACCACCCCCGTAGCCGCCGCCGCCGCCTCCATGGCCGCCACCACCGCCACCACCGTAGCCGCCACCGCCTCCACCGCCGCCGTAACCACCACCGCCGCCGCCGCCACCATATCCTCCATCTGTTGCGCCGTCGACGGAGGGCCGGAGGGAAAACCAAAGCCAGCTCAATCCGCGCAGTAGCGTGCGAGCAAGCAACATCCCATTTCGGTGGGATGAGGTGCCGCCCGCAAGCATCTCTTGCCAGCATAGCCGCCTGCCATCTCTATCCTCGATGCACCGTCGCCACATCACTCGCGGGCACCCCGACGCCCGTCGGCCCATGGAAACCTTCCGCCCGCATTCGGAAAACCAACCCTGACCGAAGATCACGTACCTTGGCCGCCGCCGCCCCCGCCCTGCGGAGCACTCGTTGACGTGCGCGGAGTGGTGCACTTGTGACACTTCTGGCGGAAGGCAAAGTTGACGTTACCGCACTTACTGCACGCCCAGTCGCCGGGGCGGCCGCCCTGGGGGGCACCACCGCCGCCGCCGCCGCCAAAGCCGCCACCGCCGCCCATACCTGCGTGCATCGCATGAGGCTCACAACCGCAATACAGCGCAACAAAGGCGCCGCGCAACAATGCAGCTGTCCGTGGCCTCTGCCATCAGCGCACCCACCAGGCGGAGGAGCCTGGTTGTAGCCATCGCCGTAACCCCCACCCCCACCACCGCCACCTGCAGCAGGCATGGAGGCGTCCATCAGTGACAGCTAACAGCGGTTAGGCAGGGGATGCCGCAATGTAAGACCGGATTCTGCCCCACAGTATACGTTGTCTTGGCTTCTCGCAAGGGAGCTTATTGGTTGTGCATGCCACCCATGGGGCACAATACAGCCGGGGCGTGGACGCTCAGAAGGGCATGAGCACCATGCAGGCTGCAAATTTGTAGCCTACGGGTCCTTAATAAGCATCCGTTGGCGGCAAAGGCTACAGCCTTACAGGGTCCCGCGCAACATGCCTCCTAATTTCAGCGGGGCACACGGCTGGTCACAGCTTGCAACAGGGTTGGTGGTCGACCCATAAACCCCACTGCGCACCATAGCCACCGCCGCCGCCACCACCGCCGAATCCTCCGCCGTAACCCCCAGGGGCCTGCTTCTTTTGGGACAAGGTTACGTTGAGCATGGAGCCTGCCGGGACATGCGGAATGGGGGAGGGAGTTCGGGGACCACGCGTCAGGTCACGTGCTCGCCGGTTCTGATTTTGAAGGACTGCGTGCTGCAGCAGCACGTCATTGGCTAGACGGACTAACAAATGTTTGGAGGTACTTCCTTGTTCGTATCATGCAGAGGGTATAAGAATGCATGCAGGTCAACCTCCCAAGTGCCGACAGACTCGGAACGCAACCGTGCACGAGTGCGGCATGAACAACGGAAGCGACACAAACCACGATCCAAAGGAAGAATCCCAGCTCGCACCTTTCCAATCCTTGTTGCCAAACCATTGCACGGCCGAGGATGCAGAGAACGGGTCATCGTAGGTGACAGTTCCGTCACCCTTGAGTGCTCCAGTAGCCTTGTCACGGTAAAGCCAAATCTTCGGTTTCTTGGTCTTCTTGTCGATCTTTATTATGCCGATAGAACCGAAGTACTCGGCCAGATCTGCGGAGCGACCCCACCGCGGCCCTCATCACCCGTGCGCTGTGGCCCAGAGACCGTTGCGGAGCCACGCAATAGCCCACGACCGGGCTACCCGGCCAGCGGGCTTTGGGCCCGCCGCCACACCTTGCTCCGTTATGTTGGGCGGAAGGCCGCTGACATAAATGGTGTCCGTGTCCGGCACGTCAAATGACATGGTGTCTGGATTGTAGGCCATCTTGCAGGTGGCCTCGCCGGGCCCAAGGCCCGAACCTTAATGGTGTTACTGGCACAACGGCTCGACAGCAATTGGATGAAAAAAAGCTAGAAGAGATATAAAGTCTTGTTGTATCCCTAGATGTTTTAAAGATGTACTTGGTTGGAGTGTCTCACCACAGGTCATGGCAGCATGGCGAGCGTACGACTACGGGCCCGTGCGTCAGGTTTGTTCGCGCTGCACAATTTCATGGCCAATCGCACATTCCATGAACATTTTCTGGTGATTGCTAATTAGGAATTTGACTGGGGCATTGACAGCCACAGCCGTCTCTCGGATACAGCTGTTTGCAGGATTCCTACATAAATCTTTGTACCGGTATATTATATAAGTTGAATGCCGCGCGGGATTAAGCCAGAGCCCTCTGCGCCAGCACCCACCGAGGCCCCCAGCAAAAGCGAGGCTGCCACGAAGGGAGCCAAAGGCGCTAAGGCGAAGTCAACTCCTCTGGCAGTGAACAAACCCCAACTTAAGAAAAAAGAAGGCCAAAAAGAGGGCCAGAAAACAACCACAAGCAGCGGCGACGGTGGAATTGATATCGCGGAGCTGGAAAAGAAACGCAAGGAGCTGACGGACCAGCTGCGAAAGTGCGAGGTGCAGGTGAGACAGCTTTCCGTCGCTGAATCGGGGGTTGGAGGGGTTACGGGATGGCACCGAATTAAGATCCAAGGAGGGTTCGTGTCTAAACCAGTTCATGATGGGTCGGCCTCTAATTGGTTCAGTCTGTGTAGACCGTAAATGCGGCGCAGGGTGCTCGACCATGGAGGGCATTATCACCATCGCTTGTTTGCGTAGAGGGCTACTTTGGTGACTGCCATAGATGCACTCACCGCAGCCTGCGATGACACAGAAAACCCTTGGAAGCCGATGGCGCGCGCCTCTCCCCTTCGTGCTGACCTCTTCCCGATCGCCCCGTCCTTTGGCAACCTGGCGCTGACCTGATTCCACAAGATCCATCGGCTGGAGACGCAGTACTTTGAAACTGCCAACCCGCAAGGAAACGCGCTCAAAGGTGCGCTGGCGGGAGCGTGGAGGCGGGCGGTACTACACCTGTGCCTGTATTGCACCTGTACTACACCGTTGGACGAACCACGCATACAGAGGACCACGAGCGGATCACATCGCCAGGACAGTGCAGTGCGCGGCAGCCGAAGCCGTTGTCATGGCTTACGTTTTAGGGTTTTAGGGCGATGTCCTCTTCAGGTTTTACAGGTTTCAGTGGCGTACGTTACACCGCGGTCCGGTTTGTTGGGAGGATGCGCGTATGGGTGTGTTTCTTGCCATAGCGGGCCGTGTGGGCCCAGACGGTCAATGGGGTCCGAGAAGCCTTTGCACGGCAGAGCGAAGGAGCCCGCTGCGCGGCAGCTTCCCAAAAAGCCCCATCTCCGGCTGGACAAATGGGTGAACCCTCTCTGCAGTCCCAGCACAAAGGTGCCAGCGACGCGCCTTTCCCTGTTGCTGCGAGCTCACACTGACCGCATTGCATGCCATGCGCCAATCACAAAAACACGGCCCGGCATGCACGGAACGCTTCCAGACACCCCTTACAAGACGTCCAGTACAAATGCGTTCCGAATTCATGCTGCGAAGCTCCCGCGGCGGTTGTCGCATATGCGACTGCCTTTAACGGCTTCTGGCAGGTGCTTGCCTGTGGCTGCCTGCACTGCCCATGTGCCCAACACGGCCCTTGCCCCCTGCCTGGCCACCCCACCCCCGGGCTACTGCACCCAACGCAGGGTATGAGGGCTTGCTGTCGTCCACTGCCGTGAGTGAGAAGAAGGCTCAGTTCAGGTTCGAGGACCGCATCTTCTCCGGATCATCCACATCGGGCAGCAGCGCTAAGGGGGAGTGGCTAGGCTGATGGGCGGTGGTTTCGATTGTAACACGCTGGCCGTGGCCGCGATGTCGTGGTGGCGGCTGGCCGGGGATGTTGCCGTAGCCTCTTCAGCCGGTCGAGGGGCTTCCTCATATAAGTCGATTCGACAACATTTTCAATGAAGGGCAAACATACGGCTCATCAAGCGCCAATGCTTGGAGTGGACGTGGCCGGGCTGTCGTGAGGGGCTGAGAGGGAGTCGCCGGACGAGGAATGGCGTAGGGAACAAACCGAAGAAGAGGCATTGATGGTTTGGAGCCAAGGGTGGGGGGTACGCAGGCTCACGTGAAGGGG
Source organism: Yamagishiella unicocca (assembly GCA_003116995.1). Classification (NCBI taxonomy): domain Eukaryota; kingdom Viridiplantae; phylum Chlorophyta; class Chlorophyceae; order Chlamydomonadales; family Volvocaceae; genus Yamagishiella; species Yamagishiella unicocca. The sequence goes on from BDSL01000040.1 coordinate 784,661, forward strand.
GATGGTGGGCCGCAGGACGCCGCGGGGCTTGATTGGGTCGGACCAGGTGGCTGGGCTGGTGCTGCGGCGGTTGCAGCTCCTTTGATGCTGGTAGTGATGGGGACCTGAGTGTGAAGCAAGCAATGGAGGTACTGCATTGGGGGGACCGCATCGGAGTGCTGTTGCTGCTGGTGTCCTGCCGGCCTATGATGCATTCGCTCGATTGCTCGTGCCCGTACCGCTGTTCATTAGCGGTAATGGAACTGAACCGTGAGTGTAGCTGTAGAGAGGGGGCCGTCTAGCATAGGACACCAGGGAGGGGTGATGGGGGAGGAGCTCGAGTAGATAGAGTGATGTCCCGCCTAGCGTTTTGGACCTGAGGTTTTGGGACACAGACCAATACTGGGGGAAGGGTCGGCAATGTGAATCTGCGTTGTGCTAGCGTTTTGCGTCCCTTGCTTACTAGCGCATACATTATATACTGCGACGCTGTATAAAGCGTGCAAATGGAACTGAAAGTCTCTCTAGAAGCCCGTGCAGTTGTACGGGATGACGTGTCCCTGATGTCGCTTTAGCTTTGTGCGCATCGCTTAAGGCGCATCAACCACCATACGTTGAACAAATAGCGGCAAGCGGTTGATCCCGCGGTCTCGGCGACGGTGCGGCCATAGAGATCAGATTGTGTTCAGCACTCAACCAAGAACGTCGGCTAGAGAAATCAACACCTCAGATCAATTTGACAAAGCATCTAAAGATGGCGACTTGTAGGTTGCTATCAGCCGCTGTCCTCTTAGGCCTGTTAGCGGCACAGGCGAGCGCATTTTACCCGGCGGGTGGGCCTGTCGTGGAGCTGACGGCGAGCAACCTTAAGTCCAAGGTCAAAAGCGCTGGTCTTATGCTCACAGAGTTCTACGCCCCATGTTAAGTTGCGATAGGCGGTTATGTCTGCACGTTGGATTTCCAGCCCATTTACAACTAACATGAGCGACTGCCCATGCCCCTTACTTCCTTCTCGCTCACAGGTGTGGACACTGCAAGGTGAGACATAAGCAGGGTCGGGATCGCATACGGGAAAGCTTGCTTGCTCAGTGTCAGCCAGTTGGACTACGCGCCTGAGCAAGCTATGGGCCGCTGAGACTAAACCTTGCACAGCGCGAACTAGTGCAGCTGGTGTTGATTGCATTCTGTTCTGTGAGAAAAGATCCTCGTAGCAAGACCCTGTCGTGTTTTGAGTACGTCCTGAGCTTGCGAAACACATGCAAGACATGGCCGGACGTTGTTGGGTCCCGCCCCCAGCGCAGTTGACTGCGGCACTCGGCCCGAAACGCAACGAAAGGAGCTCGCGAACAGTTCACATCCTTGCATTGAGCATTACATGTATGTGAAGCACATCTCGTCCGAACGACAGCTGGCGGTTTTCCTGCGTAACCTGCAGTCCAAGTTCTCTTTGGCATTAGCATCATCTCCCCGCCGTCCCCCAAACAACCCCTCGCCCTGCACGGCGCAGTCCCTCACTCCCGTCTGGGAGCAGGCTGCCAAGGCGCTCAAGGGCATCGTGGCAGTCGGCGCTGTGGACGCTGATGCTCACAAGGAGGTGGCGGGGGAATACCGCATCCAGGTAGGGGCCGAGAAAGAGAGAAAACACACGGTGGTTGGCAGCGGGATATGTTGCGGGGCCGGGTACGGCGGAGGTGTACGACTTCGTAACGAGTGGCGTCCAGCGCGCGTGGGAGAAGGGCGGGCGTGGCACGGTTGCATAGGGAGGAGCGGTGATACGGAAAATACGGAACAGCAAACAGAGCGAAGGACAAAAAGCAGGTAACAAGCAGCGAGGCGGAGGTGCAAGCCTTGCTGATGATGCCCCTGACGCGCCCACCTCCTCCCTCCTCATCCCACCCCACCCCCGGCCCCCCGGTCTTCTCGCTACCTCCCGCCCCTCGCCTTGTGCCGGCACCCAGGGCTTCCCCACCATCAAGCTGCTGTACGTGGATGACGCTAGCGGCTCCGTCAAGTCGGTGGACTACAGCGGCGGCCGCACCGCCAAGGTGAGGGATGAGGGCAGAGGGGCGGTCTCGGGGGCGAGTCGCCGGCAGGGGATATGAACCCAGAAAGAAGCCCTGGGGGGCTGCTCGACTGGGCTGGGGTGAAGGGTGCCACAATGCGCCGCGTCGGTTTCTTCCGTATGCCCAGATGAGCCCACGATGAAGGATGGGTACGTTTCAGCTAAGGGCTAAGAAAATCGAGCCCTCACCAGCGCCGCAGCCTTCCATCGCACCGACCTGTCTCCTGATTCTCTCCCCTTCCGTATCCAACCCCTCCTCAGGAGATCGTCACGTTTGCACTGGAGAAGGCCAAGAACCTGGCCCTGAAGCGCCTGGGCGAGAAGCCCTCCGCCGGGTCTGGGTCCGGTGGTTCCGGAGCTGGTTCCGGAGCTGGTTCCGGAGCCGGAGCCGACGCCAGCTTCTTCGCCGGCACCGACGTGGTGACCCTCACCTCCGACAACTTCCGCTCCGAGGTCGTCAAGAGCAGCGACCTGTGGCTGGTGGAGATGTACGCTCCCTGGTGAGCAACAGGGGAGGGGCAACCTCGGGCGTTCCCCTCGCCTTTCCCCGAGGGGGATTAGTCTGTTGAAGGTGTACGGGTGTTAGCGGGCGGTCGTCGGGACTGGTTGGGTGCGTGCGTTGCAGCGGAAGCAGGTTGCCGCGTAGTTTGGCGCGTGCAGTTTGTTTCCTCCTTTCGCAACGCCGCGCCACAGGGGTGCGCCCAAACCTCACGGGTGCACCCAAACCGTGGCCTCCCGTCGTCTATCGTGCACTGATTGCGCCGTGCGCATCGCGTCGTACAGGTGCGGCCACTGCAAGGCCCTCAAGCCCGCCTGGATTGAGGCGGCTTCGGAGCTGTCCGGCAAGTTCAAGATCGGCGCCGTGGATTGCACGGTACACCAGTCGGTCTGCCAGGAGTACGGCGTCCAGGTGGGTGGGGCCTTGTGTGTTTGGGGGTAACATTGGAGGAAGGGGGCAATGGGGACGGGTGCGCTTGGAACCGGGGTTTGCTTTTCCTCACCTGCAATCAAACCCACTTCTCCTTATGGCTATCTTGGGTTTTAGAACGGGGTTTGCTTCCCCACATGCAATCAAACCCACATCTCCTTATGTCCATCTGGACACAATGACTCACGCCTCTCTCCCAACGGCTGTCCGAAACGGTTTTCTCTTTCGTACGAACGGGTTTTCCTTGCAACCAAACCCTTGCAACCCCTCTCCGTACATGCCTCGCAACGCAACCCGCTCAATCGCCGCACCCACCCACGCACCTGCCAGGGCTACCCCACCATTAAGTTTTTCGGCACCAACAAGCGCTCGCCCGAGGACTACAACGGCGGCCGCGACAGCGGGTCCATTGTGGCCTTCGCCACCGCCAAGTTCGCGGAGATGGTGCGTGCCCCGCTGGGGGTCTTGGGAGGGTTGCGAGGAGCACTTATGTTCGGAGACGAAGAATCTGTTTGGGGAAATACGCTTGGGAGGGGAGGGTGGGTGGAATGAGGGTGGCAAGAAGAACCGGTTCCACGACACGGGAAGCGGAAGCGGAGTGTGTGAGCTAACTGGCGCATGTGGAGGAGGGTGGGGGGCCGTGTAGAGAGGAAACTTGTGGTGGGGTCCAGGTGGGGTAGTGTGAGACCGGTGACCGGTGGGGTAGGGTGGCTGTTGGGTGCAGGGTTGTTAATGTGTATGGGGGGAAAATGGCAGGGCAAACAAAGCGCCCGACAGGTATTGCGCTTACAATAGTAACATGAGGCCAGCGCAACCCGATCGTTCACCTCTCCTCCTCCTGCTCCGCCCGCCCTTCCTCCTGCTCCGCCCGCCCTTCCTCCTGCCCGCCAACCCAGATGCCGGCCCCCGAGCCTGTGGAGCTCACCAGCCAGAGCGCCTTCGAGAAGGTGCGCAGTGGGGTGTGGTGGGATGGTGCGCAGCACCTGGTGCCTGTTGCCTGGAGCTGTGGAGGAAGTGTTACGTGACAACCGGGGCAACAGGCATGGTACGAGCAGCCTCGATAGCAAGGTGTCAGGTAGAAGGCAGCAGCCCCAGCCTAGGACGCACCGACCCTCGCGCCGCCACTCCCAACAGCATCACCACCCTCACCAAACCCACCACCGTATCGCCCGTCCCGGACAGGAGTGCTTGGGAGACGGCGCCGGCTCCAAGACCCGGCGGTTGTGTCTGTTGGCCTTCCTGCCCGACCTGTTGGACTCCAAGGCATCAGGTGGGCGTCCTGAGCAAGGGGGGGGGGCAGTGGCGGCAGGGGGAGGGGGGAGGGAAGAGGCAGGCACCTGAGCAAGGGGGGGAGCGGCGGCAGGGGGAGGGGGGAGGGAAGAGGCAGGCACCTGAGCAAGGGGGGAGCGGCGGCAGGGGGAGGGGGGAGGGAAGAGGCAGGCACCTGAGCAAGGGGGGGAGCGGCGGCAGGGGGAGGGGGGAGGGAAGAGGCAGGCACCTGAGCAAGGGGGGGAGTGGCGGCAGGGGGAGGGGGGAGGGAAGAGCGGGGACGAGCGGGTACTGGGTCGGGCCGACCATGCAGGGGGGGTATGGGTGCCGAGTAGGGGCGCGCCAGCCCCGGGTTTCCGGCACAGAGCTTCGGAAAATAATCAAATAGATGAGCGCGGCTGCTGGACCGCCTCTGGCCCAGTCCTCGTGCCAGCAGGGCATTAGAGCACTTGAGGCGCCCTTTCCGCTCGGTGTTGTTCCATCCCTCCCCCACCCCGCCCCGCGCGCGTCCCGGTGTCCGAAGGCTATGCACCCACTACATTTCCCCAGTCGCGTTATCGGTTCTTTTATTGTAACCCCGCGCCGACGACTCGTTCCCCTTCCAACCCGCCCTCTCCCTCCAACCCCAGGCCGCAACCGCTACATCAGCATTCTGCGCAAGGTGGCTGACTCCTACAAGGACAAGCCCTACTCGTACCTGTGGGCTCAGGGCGGCGCGCAGGAGGCGCTGGAGTCTAACTTCGGAGTGGGCGGCTTTGGATACCCGGGTGGGTCGGTGGGTCTGTGAGGGAGGGAGCGTAGTGGCGCATCTTCGTCTTCGGCACGCGAGAAAACGAAACCGAACCGGCTTAAGTTCGAGACCGAGCGATGGGGGTCCGGACAGATGGACGGACCAGGCCTCTCAGCAGTGCATCTCGGAAACTCAAGACTTGGTTGGTCTGCGTTCTGAGTGAACATGAGCCTGCGCCTGCGCCTGCATACCGGTATGCGGATGTTGAATTGTTGATGCATATACCGGGACCAAACGACCGCCTTGATTCACCGGTATGCGGATGTTGGATAGCTTGATGCATATACCGGGACCATACGACCGCCTTGATTCACCGACATGCGGATGTTGAATTGTTGATGCATATACCGGGACCATACGACCGCCTTGATTCACCGACTGCCTCGCGCACCCCTCCCCCGCAGCGCTGGTCGCGTTCAACCCGGTCGATAAGAAGTACACGGTACGACAACGACCGGTTTTTTGAAAGTGGTGGTGCGGTGTTGTGTCTGCCTGTCCGTATCGTGATCCGCCACCTGCAGGAGCAGCAACGATGGCCCTGCCTCCGTGTAAAGCCTCTCAACCCCTCGCCCCCACCCTCTCAACCCGTCGCCCCCAACTCCTCAACCCCTCGCCCCCAACTCCTCAACCCCTCTCCACCACCCTCGCCCCCTCGCCCCCAACGTTCCACCTCCCCTCCTGCCCCCGATGCCTATGCGCCAACTATCCTGTCTTTTTCGCGTCATCGGTTTTCACGCCACGCCCCGGATGCCTGCAGGTGTCCAAGGGCGCCTTCGAGCTGTCCCACGTGAAGGACTGGATGGAGTCAATGCGCATGGGCGGAACTCGTGCGGTGGCCCTACAGGTGGGTCGTATGTGTGGGGGGGGGAGGCCGGCGGCAACGTACCGGTCATGTACAGTATGTACCAGTTAGCACAAGACCCAACATCCGCACCGACCACCGCATCCTATGTCGTGCATGAACATGCACGAAGTGCTGCAAACCTAACCTCCGTGCGGGCCTAACTGCCACGCCACCCGAAATTGTGCGCCAGATGCATACTTTTTATCATGTCATATGTTGCTTCAAGGGACTTTCTCGCCACCACCACGTCCGCAGGGCTCGCTCGCGCCGCTCAAGACAATCGACCCATGGGACGGCCAGGACGCCAAGGAGGAGGTCGCAGATGAGTTCAGCCTGGACGACATCCTCAACGAGGAGCTGTGAGCTGTCGTTGGGCTGTTGGATTAGACGTTTGGAATTTTGAATTTTTGGATCCGACAGCCGGTCGCAGAGGTCCTCGTGGAGGTCCTCATTGCTTGCTGATATAATAAGCAGGGGCACGCAGCAAGGCCTTTGATCTCGTTGGGCGCGCAATGGCAAACCGTGGCGGGGAAGGTGGCCTTATTATCAAGGTCAAACACTCTCCCTTAACGACCGCGTCCTTGCTTGACAGTAGTAGGGGGCAGTCTGGGCAGGTGGATTCCCTGCGCGCGGCGGATGGGGTGCTGGTGTTGGCATTGGTGGTGCCGGTTGTAGTGGTGACAGGCCGTGTCGTACCGCAGCGTGGTAGGTAGACGCTGCCGGGGAACATCTGCTGCGCAGGAGTCAGGCGTGCTGCATTACATCTGCGAGGTGCATTACCGGGATGCAGTGTAACTCGCAGCCCTTGCGTCCTACATCTCCTAATGTAGTGGTAACCGTTACAGTGGGCTCCATACCATACGATAGAGCCATCGGGTGCATCGCCTGACACTGAAAGAGACGCAGGAAGAAGAATAAACCGGTCGACCGAGGTACGGCAAAGCAAAGTGCACCCTGGTGCACCGAGCACCCTGGTACCTGTACTGTTGCCTACCTCGCAGATATGAAGGTCAACGACACAAGGAAGGCATAGTGCATGAGCTGCATGCGCTCGAGGCTTTGTTACACAACAGGAGGACAGGGAAGGAAGGGCGTGAAGCGCAATGATGCTAACCTAGCCCGCTGCTTAACCCAACATCCAGGGACCCAGCTGAGCCATTAACCATCCGCGGACGAATGCGCTTTTCTGTACAAGTGCAGCATCTCAGTACAAGAAGGAGAAATACAGCATTTCAGTACAAAAACACACTGTTTGCCAACTTTAGGTCCTTCTTGCAGATCACTGCATGCCTCAAACCTTTCATGGATGATTACAACATCTTTTGGTGACACGCTGACGCGGTACTGCATAAGGTCAAAACCACATATTCTCCCGTAGTCTCCCGCCCTTTCTGCATAGCCATTTATGGCCGATTTTAGGTACTTCTTGCCCATTGCTGCCTGCCTCAAGCCTTTCACGCGTGTCACAGAGTTATGGTTTGGAGTCCACAGGGACGTTTTTGGTGACATACATGCAAAAGGTTGAAACCCGTCCCACCCTTCCTGGTACAGCTATGGCGGATTCCTGGCCCTCCTTGCAGAATGCTGCTTGCGTCAGAACTTTCACGGATAACTATTATCATCTTTGGAGTTCACAGGGAGATTTGGGTGACACATGCTTGAGAGACCAGCTGCCTTGCACCGCCGCCCACCTCCCTCCATCCGAACCCCCAATGCCATGCAGCCCGGGCTATGCTTCCATCATAACCCTCATACGTTGGCATCTTGCATATGCCCCTGGCTGATCAGCCCATAAACCTGAGCCGTACCAGTACGCCACACCGATTACAATTGCCTTGCCCCTCCTGTCGTCTCATCGTCCTACAGCAGCAGGAGCAGAAGCAACACTTCTAAACCCAAACGGAGGACCCAAGCGCACCCTCCTCCCACCGCACCCTCCTCCAAGCACCGCTACCGGTAGCCGCACACCGTGGAGAAGCCGAAACGCTGGCTCTCCTTAGCCAAGCGGTGCGTGCCGGTCCTCTATATTCCCCCCGTCTGCTCCTCTACCTACTCGGCTCCCAGTCGGTTCCGTGGGCCACCACACGTGGGCCACCACACGCGAGCCCCGCCTAGCCCACCGGCGCCTCCCAATCCCAACACATTCGAGTTGGGACCTGCCAATCCCCCAGCATCAACCACCTTCGGGACCTGGCTGCACACGTGACGCCATCAGAGCCAGCCATGCCCCTCCGTCCCTCGCAGCCCCACAGCCCCGGCCCGGCCTTCCACTGGCCTATGACCAACAGATCTCCAAACCCGCAGCCGGTGCTCCTTCCCGCAGGTTTGCTCACAGTCACTGCTCACAGCCACTGTCCTGGCAGCCTTGCCCTGCTGCACCTGCAAGTAGCGGTGCGGCCCTACTGCCCGAAGGCCTTGCCGAAGGGTCCCGAGCTCGCCTGCTCGCCCAGCTCACCCTGCGCCCATACGAGGGGCAGGTGGAGGGAGGGAGGGGATGGAGGAGGGCCGCGGGTTGAGCCGCATGGAAGGGCGGGAGGCGGGGCAGGGGGCCACCACTTGTGTGTCTCCCCGAGCCCGTAATGGTTCCCCCCAAAATCCCCCAAATTGGTTTCTCATCTCTGCCCAGCCGAGGCCGTGCAGCTGTGCACCAGCCGCTCTGAGCCTGACCCCATCATAACCCAACCTGTACGGCGCTGCACTTGAACCGCCCAGGCTCCTCTCGGAGGCATGAGTCAATTGCGGACACCTGAGGAGAGAGGGGCGGGAGCGGGAAGGGGTTTTGGAGCATCGGGGGTTCAGGTTGCCGGGGTTTCGGAGCGACGCTTCATGTCAGGTTTCTTGGCAGCGCAATGCGACAACGCTGCTAAGCGTGGTCGAGAACTGGAGCGGGCGTGAAAACACGTCAAGTCGTATTAGGGCGACTGCGTCCTGATGACGTCCAGACACGTATGACGGCATCAAGACGGAAGAGGCAGCCCCGACAGGTCAAAGACGTACTGCTTAACAAGCGTGCCTCGCCGCATAAGGCTAACAAGCTAGTACCGCTATCGCTTACTGATCCCAGCCCCGCCCCGAAGACCGGTGGGCTCACCGCTTTCAGGATTGACGCTGCCTCGCCGTTCTCCTGCCAGTAAAACTTGTTGCCGTACTGCATTTCGCCGTACAAGAGAATGCACCGAGTCAGGAGGGTGTACGGAGTTACAGGTATCTGGAAGCTCACCGGCAGAACCAACGTCGCGGTTGTTGACGTAACCAGATGACGTGGCTTTCAAAGTTACAACGGCCGCCACCTGCGCCCAGCTAAGCCTGCGTAGCTATGTTTGACGTCCACTATACTTCTCCAGGGTCGATTCAATGGGGTTCCTCTATCTCTGCCCCGCCCCCTCCCGGCGTCTGGCCTAAACGCCTGTCCTAAACGGTGTTTTCTTTCGTACACGGGTCTTCCTTGCAGCCCCCTCCTGGCGTCTAGTCCCTGGCGACCCGCCCGCTCACCTTGCCAGCCAGCCGGCCCCAGAAGCTCTGCGCCAGCAGCGGGAAAAGCGCCACGAGTCCAGGTAGGGGTGCCGTACACCACGACGGCGGAGCAGGGGCGCGCGGGAAGATCAATGGCCCGCCTCGACCCGGGTTGTGGTGCGCGGAGGTGTGGTGGTGTGAAGGCGGCGGCAATGAGTATCGGGTGCACCTGCATGTCTGCCCCCAGTTCGAGATGCCCTACACGCGCCAACCACACCCACCATGCCGAAGCAACGTAGCCCCCAGGGGGCTGTTCCCGACAGCGCCCCGCACCCACCCACCCACCCCACCCACGGGTCTTCCTCGAACCCACCCACCCCGCCTGTCCTCTGGAGCGCAGGAACTTGAACATTTCTCTCCCCATACTCTGTTTACGGGTCTCCTCTCCCCTCTCCCCCCAAAAACAACTTCGTAACCCCCAAAACTTCGTGTAACCGCTCTTCCTGCCACCCCACCCCCAAATTACGGGTCTCTTTTGCAGCCCCCCCACATTCTGTTCGCGGGCTTCCTCTCCCCCCCTCTCGCCCTCCACTGCCTCACCCGAGGCACCTCGAGGTCGATCCCCGCCCCCACGTTGAAGTTGAGGATGTCTCCGAAGGACGGGTCGGCAACGAACACGACCGTGTTGTCGTCCACGCCCCAGTACTCGCGGATGGCCAGGCCTGTGGTTGGTGGCGCGAAGTGCGTGTGTGTGGGGGGGGGGGAGGGGAGGGGAGGTACATAAAAGAAACAGTGACCGTGTGTTTTTTGGGGGGAGAGGTGGCAAGAAGACCCGGTTACATGACATCGTGCGTGGGGCCGGGGGGCCGAGGGGAGCGAGGAGCCAGTGGCAAGGTGGCAAAGGTGGCAAGGCCTGCGGTCGCACGTGTTTCGTCCACGGCACCACAGCACGTGCAGGTGCATTCAACAGCGTCCGGTCCAGTACGGCATTTGGTGTCCACCGGCACCGACGCATTCATGGGCTTCCGCCGCCGCCGGCACTGTCGCCACTGCCGCCGCTGTCGCTGCGGCCGCCGCCGCCGCCATCACTGCGGCCGCTGCCGCCATCACGGCTTTAAGGGCACGTCGGTGATTCCACCAAGGTGCCCAGCTGCCGACAGCGCATCACCCCGTACGGAGGGAAGCTGTACGGCACGTCCTTCACCTGGCGTCTCCGGGTAGTTCTGCGCGAGCACTCGCAACTTGAAACCCGTGTCCCGCTCCAGGGAGGACACCTCCGTGATGATCCGCTTCTCCTGCGGGAGGGCAGGACGAAGGACGAGCGGTAGGCGCGCGGAGGCCATGACCCGCGGGTCGAGGAAGTCGTTGATGACGTCACCCAGTTTTGCGACCACCGGGTACGCCGCGCGGTCGGTATGGAAGCGGACGGTCCACACTGGGCCGATAACGCTACGTTCCATGCGGAAGTGACTCTCATCCGCCCACACGAACGCCCCGCCCGCAGCTGTCAAGCTGCTGCCTCCCCCTGGGTTGCCATGTACCTGCGTTCGTCCCACGTAATGCACGATTTCCGTTTTGAATACCGGCCCCGAACGTGTGAGCCACGAAACGGCCAGGCGATGCCAGGCTAAATTAGGCTGGCCCAGATCACCCGACACCAGGGAATCCTGACACACTGGCTCACCTCCGAGGGGGTAAGGAAGCCCGCCACGTCAATGACGGCGGTGACGTCACCCTTGGGGAGCAGCTCCGGCCGGTTGACTCCCGTGGGGCGGGCAGAGGCGCCTGATTCAGTGCATGACGGGGCCCCGGACGGCTGGGTGTTCACATGGTGACGAGATCAGACGTAGAGAGGGGATGCCAGCCAGGAGACCGCATTACGGCTCCACCGTACCAGCTCCACCTTCCCATAAGTCGGCGAACCGACAGCAGTTGGGGTGCGGTTTCGTGGGACAAGCCAGGGACACAGGTGGCAAGTGCGGAGCGGGCGCTCTCGCGTCGACGAATGCGAACGCACGTTGGTTTCCTAGGAGCAACAATTGCTGGTGGGAAGATCTAATCACCTGTCGCGGCACAGAGCAGCGTATGACCAATGCGATGACCGAGAGTAACGCCCTCAGGCAGAATCGAGTGGGTACCGTTTGGACAGCCAGACGCCACGCCCAGACATAATCCCACGATAAGCTCGTTAACATGCATTCAAAACCTGCTCGACATAAGGCTGGCCTACACACCTGACGCTAGAACCGACACGGCAGCAAGGCCAGCCAGTGCCGCCTGCGCGACACGCTTGCCGAAATTGGCAACCTCCAGCTTGGCTTCCAGCTGCTCACGCCTATCATCCATAGCACGTAATCGCACAACACGGATGGCCGCTGTAGCCGGCCGCTGAACGCCGAACGGCCCGGCCTGACGCCGGGGGCCGGAGTGCGCGTGCACGGTGGAAGACAACATGATGTACAGATCACGAAATGATAATGCGTAAGGAAGTTTGGATACTATCCAGGATCCTTTCGTCCTCCAACTTGTTCACCCGCCACATCATCGTTGCCGTACTTCTACCATGTAAAGATAAAATAACATGACGTATATTTCTCCTAGACTAACGCACATTCAGCAGTAGAGGTTGAAAGATGGGAGCGATACAAACATCTATTCGTGACCTTTATACACCGCCGTGAACAGGCTGCAGCGACGACACCGACTGCGGCAACGTATCCACAAGAGAGTGATCAAAGGACCTATCTTACCGTCCCAAATTCGGACGACGTTAGCCAGATAGGCGACGTGCAGGCTCGCCTATCCGTTGTCTAATTCCGCGGTATGAGGCATTCATACCCAGCTGAGTACATACCTCCATAACTTTATAGTAGGGATAATCATAGTTCATCAGCCTGCAGTCGTGGCCCCTGTGGTTGCCAAGGCTGAGGTGCATTCGCATCTCTGTGACTCCTGAGCTCATGGGGTGGCATAAGCAAGAAAAAGCGGCATGTGCGCACGCTGAAAGCAGCTGCGATGCAACGTCTGTATCCAAGCAGTGCATGCCGCGTGTGCACATGGCCAAGGGATGGGATGGCCCTTGCACACCATCCAACTCGCCGACCCAAACTTCCCAAACCAAGGCCCGCATGAGGGACTGCTATGCCATGCCGCCGGCACGGAAGCCAAACGGAACAGGCTCGTGCACATCTGCCGTTGATACCCAGCTCGCTCGTCGTGGTACGTGCCATAGTGCCATACCATCCCACTGCACCGCAGCTTTCCTTGTAACCAACTTGAGCAGGATCGCATACCACTATGATCCCTGCGCGTCCTTGGGTTGCCACCTGTTTTTACGCGACGCCACACCCTCCTGCACAGCTCTCGGGCCCTACCTGTCCGGCCGTTCCTTTGCACCAGGGCTTACGAGGCATGTATCTATAGTTGCCACCTGTCACGCACCCACCCCTTCTCCGGCCTTGTTCCTCAGCTTCATAGCAGCTAGCCTTGCGCGCCCACCCCGGTTTCATCGTTTCTCAATGCCCACCCGGTGCGTGCCACGGCAACCCGCAAGGGAAATACACGGCGTGGGTAGCTCGCATGTCATGCCCCACAGCAGGCTTCGGCCGTCACGGACACTGGGTGTAACACTGCCGGTGCTGGGGCATGACTCGCAGCCCAATGGCCGCAGCGTGCCGACCAACGCCCAGGCCAGCTGCTGTGTTCATCGCTGGTGCTGCCAGGTGCTGCTGGCCCTGTGCGCGGCTGCTCACGCAGCTGCATTCCCCGCAACCGCATATCTCGTCGGTCAACCACGCCCTGGTCTGTCTGTAGCCGGTACGACAGGTTTAAGGTCCTCTTTTAAAAAACACCAAATGCGCGTCAGTGGCAGGCGATGTGCCCCATGGTTTCGCATTTAAAATTCACTGAAACAGTACTACTGAGCTACCAAATGCGTGAACCACATGCTTGTAATGTACAGGGCTTGGGCACCGTCCCAACGGCCCGACGGTGATCCCGTATAGCCTGTGTAACTGCAGCTGCCGCGACGTACAGCCACATACACAGCATTGTTGTAACGATTACAGTGGGTTCCAGACCAAGAGGTAGAACCATCGGGCGCATCGCCTGACACTGAAAAAGACGGAGGAAACAGCATGTCGTACCGGCGCCAGTGCCCTGGCCTGAGAATGACGTCATACGACAACGGCGCGTGCGATATTCCCTTCCTCATCACAGGCACGTGCGTACAGCATGGCACGCCAAGGCCGGCTCGGTGCTATGTTGTCAACGCAAGACCTCAAATCATCCTGGCCTCCAAAAGCGTTCTGCCAAACCAATCCAATTAAGTCATTCCCCGCGTCCAACCAAAAGCTCCAACCAGAAGCACTTACACTGGTACCACGTACGGCAACGCACGACAACGTACGGCAATGCACGGCAACCCACGTACGGCAATGCACGGCAACCCACGTACGGCAATGCACGGCAACCCACGTACGGCAACGCACGGCGTTTAGGGATGGGACAAACGACCCGATACAGTGGCTAATGACCACGCGGCGCTCACACCGTCAATAGTATCAGCTTGGCGTGATCCAAGCAAAGCTGCGGACAAGAGCACAGCGCCGGCCCCAGCCCCGCGCCGCCTATTCGGCAGCAGTAAGAGCTAGCAATCATGATCATGCGCAACGCATGCGTGTGCTTCTTCCGCGCCCACGCGACGACGCGCCTCGCACATCCAATCATATTCATCCTTCCCCTACACGGCATCTTGAGCGCTGCCGTCCTCACAGCGTATGGCCTCCAGCACCGCCTCCGCCTCCGCCATCGAGCCGTCGCCCACAACGTTGCTTGTGTCCGTGCCGCTGCCGGTACTCATGCCGCCGGCGGGGCCTGACGCGATGCCGTACGGGTCGTCCTGGGGTCCGGTCAGCTCCGTCAGCGGCTGGCCCTCCTCGTCCTTGGCGGTGGCGCCGAAGGGCGCCCGGGGGTCGTGGGGGTCCAGTCGCGCCCCTGTGCATGTACGACAAGGTAGGGTACGGAAGTACGAACGGAATGGCCACGAAACAAGCGGGTCTGGAGCTGGTGTGAGGGCGAGTCCAGGCAACGATTTACGAGGGACATTGATTACTCATACCGTCCCGCAAAGCCGTCTACTGCCAGGGCGGCACGGGCTGATGATACGTTCTGTTGTCGAATCGAACATATATTATGTTATCTGAAGATAACACAACTCTATATTGCACGTAAGATCATAACCTAGACGTGACCGCTTAGGTTGCGACTGGCCCGCATCTGCTGGCACGTTTTCGTTTTCATCCGGAGCAGATTGGCGCACCGGTTTCTAAAAGCTCTAGCTAAGGGAGTGACAAGAATTACGAGCGAGGAGGGGCCGTGCGCAAACAGCGTGTATGAGGAGATGTTCCCCCCGGAAAACTGGATTTCGCCGGTTGAGGGTGGGGGAAATCGTGGTCAGCGGACGTGAGGGTGGGGGAAATGGTGGTCAAAGGACTTGAGGGTGGGGGAAATGGTGGTCAAAAGGGGCCGCACGGCCTCAAATAGCCGGACGCCTGCGCACGAGCAGGCAGTCGCAAGCCAGTGTCCGGAACCACTTTGTTCGCTGGATTGTGCCCGCGGAGAGGAATTCAATGCTTCTGCTGTGTTGGCAGCAGTTCGCCGAAACAACCGTAGCCTGCTCCCTCCGTGGACCAAGGGGAGCAAACATGACACCCCGATATCCCGCTGCACACGCACTCACACCCATGACCTGGAGCCGGCCGGCACAGTGCTGGTAGGTGTAACTAACAGTTACAGTGGGTTCCAGACCAAAAGGTAGAACCATCGGGCACATCGCCTGATACTCAAGGGGACGAAAGAGACAGAGTGCATGTGCATAACTGCATGTGCATACCTTCACGCACCTGATGCCTCTGACGTGGGATGGAACGTCATGTCGTGCGCCTCCGCTGCTCGCTCCTCGATATCCACCGGCGTCATCACGGCGCCAGCCGCGACTGAGACTCCGCCGTGCTCCGTCGCCGTATAGGCCCCGGCTGATGATGACGTGTCCGTCTTTACGGAAGAGGGGCAGAGGCAGCAACGCTCAGGAGCTGAGGTGGAAGCATGTATGAGTCGAGTGACCAAGAATGATTGTAAAACGATTCAAACGAAGGAACTCTCTTACATACATCTCAGGCGATTTGGGTCTTTCTCGTGACGCTGTCATTGTGCACTATAGCGGTTGTTGCGCCCTCGTGCTCCGAGGCCTCGGTCCGAGATTGCCCTCTTCTTCCGAAGTTATCGCTACCCGTCGGTCTCGTGCGACGAGTCGTGCGCGCTCAGCGCCCCGGGCTCCATTCGTCAGATGAGCAAGGCGCTAGCTGTCTGATTCTCACCTGGGGCCTATTTGCTGGTAGCTCAGCAGCCCACATGACGGGGTTGGCAACTGGCGCGGCGGGCGGAGCGCCCAGTGGCCCGACACTGGCCATCGCGGCTCCGCAACCTCCTGTTTGCGCGCCGCCGAGATAAAAATAGCAACCGACAATCACACGTGAAAGCGCGCGTTGCCCAAACCTGCCTATAGCGCCCAAGCAGATCAAGCAGATTAAGAGCGAAGGGCACGTCCAAAGCGACACACAACGTATTTTTAATACAAGGCGAGCAAGCGGCCTCAAAGCGAGCCCCAATCCATCGGGATTATCACTTGAGCGTCACGCGGCGGTTCCGGAGGCGGATCCAGTCGCAGGTATGCGGATGCCGATGAGCGTCCAAGACCAGGCTTTTTTCTGTTCCTTTGAAGAAAATATAACGTAACGGGCTTCTTGAGCGCGTGACTACAGTCGGTCCGTCGGTGCGACCCCTGGTGCGACGTTGGACGGAAGTAGACGGAGAGGTAGGCAGGTGCAAGCTGCCGCCGACCATCGTGATCGGAAGGTGCACAACATACGATTCGTAACTTCTTGGCCAAGTAGGAGGTCATATTGTGAGTCACACCCGCAGCACCTAACCACCCACCGCCTGCTATCGATCTGTGCATGAGCCAATGCCGTAGCCGGCCGCGACGAACACAACGCAGTCCTCCGCGCTTCACTCCCGCCTCCGTCGTCAGAATCACCTAGCCTAGCTACCGCAGCAGGCATGACATTGTAAGTCGTCGTGCATCGCGTATGGTTTCCCTCTAATTCGCCTGACCAACGACCCATGCAACCCAAGCAAGCGAAGCAGTATTCCTGGTCGACCCATAACCAGCTAACACCATCATCAATTTATCACCAGCACATCATGTACGGTCTGGTAGTTAGGCCAACTAACATTTTCAGAAGGTGAAAAGTTCGCATCAGGATGCACAAGCGACGAACACGAAATCGACAAAAACGGCTTCGTCGTTGCAACCATCGCTCAGGGCAGACAAACGAGCTCGGGTGCTCCTCGCTCTTTGTCTGGTAGCAAGCGTGCAAGCCCATCAAGACTTTAAGAGTCAGGAGGGGGCACCTTTGCAATAGCATCTACACCGCTGCCGCTTCCGTCGCCGCCGCCGTGTATGGCCTCCAGCACCACCTCCGCCTCCACCACCGAGCCGTCTCCAACTACACCGCCTTCGTCGACGACGCTGCTGGCTGGGCCCGGGACGATGATGGCGATGCCGTACGGGTCGTCCTTGGGTCCGGTCAGCTCCGTCAGCGGCTGGCCCTCCTCGTCCTTGGCGGTGGCGCCGAAAGGCGCCCGGGGGTCGTGGTGGTCCAGTCGCGCCCCTGTGTATGTACGGCAAAGTAGGGTACGGAAGTACGACAGCCACAAAGCACGTGGGCCCAGGTGCCGGTGTGCGGGCACGTGCATTGGAAGCAAGCTGTACCTTAGGGAAGCACGCAGGAGGCGAAGAAGGCGCGTGCGTGCGAACGACGGCAACCCGTCAATCAGCTGTAATCCTACACAGCCACCAGCCAAAAACAATGTTCCTTCTTACCACCCACCGGTGTTATCCGTCCGAAGCCCCTTGGAAAGCCTACTAGGAACGAAACCTAGTTACGCGAAGTGACCCAACCCCGGCCACCCACCAGTATATTACCGGTAGTAGTAGTGTGGAGACGTGGGTATGATGGACGTCTCCAAGCACGATCGACACCCAATAACACAACCAAGAATATGGACGCGCTTGCGCTCCCTCGCGCCCTGCCTTGCTACATGCCTATCTAGCCTCTTTAGTTAGCTCCCGGGACCTCAGGTAGCAGTCACGTGGCACCAGGATCGAGCGAGTGACATGAGATGACGCACGCTCGCTGTTTAATTTCCACTCATTCGCTGACTGCTTATTAACTACCTAACTGCATGCCTAACTACCTAACTACCTATCTACTTGACGCACCTGACGCCTCTGACGTGGGATGGAAGGTCATGTCGTGCGCCTCCGCTGCTCGCTCCTCGATATCCACCGGCGTCACCACCACCGCCGCGCCGCCGGCGAGCGTGGAGTTGTTGTGCCCCGCCGCCACCATGTGGGCGCGAATGCCGTGTGGCAGCTGCGTGCTCAGCACCTCATTTAAGGTGTGCATCTAGGTGGACCATCCAAGGAAAGAGGGGCTGGATCTGGATCTGGACCTGGTTTGCGTCTGGGATATGGATCGGTTAGAAGCACATGAGCCGGGGGCGGATCACGGCAACGAGAGTTTGATCGCCGCTTCGTTGCATTCTTAGCAAACAAATGATTTACACGGCTATTACTGCGAACGCGTCTTTCGATCGATGCAGTCGCGGAGACGGAATGAAATAAACGGAAAGGTCTGCTTGGATACGGACGTGGTTTGTGTTGAGGACGAGCTGTCAGAATCCTTTTGCTTTGTCATGCTTGCCGACGTATGGCGCGTCCTATATCAGCCCCTATCGGCCGCCGTGATCGACCCGCGGGACGGGAGGGCCAGCACCGCCCTTGCCGCCGCCCATACTATTTGCAGCCCACACAGGCTCGTAAATCCACCTATAGGTGAGTCTACACGGCAGTTGGGGAGTTGTACCCTATGAGGCCAGCCGCTGGACTGGAGTCCAGCCTCCCTTTTTGGGCGTGCTCTGGTGAGCGCCGAGGAGCGCCGTCCCGGTAGCTACCCGCCAGTACCGGCAATAGATGCGCAAGTCACGCGCCGCGTGAATAAGCCGCGTAGATAGGCCTCGCTTGCTTACTTGTGGCCTGTTCGCCGGCAGCTCGGCGGCCCACATGACGGGGTTCACGATTGGCGCCACAGGCGGAGGGCTCAACGGTCCAATACTCGACATCGCGGCTTTGTGACTTCGGGTTCTGCAGCGAACCAGTAGCAGCAGCGAGCCTTCTTTCAGACTGTTTATATTTTTTTCTTCACAGGAAACGGTCGTGTGTCACGCCGCAAAGCGAAATCTCTGGACGGGCGGAATCTTTTGGGTCGATGTGGTCGCTGTAGACTCCGGATGAAACCAGAAGCGCTACGAGAGTCAGAAAAGCAATATGTCTGTATGCCGCTGAGTTCCAGGTCTTTCGAGAGCTCGTGCCGTACAGGCGCGGGGCCGGTGCCGTTTTTTGTGTGGCACCGCATGCGGAAGCCCGATCATCGCGCGTCTCAGGAGCATAGCGAGGCATGCAGCAAAAGAAGCGGCCTAGCCTTCATAAGTTGATGAAGCGACGTGTACGGTGACTAGTAGTAGTTGTTAAAAGTGGGCACAGTGGCCTACAGGATTGTAAGACTGGCGGAGACCCTACGCTTGCCTAACCTTACCAGCGGCTCACCGCTGATGATCATCTGGGCGGTCCGGTGCGAGCGGAGCGGAGTGGAGCGGCGGAGGAGTCTTGAGTAGTCTTGCGCTGAAGGCCATCCGGTGCCACCTTGCAGTTTGTGACATCACAAGTGCTTAGTTGACGGGCCAGTCGATGGGCCGCCGCCTGTGCAGCAACGCCTCGCCGACCTCGACCGGTCGCTGATGACATTTGACCTCCACGCAACGCCGACGAAGACGGCTTCATCCGATGACTTTACGCACGGCGAAGGTCCGCTTGGACTTCACGCGATGGTTATCAGTACGTTTGTTTGGCAGCGGAGGGCGGCGGTTATTGGAGCGTAACGACTAGATTGACCGTGAGACACTGTACGGCAGTCCTAACGGAATTTCGTCACTGGCTTCGCGGTCTCCTGTTGCTTGCGTTTGGCGAGTCCATCATGTTTTGGTCTGCGCACATTTCTTTTTGCTTGATGCCGTGCGGCCCACGTCACGGTCCTGCACGGCACGTCACGGCATCAGGCTAGCCAAAATCAGTAACCAGCATACCGGTAACCAGTTGTAACCTTTTTAGGCCCACGGACACTGTGGCCGAACAGTACCGCGAAGATCACCAGGAAATGCGTTTTTGGATCATTTGCTTGATCATAACGAGAAAGGGCTTGCAGCGATCCCGGGTTTTTTTTGGCGTTGTGGTTGTTCCCATTTGCATGCAAGTCAGCCTTGGAGGCTAGGGTGTGTTGACAAGTTGTTGTATACCTGTCCCAGTCCAAGCTTGTGAAGTACCAATTAAGTAGAACTAGAGCGAGCCATCTTATTAGAGTCAGCAACGGACAGCAGCGGTCCTGACGCCAGAGGTTCACTATCAGTAGCCGAAGCTCCGGCCCCCGTCGCCGTTATCACCGTGAGCTACGTAACTTTGGGGACCCGGCACTTGCCAGTTGATGAGCAAATCAAGGGTGTGGGTCAACTCCCAGCAGAATTTGCTGGGAGGGAGGGGGGCTTCCCCCCCCCTTATTTTGAACCCTGGACACGACACAATATGGCTGACCCTGCTGTGTTATATGCTAAAGTGCCGCGTAGCCCTTGCGAACGACGCATGGGTGGGGTGAGGGCCGTGGGGTGGTGCACCGACGGAGCCCCGGACTCGAAGCACTGACATGCCAATGAGACAACGGCCACGAGTTGCCATGCACGTCCAGCCATACGGCACACATACACGGCCGTACGCACGCACGGGGGCACTTGCACGAGTGCAGGTCAAGTCAAAGAGCTACAGCGAGCGAGGTCCAGGACGAAGCGGACAGTCAGAGGTACTTGCACCATCGGACGTACTTGCGCGGGGGGGGGGGGTGAGGGGGGACGAATCCCCTTCCTCCTGTCCGCGCCATGGAGGCCCTTGTGAACGACGCGTGGGTGGGGTGAGAGGCACGGGGTGGTGTCCGACGGAGCCCCGGAGTCGAAGTGGTCACAGAAGTACGTGTGACCGGCGCTTGGCCAGGGTGAGTGGCGACGACAGAGGCACTTGTGTGCGTGCGGGGCGTGAGGGTTCGATGGGGCGGAGTGATCCGACACATTTGCACAAGGGGGGGGGTTTAAGGGGGGGCGAAGCCCCCCCTCCAGTCCGCGTCACAGAAGTACGTGTGACCGGCGCTTGGCCAGGGTGAGTGGCGAGCTGGCGACGACAGAGGCACTTGTGTGCGTGCGGGGTGTGGGGTTCGACGGGGCGGAGTGATCCGACACATTTGCACATGGGGATGGGGGGTTTAAGGGGGGGGCGAAGCCCCCCCCTCCAGTCCGCGTCACAGAAGTACGTGTGACCGGCGCTTGGCCAGGGTGAGTGGCGACGACAGAGGCACTTGTGTGCGTGCGGGGCGTGAGGGTTCGATGGGGCGGAGTGATCCGACACATTTGCACAAGGGAGGGGGGTTTAAGGGGGGGCGAAGCCGCCCCCTCCAGTCCGGACACAGAAGTACATGTGACCGGCGCTTGGCCAGGGTGAGTGGCGACGACAGAGGCACTTGTGTGCGTGCAGGGTGGCGGGTTCGACGGGGCGGAGTGATCCGACACATTTGCACATGGGGAGGGGGGGGTTTAAGGGGGGGGGCGAAGCCCCCCCCCTCCAGTCCGCGCCACAGAGGTGCGTGTGACTGGCGCTTGGCCAGGGTGAGTGGCAACGACAGAGGCACTTGTGCGCGTGCGGGGCGTGGGGGTTCAATGGGGCGGAATGATCCGACACATTTGCACAAAGGGGGGGGTTTAAGGGGGGGCGCGAAGCCCCCCCCCTCCAGTCCGCGTCACAGAAGTACGTGTGACCGGCGCTTGGCCAGGGTGAGTGGCGACGACAGAGGCACTTGTGTGCGTGCGGGGCGTGAGGGTTCGATGGGGCGGAGTGATCCGACACATTTGCACATGGGGAGGGGGGGGGTTTTAAGGGGGGGGCGAAGCCCCCCCTCCAGTCCGGACACAGAAGTACATGTGACCGGCGCTTGGCCAGGGTGAGTGGCGACGACAGAGGCACTTGTGTGCATGCAGGGTGTGGGGTTCGACGGGGCGGAGTGATCCGACACATTTGCACATGGGGAGGTGGGGTTTAAGGGGGGGGCGAAGCCCCCCCCTCCAGTCCGCGCCACAGAGGTGCATGTGACTGGCGCTTGGCCAGGGTGAGTGGCGACGACAGAGGCACTTGTGCGCGTGCGGGGCGTGGGGGTTCGATGGGGCGGAGTGATCCGACACATTTGCACAAAGGGGGGGGTTTAAGGGGGGGGCGAAGCCCCCCCCCTCCAGTCCGCGCCACAGAAGTACGTGTGACCGGCGCTTGGCCAGGGTGAGTGGCGACGACAGAGGCACTTGTGTGCGTGCGGGGCGTGAGGGTTCGATGGGGCGGAGTGATCCGACACATTTGCACAAGGGAGGGGGGTTTAAGGGGGGGCGAAGCCGCCCCCTCCAGTCCGGACACAGAAGTACATGTGACCGGCGCTTGGCCAGGGTGAGTGGCGACGACAGAGGCACTTGTGTGCATGCAGGGTGTGGGGTTCGACGGGGCGGAGTGATCCGACACATTTGCACATGGGGAGGTGGGGTTTAAGGGGGGGGCGAAGCCCCCCCCTCCAGTCCGCGCCACAGAGGTGCATGTGACTGGCGCTTGGCCAGGGTGAGTGGCGACGACAGAGGCACTTGTGCGCGTGCGGGGCGTGGGGGTTCGATGGGGCGGAGTGATCCGACACATTTGCACAAAGGGGGGGGTTTAAGGGGGGGGCGAAGCCCCCCCCCTCCAGTCCGCGCCACAGAAGTACGTGTGACCGGCGCTTGGCCAGGGTGAGTGGCGAAGACAGAGGCACTTGTGTACGTGCGGGGCGTGAGGGTTCGATGGGGCGGAGTGATCCGACACATTTGCACAAGGGGGGGGCGGGGTTCAAGGGGGGGGCGAAGTCCCCCCCTCCAGTCCGCGTCACAGAAGTACGTGTGACTGGCGCTTGGCCAGGGTGAGTGGCGACAACAGAGGCACTTGTGTGCGTGCGGGGCGTGAGGGTTCGATGGGGCGGAGTGATCCGACACATTTGCACAAGGGGGTGGGGTTCTAGGGGGGGCGAAGCCCCCCCCTCCAGTCCGCGCCACAGAAGTACGTGTGACCGGCGCTTGGCCAGGGTGAGTGGCGATGGCAGAGGCACTTGTGTGCGTGCGGGGCGTGGGGGTTCGATGGGGCGGAGTGATCCGACACATTTGCACAAGGGGGGGGGGTTTAAGGGAGTGGGCGAAGCCCCCCCCCTCCAGTCCGAGCCACAGAAGTACATGTGACCGGCGCTTGGCCAGGGTGAGTGGCGACGACAGAGGCACTTGTGTGCATGCAGGGTGTGGGGTTCGACGGGGCGGAGTGATCCGACACATTTGCACATGGGGAGGTGGGGTTTAAGGGGGGGGCGAAGCCCCCCCCTCCAGTCCGCGCCACAGAGGTGCATGTGACTGGCGCTTGGCCAGGGTGAGTGGCGACGACAGAGGCACTTGTGCGCGTGCGGGGCGTGGGGGTTCGATGGGGCGGAGTGATCCGACACATTTGCACAAAGGGGGGGGTTTAAGGGGGGGGCGAAGCCCCCCCCCTCCAGTCCGCGCCACAGAAGTACGTGTGACCGGCGCTTGGCCAGGGTGAGTGGCGACGACAGAGGCACTTGTGTGCGTGCGGGGCGTGAGGGTTCGATGGGGCGGAGTGATCCGACACATTTGCACAAGGGAGGGGGGTTTAAGGGGGGGCGAAGCCGCCCCCTCCAGTCCGGACACAGAAGTACATGTGACCGGCGCTTGGCCAGGGTGAGTGGCGACGACAGAGGCACTTGTGTGCATGCAGGGTGTGGGGTTCGACGGGGCGGAGTGATCCGACACATTTGCACATGGGGAGGTGGGGTTTAAGGGGGGGGCGAAGCCCCCCCTCCAGTCCGCGCCACAGAGGTGCATGTGACTGGCGCTTGGCCAGGGTGAGTGGCGACGACAGAGGCACTTGTGCGCGTGCGGGGCGTGGGGGTTCGATGGGGCGGAGTGATCCGACACATTTGCACAAAGGGGGGGTTTAAGGGGGGGGCGAAGCCCCCCCCCTCCAGTCCGCGCCACAGAAGTACGTGTGACCGGCGCTTGGCCAGGGTGAGTGGCGAAGACAGAGGCACTTGTGTACGTGCGGGGCGTGAGGGTTCGATGGGGCGGAGTGATCCGACACATTTGCACAAGGGGGGGGCGGGGTTCAAGGGGGGGGCGAAGTCCCCCCCTCCAGTCCGCGTCACAGAAGTACGTGTGACTGGCGCTTGGCCAGGGTGAGTGGCGACAACAGAGGCACTTGTGTGCGTGCGGGGCGTGAGGGTTCGATGGGGCGGAGTGATCCGACACATTTGCACAAGGGGGTGGGGTTCTAGGGGGGGGCGAAGCCCCCCCCTCCAGTCCGCGCCACAGAAGTACGTGTGACCGGCGCTTGGCCAGGGTGAGTGGCGATGGCAGAGGCACTTGTGTGCGTGCGGGGCGTGGGGGTTCGATGGGGCGGAGTGATCCGACACATTTGCACAAGGGGGGGGGGTTTAAGGGAGTGGGCGAAGCCCCCCCCCTCCAGTCCGAGCCACAGAAGTACGTGTGACCGGCGCTTGGCCAGGGTGAGTGGCGACGACAGAGGCACTTGTGCGCGTGCGGGGTGTGGGGTCAGTCAGTTCCAGTCAAGACAACCACTTTCCACTATTATAAAGGAGGAGCAGGCAAGGGCGGCTGAGTCCACCGACCCTGCTGAACAAAACAGGCACCCCCCGTGTCTGAAACATTTTCTTTACAGATTCAATATTTTCCCAGCCACCAAGATTTCGTGCACTTAAGCCGTTTATATGCGGATGCGCCGCCAGCCCCAAACATGGTTTTACCTTCCTCTGCTCTTCGGCGACGCTCGCGTTCCCGGGACGGTGACATGCTCATAAGCGACGGCGATAACTTGCGACCGGCGCGTGGGCAGGGTGAGCGGCGACAGCGGCACTTGTGCGCGTGCGGGGCGCACAGAATTACTTGCAACCGACGCATTGGCAATGTGAGGCTCGCAAGCGAATTAGTGTCCAGCATCCGCTACAACTGCCTCCTTACGATCTTCTTACCATATAGGACATATAGGTAATGTTGTCGCTGCTCGCTTTGCTCGCTTACACCTGAAGAGCGTTTTATATCTTGCCAAGAAGTCCAACGTCAAGCATAAATACAATCAAATTACTGCTTTAAAGCGAAATTATAAGGACAAGGAAAGCTGCAATTTCAGCCCTCACCGTTGCCAGGTCCGTTGTACGGGGCCCACGCACGCAGACACGCCCAGCCCCAGTAAAAGTACAGCCCAGGTTTGTTTTATATCTTGCCAAGAAGTCCAACGTCAAGCATAAATACAATCAAATTACTGCTTTAAAGCGAAATTATAAGGACAAGGAAAGCTGCAATTTCAGCCCTCACCGTTGCCAGGTCCGTTGTACGGGGCCCACGCACGCAGACACGCCCAGCCCCAGTAAAAGTACAGCCCAGGTTTGTTTTAACAAACCCGGGTATGGCTGTGCAAGGCGAAACCTGCCATTGGTCTGCTTCGGGCGTGACGTTCGCGCCCAATGGACTTTGGGGCCAGGAGTGACTTTCATGTTTCACGTGTCCTAGCTATGGCGATGCGAGGACAGCGAATGCTCCTCCGGTCAACCGATCCAGGTCAAGCTGCCTGCACGCACCGCATTAGGACGTACCGTGCATCGCGGCTGAGTCTCCGTTTCCCTGGCCGCATACTGGTGCACGCTCAACTGGGTCGGGTTTGTCAGCAGTGGTTCCGTCTTTCTATATATATTGTATCATGAATGCGAAAAGTCGCTCAGTATATGCCAATGACTGGCTTCACGAGGGGGCGTTTCCCCGTAGATGCACCTTCGTCTTTATTTGTCCAACAGGGTCGTCTTTATTCGTCCAACAGGGTCCAACGCGTCGAAGGGCCAGGGTTGCTCCTTCCCACCCCTGCTAGTCCCCACCGTGGTGGGCAAGATCTGCATGCGGCCGGCGGGCTATGGGTTCCTCCGTCGCCCTTCCCTTGGTAAGTTCGCTATATGACGTCACGGCCGTTTTCCTTTCTGCGCAAGAGGGGCCCGCCGGCTTTGGCCACTGCAACGATTACTAACTACCGTGATTCCGACATTACAGACGGTATCGAAAAATCACCATCGCAAGCGCCTATGCTGCCTATGTTAAGGAGCGCTTGTCGCCTCCTTGCACCTGTAGCCCCCTCCTCTTCCCCCACCACTCCTCCGTTGCGCGGAACCGCTACTCCTAATCTGACCGGCAGCCTCCCACATGGCGTGGAAGCGAGGGCGCGAAACGCAAAACCAGTTGCCACCAACCACCTGAGAGCCAGGGGTGCGCTTTCGCAGCGCTGCCGTACTACTTACTACGTTACTCAGCTGGCGAACTCCACGGCTACGTCTTTTTCCGGTAGCTGCAATGGCCGCCATCTCGCGCACACAGCCCTTGAGGCACACCCTCCCACGCACCCGCCATGACCAGTTTACAGCTTGATACCGCTGCTCGGTCCTGGTGACCGGCACGGTGGCCCTCCCTCCCTCAACCCCTACTTCCCACGTCAGTTCACCTGTTCGTTTCTGGAAACCCTTCAATCCCGCAGTTCACCGGTTGTTCCTCACAACCCCCTCCCTTCGCCTCCATGTTGATGCGACAACATGGGGCGCGCTGGGCCCTGACGGTTGCTGCGGCACCGCCGCCGCCATAACATACAGGTCTGCTGTCCGCATAGGGCCCGCAATCCACCACCCCTTCGCCCATCCCTGCCGTCGCAACGGGCCTGGGCCTTCATGTGTAAAAAAGGGGGCCAGGCGGCCGCAGCAATATCCGCTGCTCCGGCGACGTCTGTGTGCGCAAATACCGGCTGCTGGTGCGGCCCTCGCCCTTGCTCTCCGGCCGAGCAGGGCTCGGCTCACTTATTATTCTTGAGCCAACACGCGGTTCCGCTCACTTCTTGTTCTTGGGCAGCAGGTTGAGAAGCTCGGCGGAGCTGCCGGAATCTGCGCACCACCACCACCACGATCACCGGGGAGCCAGCGGCGGGCGGCGAATAAAGGAAGGCGCGCAGGCGTGTTCGTTGGCTGATGCACAGCGAGAGAGGGTTGGGTCGGAGGTATATCCCTGGCACCACCTCCGTCCCGCCCCCCGGGGCATGCTTTTGCCCCTTTGCAAGCACCCCGGTTTTCTTACCCTTACCAACAAGGAATGCGTGCTGTTCGTCGTTGTCGAAATGTAAAATTGCTGTGTATCTGAATTTAGCGCCAAGCTGCGAAGCTCCGCCGCTAGGCCCTGTGTCTATGCAGTCAACGTTGATGCTGCACAGAGCACACCGCCGTGTCAGGGTGTCACCTGACCACTCAGCTACCGGCCGGCTGAACCCCGACTCCGACCCAACCCTGCCCCCGGCATCACTCTCCGAATCCCAGCCCCCATGCATCTTCGCCACGCCCACGCCCAGGACCCCGGATCGAGTCCCGCCCTCGGAAGCCAGACCCCTGCGACCTCTGCTCCCAAAACCAATGCCGCGTCCGCACATTAAAACCTCAACCCACAAAAAAAATCCGTAAAACCCTAAACCCACTGGAGTGGCCCCAAGCGCGCACCTTCCTCCGCCGCGCCTCCAGCGACCGCCGGCGCCTCCAGGCCGCTGCCCTCCGCCTCGCTCCGCACACGCTGCCTCTCCGCCTGGTCCGCTTCCAGTTTGGCAAGGACCTCCTACGGACGGTGGGGCGGTGGAGTGGAAAGTGGGGAGGTCTGGGGGTGAGACGCCGGGGCTGTGGGTTGGTGTGGGAGGTATGGGAATGAGGCGCGGGTGTGGAGACCTGCGGCCTGGAGCTGCCTGGTGTCCTAAGCCACTGCCCTGGGGGGTCGAGGACCGCAGACCTTATCGCCTCCATAATGACGACAACATCATGATGACATCATGATGACATCATGATGACATCATGATGATGCAGAATGGTCGCCCTCCTGGAGCTGCTCAACTGCCCCGATACGCAGACCCGCTCCCTGCCCCTCCCTGCTCCCAAACCAGCGGCACAGCGCACCTGCTCGAGGCGGCGGCGTTCCGAGTACGGCACGAAATCCTTCTTCGTGATGGCCGCCAGCTGATCCCTGAAGACGTAAACGGCGCCTGGAGCAGGGGGTCACAGAAAAGGACCGGTTACTGGGGCAAGGGGGAGAGGGTGGCATCCAGCTTCGTAATCTCACACGTGAGCGGGGGAAGCAGGACGGTGTGGGTGGGTGCGAGGTTGTACGGCGTCATTGTCATAACCGCTAGTCGGCAGTCACCGCTGCCCTGAGAAGCTAAAAGGTAAGGAGGGGCTTTTGTCGCGGAGGAGGTTCAGGGCACCCTCGGGTCGCGTGATGGAAGTTGGGCGGGGCCGATTGATCGTGCGTGGCAGTTTCCTGAGTCCGTACACCCGTACATCTGTACGACATCCAGGAGTATCCAGCCCACGTGACACGTGGCAGCTCGGGTTCGTAGTGCGTGGCGGGCGGAGCGCAGCACAGGCCGCGGACCACCACTTACCCGATGCCCCGTAGAATACGACGCTATAGAAGATGTTGATAACGAACATGATCGCCAGTACAGATCCCAAGATTCGGAGCAGCAGATTGTCAAGGATCCCGTTCCCGGCACTGCTGCTGGTGCCGCCGCTTGCCGGGGCAGCGGCGGGAGTCGAGGGCACGGCAGGCAACGCGGCGGCCGCTGTCGGTGGCGGTTGTGGAAGCGAGGAGCTGGTGGTGGCGGCGGCGGGTGATGGTGGTGGAGGCGCGGCGGCGGCGGCAGCAGGGGTGGCTGGCGCTGGGGTGTCCTTTCTGCAAAGCAGAGGATGCGGTATGTATAGTAACGCATGCAGTTTTGGTGGAGCGCGGGCGTTCGTATCGTGGGTTGGGGCAGGGGATAGAGGAGCTGGATTAAAGTCCGTCAAGGTTGTCGGGTAGGGTCGGAAGGGAGTATAGGTAACAAGGAAACCATCCGGGGGCATGGGGAATCGCGGACAATGGGCGACGGACGGGGGCGACGGGGAGAGAAATGGTGCGTCAGGTGCTTCATCGCGGAGGCGGATGGCACCCCCTCGCTCAACGTGTAAGACCCATGAGCTATCGCGCTCCTTACAGTTCCTGGAGCTCCTTCAGCTCCTTGCCTACTCCCTTGCGCCTCGCATGGGTCTGCGACGGGACATATACAGATTTTGCGCAGATCTCCCGGTAGAAGCGATATGGCGTCGCGGCAGTTAATCGGAGCTCCTAGAGGCCGGCGGCGCTGTGCGCTTCCCAACGTGAGTGTAGGCGCCAACATCATGCTGACAAGCTGAGCTACCCCTGGCGCAGCGTAAGTTCAAGACAATAGCCCTATTGCATTTCATCTTACCACAACTAGCATGCGTGACCCATATGGAACCGGACGGCTGCCATGCAGACAGCCTGCGCGTCGTAGTACCACTTGTATTTGCATTCTATTCTCTATGTGTGCATGTAAGGGTAGCGCCAATTTCGCCAGCGTGAAATGCGGCGGATGTGCTGCGGCTGTGCCATGCTTCATTTGCTTCTGCCTCCAGAAGAAGCCGTACAAGGTGAAGTCAAAGTCGACCGCCACCCTTATTGCTCCAATCTACGACATGCGCTGTGCTAAGGCCTCTCGTAGTGGACTATCACCAGTATAGATTATTTTCAGCCTGCAGCTGGAAGTTTTGGTTCTTTGCAGTAACCTCCCTTACTGTTCTTTCCCACACCACCCCTTAGTGCCGGGCAGTACTGCATCGCTTAAAGTGTTTCTAGGATATTAGATGACCCTCAAATGAAAATCCGGTTGCCTTAGGCCGCTGCGGCACAATGAGCGGACCTCACGGCGCCGTTTGCTCACGGATGGACCCTATCGCCGCCCAGCTTGGGCGTAATGCTTATCACGCCTTGTGCGTCGCGTTTGCGGCGCAGGATAAGGACAGGCTTTATGTTGCGGTAAGCGGTCAAGCGACATATGATTCCAGCTTCTCAAGTACTGCAAGCTATCATACCAACCCTGAGTGCTTGGGTGCTGCCAGGATGTTGATGTGCTCATGGAGGAGGCTCGTGAGATGCTGGGTGTTACTGAGGACGAGGATGCGGTAAGGACCAGGCTTCACCCACCTCTCACGGCTCCAAAAGCGCAGCCATAAGCACACGCTAAGGCGATCACTGTCACCTGCAGCCCGGGCTTGACTTGAGGCCTCTCCGCGCGCGTGCTGCAGGCCATTCGAGAAGAAATAGAGCAGGACCCCGTGATCGCTGCGCTAAGGTGCGCGGAGCACACTGTGGGAGTGCTGTAAGCCGGGGGGTTTGGGGGAGGAGTAGGCACGCCGGGAGCTGGCGTTTGGCGTGGTTGCAGCAGGTGCAGGAGCGTATTGGCAGGTTGGTGCCGCGCAGGTATGCGTGCTTGCGGGTCCAACAGCACTGGACGCACGTCCCACACTCCGGATGGCATACGGAGGGCGGGCCCCTTCCGATTGAAGCTTTTGTATAGGAAGGCGTCAGCGAATGGAGGCTTGGGGCGTAGCAGCCGACGCTGGGCCGACCGAGAGGGCGGGGCCAGGCAGGGGCGTGGCCGCAGGCGCAGCAGCGGCAGGTCTGGAGGGGGAAGGGCAGGTACCGGGTCGGAAGGCCGGACCAGCAGCGGCGTGTTGTATGAGCGGGCGCTTTACATAGCGGAGGCGGACTGTATGCCGAGCCAGGTACCTGCCTCCGCACGCTGTGGAGCGAGTTCCTGCATTAGCAACGGACAGCCGCACCCGGGGCATCGGCGCGCTGTCCGTTTGCTTCGATTCGCTGCACTTCGCTGCACTCCCCCCCCCACCACCGCGGGCTTCTCCCCGCGTGGAGGCCTCCCTGGAGGTAGTCCTGCGCGGCGTAAGCCCCTTACAGCCGCCGCCACGGGGACGTGTGTGCCGGGGATGGTGGGCGATTGGGTGTGCAAGTGGGATGCGAGCTGTGCCTGCAATTGCGGAATGCCGGTGTGGGAGCACCTACAGCGCGCTGGGGGCCGACGTACGACACCAAGTGCCCCTGTACCCCCGTGACGCCGTTTCCCTCCCCCCCAGGCTGGGTGAGATGCCCCCCGGCGGGTTGCGGGCTCTGGAGCAGCCCCCAACACGGTGAGTAGCGGGGCGGGGTGGCGGGACAGCGGGGTCGCGGGACAGCGGGGTGGCGGGACAGCGCGACCACTCTGTTCCGCGGGATCCGCGGGACTGACAGCGGGGTCGCGGGACAGCGGGGTGCGCTACCGCAGCGGCAGGGCAGCAGAACCCGCCACCAAGCCGGCCGTATCAAGGACAGACAGCCGGGGTGTGGCTGGGTGGTTGGGGAGGGCGCGGCGAAGGGCGTGCGGCCAGGAAGTGGAGGGCCGGGGGTGAGCCCGGAGGGCTTGCGGCTCTGGGGTGGGTCGAGGTGAGGCGATGGTGGCGAGCGCAGGGGCCTTTTGGGTCCAGGGGTTGTGGGCGTGAGTGGCAGGCGATCTGGGCGAGGTGGGACCTCTTGGGGCCCAGCCCAGCTTTGAGACCCAGTCTTGAAGCCCAGTCTTGAAGCTTAGCCTGAGCCCAGTCTTGAAGCCCAGTCTTGAAGCCCAGTCTTGGAGGCCAGTCGCGCGAGGGAGCTCGCTAGCGGGTCGTTGATCGCGTCTGAACCTCTGCCACCGCACCCACCACACGCAGGGCGGCCGCACCCTACGGCGGTGGTCATGGCGGGATGCCGCCTCCGGGGACCACCACGCCGTCTGGGCTGGGGGGCGGATACGACACGCCCTTTGGCAACTCGGTGCAGCAGAAGACGGCAGCAAAGAAACGTAAGGAGGCGGTTGGGCGCGGCGGTTGGGCGCGGCGGTTGGGCGCGGCGGTTGGGCGCGGCGGTTGGGCGCGGCGGTTGGGCGCGGCGGTTGGGCGCGGCGCGGCTGGCTGCGAGCTGTGGGGTTGAAGCCCGGGGGTCGTGTGCGCTGTGTATTGGCCGCGGAGAGCCGCCGTCCGGGGCTGAGGTGGGGCTGGAGGAGGGGCCGAGGAGGGGCTGATGACGGGGCTGAGGCAGGTGCGATGGATGGTGACAGGAGGCATGTAAGTGGCGGCATGGCACTTTCTGGGAGCCACTGGTGTGTCGCCGGTGGCCCAGTCACCGAGTTGGGTCTCTGGGGGTTGCACGGAAAACCCGTGTACGAAAGGAAAACCGTTATGGGGGTTTCTGGGGGTAGGGCAGGGTGACGTACGCCGGGGACCCTGAGGCACCCCCGCGGGGGGCACCGCAACACGCTCTGTCCTTAGGACACCGGGGTGGTGGTGCTGGGTGGGTGCTGCTGGGCAGGGTGTCCAGGTGGAGAGTAGCGCCGACGGGGTTCGCATCTGCCGGCCCGCAACCGCCGGCTGACTCATCCCCTCCCCCCCCGCCCCGCCCCGTACCACCCCCCTCCCCGCCCTCCCTGCAGCCTCCGCCACTCCCACCAGCGCCGGCGCGCCCTCCTCGTCGCTCATCGGCCGCAAGCTGCAGCGCCTCTTCCCCGACCTCTCTCCGCCCTGGGTCACCGGCACCATCACGGCGTTCAACGCAACCAACGGCAAGCACCTGATTCAGTACGGGCCGCCGCTGAGGAAGGAGCTGTGGGACAAGGTGGAGGACTTCGCGCCGCAGAACTTCCGCTGGGTGGAGCCCGGGTCGGAGCCGGCGGCGCCGGCGGGCGGCGGCGGCTCCAAAACCACGCCAAAGTCAGGTGGGCGCCGGGACTGCAGCACCCTACTCTGTATCGCTGCGCCAGTTCGGCATGACCGGTATCGTCCTTTCTTTCCTGGGACTCTGCAACGTGGGAGTCATTCCTTCCCCCCCAACGTTGGAGAGCAAATGGCTGTCCGCCGCGCCGGCAACGCGCCGTAGCCCAAAAGAACCAGCGGCTCCGACCGCGGCCTGGTCCTGTCTTGCTACACTGATGTTTGCGGCGCGTCTAGTCCTCTCGGTGTGTTGGTTTACCGTTAGCCGCAGGTGTTGGTTTACCGTTAGCCGCGGGTGTTGGTTTACCGCTACGCCGCGGGTGTTGGTTTACCGTTAGCCGCGGGTGTGTGTGTGTTCGACTCACTGCGCCGGGTCGTCTGTGTCGCCACCGCAGGCGGCGGCTCCAAGTCCACTCCCAAGGCCTCCGCCTCCAAGGCCCCCCCGCCCCCGCCGCTGCCCAAGGCGCCGGCGGCGGTGCCGGTGGCGGTGGCGGCGCCACACGTGCTGCTGCCCGGAGGGGCATCCACCTTCCACGCAAGTAAGCGGCGCGGGGAGGTGGCATCGGGCGCCCGGGCCCGCATTGCCTGTTGCCGCATCCCGTTCCGGCTTGACCCCGCATTACCATCGGTGCCTCTCTTTGTCGTCGGTGCCTTTCTTTTTCTTCATGCGAACGGACCAAGCAAACCAAGGCGCCCAGGTGCCTGGAGGTGCATGCCTCCTGCGGGACAGGTAGTCATGCCGTGTCTCACCTCCACGGCGCGCTTCCGCTGCCGCCACGTGCCGCCGCTATGACCCGCACACCACCACCCCCGCTTTCGTCGCCGTCGTCTTAACTTCAAACCCACACATCTTTACTTACAACCCCTGCCCCCCCCCACCTTGCCGGTATCCTTCCCTCGCGTCCCTCACGTCAGCGGGTGTGAGCCTTACGTCAGCGCCGTACAATGACGGGTTCCTCCGAGCCAGCATCGCGAAGAACCGGCCCGAGGTAAGAGCCTGCACCCCCTCCAAGATCCGCCTCCTGACTTGCTCTCATTAGCAGCACGTGCTCTCCAAGCAGCACCCAGCGGCATCGTGCACCCCTATCCGACACCCAGCCCCCCGCTGCTCGCTTCCCTGCTCCCCCCCCCACGCCCATGCCCCGCACTCCTCGCCTCCACCTGACGGCCCCCTTATGTCCCCTGCCCAACACCTGCCAACCCCTCCGGTATCCCCGCCTGCCTGTCGGCCCACGGGTGTCCTCTCAACGCCGTCTGCACCCTTACCTCCACCCGCTCTCCCCTCCCCGCCTCTTGATGCCCCCCCCCTCAGGACCTGTTCACTATGCTGTCCGCCATGGACGACCGGGAGACCTCCGTGGTGCGGGAGCTAGTGACCATGCTGGACGACCCGGGGGACATCGGTGAGGGTGCCGGGGGCAGGAAGGAAGGAGTGGGGGTGGAATACCGGGCACCGGCACAGCAATGCTGGGGGGATTAAGGAGAATCCGGGAATCCACGAATCCGACAAACCAAGGCGGTGATGATGGCGGTCCAGAAGAGACGGGAGGCGAACGCTGGGGGGGAGCGGCCCACACGAAGTCCCGGGGGAGCTGGGCTCCTTATGGCTCCACCAGCCTACCGGCACCTAGCAGGCGACCAGCCAAGCGGGGACCAGCCAAGCGGGGACCAGCCAAGCGGGGACCAGCCAAGCGGGGACCAGCCAAGCGGGGACCAGCCAAGCGGGGACCAGCCAAGCGGGGACCAGCCAAGCGGGGACCAGCCAAGCGGGGACCAGCCAAGCGGGGACCAGCCAAGCGGGGACCAGCCAAGCGGGGACCAGCCAAGCGGGGACCAGCCAAGCGGGGACCAGCCAAGCGGGGACCAGCCAAGCGGGGACCAGCCAAGCGGGGCCCCACCGGCCTCCTGGCACCTAGCCGGGGACCGGCCCAGCAGGGCCGGCCGACCAGGGCCCCTCCGGACTGCCCCCGGGGCGGCGGCGCCACTGCCTCCGCACGACGCTTGCTTGCCCGGCTACTGCCGGCTCACCGCCATCAGTCCATAATTGTGGATGAGGATGTGCAACGTCCTGCAGCACGGTGCTAGCTTGGTGCAGCTTGAGTAAGGGCGTCGGGGGTGCACCCGCGGCTCCTTGCCTGGTCCGCCGCCTTGGCCAGCGTCACCACGGTTTACCACCGCCCAGCCGCACTGATGGCCGCTCTTCTTTGCTCTCTCATCTTGCCCTGCCCTCTCCCGCGCCGATTCCCACTCTTCTTCGCCCTGCCCTGCCGTGCCCTCTCCCGCACTGTTTCCCACCCTTCTTCGCCCTGCCCTGCCGTGGCCTCTCCCGCACTATTTCCCACGCTTCTTCGCCCTGCCCTGCCGTGCCCTCTCCCGCACTGTTTCCCACTCTTCTTCGCCCTGCCCTGCCGTGGCCTCTCCCGCACTATTTCCCACCCTTCTTCGCCCTGCCCTGCCGTGCCCTCTCCCGCACTATTTCCCACGCTTCTTCGCCCTGCCCTGTTCCGCCCTGCCCTGCCCTCAGCGGACATCAACCGGCTGATGGACGAGTCGCAGCAGCTGGGGCAGCGGGAACAGCAGCTCAGAGCAGAACTGCGGGAGCTGGGGGTCACGGGTTGAGGGCGGGGGGGAGGGGCTAAGGTTGGGGGGGGGAGGGGCTGAGGTTGAGGGCGGCGGGGAGGGGCTGAGGTTGCGGGAGGGGTAAGCTGGCGGCGCAGAAAGGTTCCGACGCGTCAAGTCGGGTGTGTGTAAAACACGCGGGGTCCTGGCCCCCCCAGGGTATTACCGTAATAGGCTTATGGATGTGACCTCACTCCGTGTCAGGAATTACGGACACGGACGTCAGTCTCGGTCGGAAACCCAATGCGGTCGGACACCCGATGCGTCATAGTGCCTGGTGCCCTTGTGGGGTGTTCGGACACGTGCCTGCGCGCTGCGTACGGGGCTGGTTTCGGAGCGCGACGCCCGGCTGCCGTACAGGGATGGCATGCTGCTGGTGGCCTCGCGGGGGCGTTCTGCGGTCCGATCAGGAGTTCAGGACCGCCGTGTGTGATGGTGGGCCAGGGCGTCACGAGCTCTCAATAAGCAGAGGAGCTGGAGGTGGCGAGCAGGGCGCCCCTGACTTGGCGCGAAATCCTTGTAGACCCAGGTACACCTCGTCGCGTTGTTGGTGCCCGCGCGAAGCGCTTGGACATTTTGACAGCTGCAGACCCGAGGGAGCTCAGTCGGACAGAGTCGTTATTTTCAATATGTTCATTTTTCAATTCTCAATCCACATCACTCGTCAATTCGGGCGCCATTGCATCGCATGACTGAGCGCAACAAGCCGTGAAAGGTGATCCTCACTGCCCACTCGTCGTTGCCACAGCAATCTTCGTCCTGAGATGGCGTGCGTGAGGCATTGGCTGGGAATACGCTATCCATCGACGAGCAAACGGGTGGCGATATTGGGGTTGGGAAACGCAGTTTTACATTTATGGCCCATGCATATATACGCATGGCTCGAGGCCTTGCAGAGGCTTTCCATACCCTCCGCGTGTAAAGGCACGCCACCAAGGAGCTCGAGACGCAAGGATCACCGGTTGCACTCAATAGTTCGACTTCTCAGCAGAGCCATTGAGTGGAACCAGTGATCCATGGGTCGGCTTCGGCTGGCGGCCGTCGCGAGTCCAGGAGGGCAGGCAAATACATCCACCAGCAAAATCACGCGATGCTGCAGCGCAGCACAAAACTTCCATAGCGCACGCAAACGGCGCTTCCAAACGGCAATATCGATATCAGGCACCAGCCAGCTGCTTCAGGGTCTGGGCATTTCTCCTGGCCCAGTCCAATGCTTTGTCAAGGGCACACACATCTTCAAGGCGAAAAAATATCCCAGCGAAAAATATGTAGCAGCAACATCCTTCCAAGAGTGCCACACCAGATTTCTGGTAGAGAAATCGTTTCCTAGTCAAATTGACAACGAGGCCAAGCATGAAATGAAGGCGCCAGTACTCGGCGCTCGCAATTCCACCACATAGCCCTTTTT
The DNA here is from genome assembly GCA_003116995.1 of Yamagishiella unicocca. Lineage (NCBI taxonomy): Eukaryota > Viridiplantae > Chlorophyta > Chlorophyceae > Chlamydomonadales > Volvocaceae > Yamagishiella > Yamagishiella unicocca. Next base: position 821,007 of record BDSL01000040.1, read on the forward strand.
ATATATAGCCCGTCGTCATAGCAGTGCCCAACCGCCCAACCGCTCGCAGCGAAACATATCGATAATCGTCCTGCCCACTCCTATCACACATCAGTACCGTAAAGAGCTCACAAAAGCGTGCGCTGCTGCCCGGACCACACATGTAACGTACGTCAAGGCAAGCACAGAAAGCGGGGAAATGAGTTTACGTGTGTAGCTCGTGCGTCTAAGCCTTCGCTGAGGCTCTGCTAGCTTGCCTGTCCGCGTTGCCATACGAACGCAGAAAACAAGGCAGTCTGTGACTTTAACGCTCTCCTGTTTGCTGCCTCCCCACAAAACTGTCCCGCCTCGTTGCGGCGAGGAGCCCCCGATGCGGTACAGCACGCAATCAGTAAGTGCCATCCCTGTCCATAAACCTAGGAAACGAGAAAACCCAAATCAGCAAGTCCTCGTGCGCGGTATTGGAGCCACCCTGCGATCCTCATTACACGCTTCCCTCACACCGTAATCCTTTACCTTTACATCCCTTGGGAGTGCATAGTAACTGGCTTACCACGTCCATATCAGGGCTCGCCTACCCTGCGTTCCCACGAAGCCCAGACGCGGGGTCGTCAGAAGGGGAGGCCTTGGAGCGTCATTCCCCCCGTCGACTCCCTCGCTGCTGCCTCATCCAACGCGACGGTCTTGCATGCCGCGCATGTACGTTGCAGCGGCGCGTCCAGCACCATGCAGCTGACTGAGTGGGCCCGGCCAGAGGAGGTTAACGTTATGATGAGCCCACAGCCCTCCACGATTAAGGGCGCGTCGTTGCTGCGGACGACCGTCGTGCTGGTCACCGTGACGCCGTCGCCCCAGGAGCGGCGCCACTCCGGGTAAGTGCACCGCCGGCCACCGCCTGCTGGGTCCGAAGGCGAGGTTGTAAACGATACGGTCAGAGACCCGGTGTGAGCTCGCCCGCGAGAGTATAGGGAGAGGTAGAGCTTTTCGGCGAGCTTGAACTGATGGCAGCAAGCCTGGCTAGCACCACCGTAGGAAGTACCGTTGTGGAGCGAGGACATAAAAGTAACACGTAGGTCAGACTGTTGCTGCCTTGGTGGCGGCTGACCGCCCACCGCCGCTCGGCTGCGTGCAATTGGGGCATCCAAGCGCCTCCGCTTGACAAGAACGGGCTCGGACGGAGTGCTTAGACACTCGAAGCTCCACTCCTCTCCAACCTGTGCGAACTGGCTCATTCGAGTTGTATTCGTAGTGTTTCGGGCAAATCCTGAAGTGCTTGCAGGCTTCCGTCACCTGCTGTATGTGATTCACAATCAGAATGCTTCGAATTTACTTACTTTCATTATTCTGCCTATTCATGTTCCAGTTTTATGGCCAGGGCATGCATGGCTCTTGCCAGAGTCCGGTTATTGACTCAGCGTCTCAGCCAACGCATCCGTAGTGGTTTTAGCGATGATCTTTAGGGTGTTTATTGATCGCAACAGATGTCAAAGATAGGTACAAATACTGGGTAAGCTTGAGTGGCAGACAGGCCTCGCCCCGAGTAGCGCAGTTGTATGTTTCTTACCTCGGGAAAGGCCCGACCACGAGGCGTACCTCCTGAATCCACCAACCCGCTACACATGACACAAGTTCTGTCCTGGACAAGGTTCGCCAAACCTCTGCGAAATGGCACCTGTCCTTGAAGAAATGAGCTGTGTGTTTTGGCTGTTTGCTACAAGTCGCGTTCCTCGGCCCCAAACATCCAACAAACATGAGCCAACAGACGTCAAGCTAGGTCCGCGCCAGCAATCATGCAACGCCAAACAGCACCATGCCTCCTGTCAGTTCCTACCCGCAACACCCACGCGGACTAACGGCCAGCAGTGCCGCACGGACCCAGACCGAGTAACGCAAAGTTCAGTAACTGCTTGTAAGCGGCGCAACAGGCGCAACGGTTTCGATGCAATGACGGGTATCCGGTCTGTGTGGCTGCCCAAACAATCCCCTGGTTACCCCGAGCCTCCTCCTGCTCCTGCCAGTTGCGCTGTCCTGAAATGCAACACCAGCCGGACAACGTCCCTACTATCCAAGGCCCATCGACACCACCTTGCTCCTAAAATATCTCGTCTTCTGCAATTTTTGCGTCCTGCCAAGTCCCAAGGACCGGACCCACGACACAACGTACGGGCCAGCCCGAACCACCCGTCTCGCCTCCCCCAAGCCCACACCGCTACCGCCCCCCTGCCCTGCCAGCCACCTGGTTCCACGCATCCAGCACCAAGTACGTCACAAGGAAAACCGCCACGTCACCAAACAGCCCCGAAACCAGTGCCCCCGCAGACGACACGCCGTCCATCAGAGGCCGCAGCCCCGGCACCAGTGTCAGCCAGTCGAAGCGGGGCGGGGGCTGCTGCGCCGCCGCGGGCCCCGCCGCTGCAGCGTCGTCGTCCGCGCCGTCACCTCCTCCCGCCAGGTCCTGTCCCGATGCCGACTGGGGCACCAACGAAGCGACCCCGCACGCGTGAGGGATGGGATGAGAGAGGGGTTACAAGTAAAAAACCGGCAACTCGACTGGGGTAATGTAGTTGGTGCATAGGGGGAGGGGGCACAGGTATGCGACGTGAGCAAAGCAGAAGCGAACAGAGGAGAGAAGACACCGATGATTTTCATGGTGGAAGAGGCTGCAAAGGAGACGACGCCGATACCTCGCAAAAGCCGGACAAGCCGGCCGCCGCGCGGCGACGCTTTGGCTTCCGGCTACGGGCCAGGGGGGCTAAGTGCGGTCGGCCGAAGGTGTGCGGGATTGCACGAGAGCGCAGCACAGCAGGACGTCGAGGTGGTGGTCGAGGGAGGGAGGTTGAGGATGAGCAATGGAAGCAATGGCGGCATCAGGGGGGAGGGTTTCAGGACCCGGCTGCCGCCGCCCTCGCCTGTCCCGGGGGCTCGAGTCGCACCTTCTTGAGCCTTGTCCGTGCTGGCAGGGATACGCCCGCCATCCTAGCAGCCCCTATCATCGCCACCTGCCGGCAGGGAGCAAAGCAGCAAGCAAGCCCTTTCAGCATGCCATCCAGCCAGCCAGCCAGCCAGCCCCCCCATCCATCCAGTCCATCCAGGCTTTCAGGCAGACAGTTAGCCAGGCAGGCAGGCCGCCGGAGTAGAGCCTGCGGCTTTGCGTCCGCTGCGCCCCGCCGTGCGCCCCCCGCCCCTGGCCTGTCCGCGTACCTGCGTCAGCAGCAGCACCACCACGGGCGGCAGCCTCAGGTGGCCCACCTCCACCACACCGTGGTACAGCAGCACCGCCAGGGTCAGCGCCGCGACACACCGCAGGCGCCTCGTGGCCTCCACGGCAGCGGTCAGCTGCGGGCCCAGCAGGAGCCCCGCAAGGGCAGCGATGGCGGCGGAGAAGGGCAGCAGCAGCGCCGCGATGGCCCTGGCGGCGGAGCTGCCCGCGCGACGAGCCATGCCGTCGCCGCCGCGGCCACGGCCACCATCCCCAGCGCCGCCTCCTCCTCCTGCTCCTGCCAGCGTTGGGACCGGGCCGGGTGGGGCTGAGCCAGGCCGGTACAAGAGGCGCTATTGGGCTTTAAGAGCGTAGCTCTTGGACACCGTCTAATCCTAAAGCCTTCTGGACTGAACTGCGAAGTTTGCAAAATGCACAGGCAGTGGGTGTTGACGGCAGGTGTGAAAAGGCCCACCCCATGTGCTTGTGGACTGCTTCCGGACGCCGCAGCGAGCAGCCTCCGCCCCTCATGCCCATGTGCCGTACCGTGTGCCGTACCATGGCGTGAGTTCCGCTCCATGTAAGCCGAACCCGACGGGAGCGCTTGTCCCATTGTACGGCCGGGCGAGCTGCCGCCGGCGCCGCCGCCCAGGTTCGGCTGCTGGCGCTGCATCAGGAACTGACCCGCTGCTGCGGGGCCGGCCAGCTGGTTCAGCAGCATGTGGAGGGCCTGCTCGGCGTCACGCTGCGCTGCTGCGATAGCGGCGTCGCTCTGCTCAACGGTTCGGCCGCTGCCGTCCGGCGCTTGCATCTGTTGCACCAGGTGCTGCAACATCGCGTCGGCCGCAGACGGCGTTGCGCCAGGCGCTGCGCTGCCGCCTGCGGCGGGAGCTTCGCGCTGTGCGTTGGATTCTGTGGACGCATCGTCAGCTGGTCTTTCGACGGCGGCAACTGGGAGGGCATCGACAGCCTCTGATGCCGCCGTAGGGGGCACACCTGGCGTCTCTGAGGCAATTGAATCCGATGCTATGGTTTCAGGAGCTTCTGCGGCTATAGCTGTTCCCACTGTGATGCGGTTCAGGCGTTCCGTGCCTCTTGCTAAGATCTTCTGCCGACGCGCTTCGGCAGCTGCCGCCCGCTTGGCGGCAGCATCATCCGTGCTCGACATGTTTATGGATATCCGACTGCTATTGATCTGTAGTTCAGCTGGCTTTTCGGGCAGACAACATGACCGACCATTGATACCGGTATTCTAACGCCCATGTCCTCCTGAACGCCCATGACCCCCAGGTCATGGACTCAACACAAGCGCGTATTAATAGCTGCTACACACAGAGCATAAAACATCAAACCTAGCCGCGAAGTTGACGTTGGTGCCCCTTGAAAAATGGGCCTCTTCGTTTACTTCGCGGTCCCCCTGATCTGCACGCTTTTGTTTCGACATTTCGTCAGGTATGCAGCTTGAACTCCTTCTTACGCTTTCCTGCCTTGGCGCAAACATTAACTCGGCGCCTCTGGCGGCTTGCATGTTTGTTTGGCTTTTGTCACAAGGCTTGCCTGCATGTCCTCCCGTGTCGCAGGCAGCCCACAGGTGCCTTGTTCTTGGAGGGCTTGTATGCATACTTGCCGCAAGCGTCTGCCATCCCGACGCCGCCCCTTGGGCCGAGGACTACGAAACGTGACCGGAAGCTCTTACAGAAGCGCCAGCTGCAGCTCAAGGGAGCTCAGAGCTCCCTGGTGATGCAGCAGCTCAGCCCCAGCGCGTTGCACCACCTGAGCTCGGAGCCAACGACGTTTGGGAGCAACTTCGAAACCCTGGTAAGGAACTGTTGGACTGTACGGTCAAACCAACCTGGGCTCGTGGGACGTCGTCACAGCAGCTGGCGCATGTAACCTTCCCAGCTGTCTCTGCCGGATAGCCGGCCATGGCGGCCTCAGGAATGATTAACCGCACGTCGGGCTGCGGTCAGGCGGTCAATGATAGCTGTTATTTTCCCCTAAGTACTTGCCATTCGGGTTTCTCTGACGCCTCCCCGCGAGGCCCATGCGCCCCCCCCCGCCAACTGTAACCTCGCGCCAACTCCCCAAACCAACAAACTCCCCATCCACTGACCCCCCCTGCTCTCCCCTTCACCCGGTCCCCAACTCAGGGCATCCTGCTGCTCGTGCTGTTCGTGGGCGTTGCCGTACACTTCACCCTGGGCCCCCTGCTCGGCCTGTGGCAGGTGCGCTGGGGAAATAGGGGATGTGCGTCGTTCGCTGACTGTCGGCATGCCCAAACCCTAACCCAGGCATATGTTATAATGCCACTGTAACCCCCCGACCCCCAAACTCCACCCCCCAGGACGTGCTGCTCTACACTCTGGGCCCTATGGTGGTCCTGTGGGCCATTGGTCAGCTGGTGCTGCTGGAGTGCAGCGGCTCGTTCACCAGGCTGCTGGGCGACCGCTTCCGGCTGCTAGCGCTGGCCACGGTGGCGGCGACGGCGGCGTTCGTGTTGCTGCTGGCGGCGCCGCCGGGCTGGGTCCGCTGGGACGTGCAGGTGGCGGCCAAGGACCTGGATGAGGTGCGGGGGTTGTGGGGGGTCCGGGTGGGGGGCGGGGGAGGGGGTTTGCGGCAGGTGCGGGTCGGGGGGTGGTGCTTGGGGGATGGCATGAGATAGGTGCGGACCCGTCGGGAGGGACAAGGGGGGTGTACGAGGGAGGTTGGGGTGGGGATAGGATGTCTAGGAAGATGCCGAGCCAGTAGTAGGGGAGCGTTTGATGCCAGGGCGTAGGTAGTGACTGTTCTTGGTGGTGGTACGGCGAAAGGTACGACAGCCGGACGTCTCAGTCTTCGGACAGAACACCCTCGGCATGCGCTCGGTTCCAGTCCTTGGACCTCTCCTCTACCCCGCCCCACACCCTCCTCTCTTGCCCCCGGCCCCCGCCCCCCCCCGCCTTGTCGGCCGTGGATTCGTGGATTCCCTGCCCGCTTAACCGGTTCTTCTCTGTAACCCTAAACCCCGCCGCCCCCCAAAACCCAGTTGTTCAACGGCGGCATCTCCCGCCTCATGGCTGCTCGGATGCGCCACTACAAGCCGCCGGAGCCGCTGGTCAGCCATCCGACCGCGGTGGCGGCGGGGGTGGCGGTGGTGGCGGGGCTACTAGGTGGGTGGCGGGATGAGCAGGTGGGTGGCGGGACTACTATGCGGGCTCCGCCAAGAGGAGGACCGGAACGCCCCCAGCCGACGTTCCCCAGCTTTCTTTGGACGGCTCCGCACGGAGGGCTCGAGTCGGTGGCCCCTGTGACGAGCTCTTGCCCTCACCATAGCCGCTACCGCACACTGCAGCTCCTAGCGCGTGCGGGGAATGGCTGCGTACCCTCTCGTAATGCTCCTTATCCTTACCGGAAATCATGTAAAGAAAACAAACACAGCTTCCTCGTATGAAGTGCTCCGGCATGCGCCCACAACTGTGTGTCCGAAGACAATGCGCCAGATGTTACACCTTTGTCGTGCAACCGGTCTTCACGCCAACCCCCGCCTGCCCATGCCGCCCCCATCACGCCCCACCCGCCTGTCCTATCCATGTCGTGCAACCGGTCTTTACGCCCCCCCACCCAACCCCACCCCACCCTCGCCGCCTCAGCCGCTGCGATGCTGGGTCCTGCGGCCCGGGTGGCCAAGCTCTACAGCTACATCAGCCCCGTGCCCACCTGGGCGTCCAAGTACCTCGACCCCCACCCCCTAGCGATCGGGGCCGTACGGCTCTCGCTGGCGCTGCCGCTGGTCGTCGTACTGTACGGCATCATCCCGATGTCGGGCTTCTGGAGCCCGCCTCCCGCGCTCGCCGCCGTCCTGGGCCCGGTGTTGGTCGCGGCGGCGGCGGCGGCGCAGCTGCTTGCCGTACGGCCGCTGGCGGCTGCGCACCTGGGTGGCGGCCTGCTGGAGTGGCATCTGTTGCGCCACGAGGTGGTGCCGGGGGCCGGCGGCACGGCGGTGTCGGCGGCGGTGCAGGGCGGTAGGGAGGTAGTGCTGCGGAAGCGGCTCACGCTGGTCTACGCGACGGTGTGCCAGGTGGGTCGGTGGGGATGGGGGGTTCGGTGGGGATGGGGGGGGTCGGTGGGCAAAGTGGGTCGGTGGGTCGGTAGGGATGGGGGAATCGGTGGGCAACATGGGTCGGTGGGTCAGTGCTGACTCAAGGCCGCGCCACAGGGCTCGCTCTTGGTCCATGCCTGGTCCAGTGCAGCTTGGGGCACATGGCACCTCGCAACTGACCACCGACCACCGACTCAATCCGCTTACACACACGGCTTAGGACGGCCCTCGTCCCGTTTCCTTCCTCTTAAAATACCCCAGAGCGTGGTCACGCTGAAACCCTGAAACTAACCCTGCTCCACAGGTGGGCTTGCAGCTGCTCGCGCCTGCCGCCATCATGACATGTCTGGCGCTGCTCTACGTCTTCTCCTCCGGCTCCCTGGACTCCTACCGCACCCAAGAGCCCCTGCTCATCAACATGGGCGCCAAGCCCTTTGCGGTGCCAGCCCCCGCGGCGCCGCCGCCGCCGCCATCCGCGGCCTCCACGGCAACGCCCACGGACATCCTCGACGGGATGGGCTCCACGGACGGCTTCGCCGCCACTGCTGCCGCCGCGGCAGCGGCAGCGGCGGGGGCGGTATCCGGCGGCGAGCTGCCGGCGCTGCCGCCCCTGGACTTCATTCGCTTCGTGGTGTGGTTCCTGGCGTGGTGGTGCTGCGCCGTCAACTGCCTCTTCACCTACCCGCTTATGTTCGTGTACCGGACCGGGCTGCACGTGGGCTAACGAGGGCGCCCCGGCGGGGGATGGCGGTGGTAATGGTGGTTTTGCTTACGGGTCGGAGGAGAGATAAGGCTCGGCCGGTCACAAGCGATCACGAGGGGGTCACAAAGGGCGGCTTGGGTTCGTGATGGGCTGTGGTCACCTAGACGGAGCTTGGGATCTCGGAGGGGTGGGACTGACGAGGTAGGACAGGGCGTGCGTGGATGGCAAACTGACGCGCAGCCGTTCGCCGTGCGATTGGAGACGTGTTCTCGTAACTCGGGGTATATGCAGGGGTAGGGGCTTGTATTCCGGAACATCAACGCGTTCATGGCCGATCAGCGCTTTCATAGCCGTCTGTGCACCAATGAGCTTCCAGCGCATTCCGTGTGCGGCTGGAGACGATGATACGCGTTACGCTGCCAAGTAGCTCATAACCGAAAACAATCGTCGCACAAGGCCGCGTGTGCGCCATCGGTGCGCTGGACCATTCGTTGCCGAAGCTTCTGTAGCTGCACGGCGGCAGAGCGGCTTTATTTTGCCTTTTGGGGCGGCTGTCGGACGTTGTGGGCGCGGCGCGTTTTTGGATTAACTCGCTGGCTGGGAGGCTGCTCTTATGTAGCTGCGTGTATTATTGACATATTGAGGCCTGCAATACAGTCGTCCATGGCTACTGCTGGCATCAGGGCCGTTCCACATATGGTCGCATGCACGGCCACATGGATTGTGAAGTGAGGGATATTTCATTCAAGGTGGACTGGATCTGGATCTGATTTGCAGCCTACAGCGCTGCACTGCGCCTGGAACGTGTTTGGACTCTTATCTCCGGCTGAGTCGCTTGAGGGGGGTTACAGACAAGAACCGGTAACTCGGCATGGGAAGTGTAGCTAGTGCATAGCCTGGTGCTTGGAGGGGGAGCCGTGGTGCCCAATGCCATATGGCGGTATATGGCGGTGTATGACCTTACCGCTCCTCCCCCTCACACACATATACCTTTGCATCCCTCCAGCCAGTGGGCTCACCGTAAGTTGTTTCCCAAGACGCAATTCAGCTGCTGCAGGCACATGCGCCAGTCGACTGAACAAACCTCGTCGAATTTCATGTCAGGGCACATCGCACGGAGTCCATAGGCCGTCCCTAGGAGTTGAAGCTCACTACTACACCGAATCATCATCACAACCATCATCATAGGAATGTTGCCTCAAGATGTGGTGTCCTCTGCCCACATCATGAACGGCCATTGCGGAGGTGCTGTTCACCTGCCCGAAGCAGGGCGCCTACCTGAACCAACTAACACCCCTGCCCTGCCACACTGCACACGGCCCCTACCACACCAAAACAGCCGCCGACGTCGGAATTGGTGACTCAGCTCTCCTCCTCCTCAGCCTCCTCCTGCTCAGCCTCAGCATCCTCGACATCCTGCTCAATAATGTCCTGCTCCGGCTTGTGCTGCTGGCCTAGATCCGGGTAAACCTTGAGTTTACAGGTGTAGAACATCCGTGAGTGCTTGTGGTCCTCCTTGTTTACGGTGAAGATCACTTCCATCGACAAAGTTTGGATGAACGCTGTAACAGGGGTTCCAGCGGCCTCTTTTTCAATGCGCGGACGCGGACTTGCACACCGTGGTGAAATCTTACATTGGGACCTCAGGGCCCCTGAGTCAGGGGCCTACTGAATGCGTCCTTCTTATGCATGGTACAGCGGGAGGAGTAGCCCAACTGTGTGGTGGCAGTAGCTCGCCCTGCACCAAGCTCGTGCACCCTCGAGGCACGAGGAGACGCAGAACGGCACATCGGGGCATCACACTGCCGGCTGCAGAGCGCAGAAAGAGTGCAGAACCCGTGGTGACAGCCACCCTCCGATCTGCAAATCGAGTTCCATTTCATTGGATGGCCCCCAACACAAGAGTCCCCCCTGCCTTCTAATGTACGACGCCGGACCCTCTGCCCTACTCCAGCATGTGGCGCCCAAACTCCAGGTACGACAGCCCCTAGAAAGAGCGAGAGCAAGTAAGAGACACCCCACACAAGGCGCCGAAACCAGCACTACCATAAACAAACCAGTCATGCGGGCCTGCAATGGCCGGCCCACGCGCATCTCTGCGGCGCCTCCAGGCGATGCGTGGGCCCCACAACGCACATCAGCGAGCCGTGTATCATCAGCTACAGCACTATCGGTACTCCTACACGCGTCACATGGCTGCACAGCTGCGTTCTCAAAACCCTCTCTCTTCCCCCCCACCTCCGCTAGCACTGAACCTTAAAGTTAAGCTTCGTGGCTCTCCGAACACACCCGCCCTCCTTTCCTCCCGGGCCAACGACAGCTGCAGTGACAGTGCCCTCTCTCGCCGCCGCCCTAAGCCGGCAGCACCCAACACACACACCCCCACGGCGCCGTCAGCCGCAGCCGGGCCCTTACCGATGGTCCCATGGGCATCCCCGCTCTGAGCTAGACGGCTGCCTCGATGCACAGTCCCGTCAGCCCCTGACGCGGTGCAGCCAACAGGCCGGGCGGGCTGCCCCCGGCTCCACCTGTCACCTCATGTGGGGACCCGCCCCCGCCCCCACCGCACTCGCAGCGACGACCTAGCTGCCCAAATTGACGCACTGCGGCCGCTCCACCACCAGCAGCGCCACTATGACTCCGGCCAAGTGCGTGCATGGGTGTTCTTTTGTGTGTGGTGTGGTGTGGTGGTTTCGGAGCTGACGAGGATTACATGCCCGACATGGGGCTCTCCCGGGCAAATGTACAGGCGCGGTCACAGCCCCTCCGCCCCCCACCCCCGCTCCGCCCACTCGAGATGGGTGGGGGTGTCACCCCCCTGGCCCCAACACGGGTGGCGGTGCCGGGTGGGCGGGGTCGCGAACCCTGCGGGGTTGGGAGGTTGGGCGGCGACGGTTGGCAGCGGTTGGCGGCGGTTGGCAACAGCAGCAACGGTGTTGCGGCTCGGGTCGCACGGGATGCCGGTACAAAAGTGCCGCGTGACAGTGAAGTAGTGGGTTGGGGTTTTGAGACCCCAATCTCAAACCCCCAGCAAACGACTGACACCGCACCCACCAAAGCCCTCCTACAATCCTGCAACCCTACAGCCCTGACTTGGCCGGCTGCCAGCTCACTTGTAGTTGAACACCAGGTCGTCCGACTTCTTCCAGATGAACTTCTTGACGGTGGCCAAGCTCATCTCGAACGGTACGGCCTGTGCGTTGGAAGTTAACGGCGGCAGTTAGCTCGACCAACCGCGATGGCGCAGCAGCACGTACCCCTCCTTCCAACCTTTCGGCCATGCATCCAGACATCCATCCATCCATCCATCCATTCATCTACCCGGGATACCCAGAGCATGCAACCCCTCCTAAAACACCCTCCCTCCAGGCGACCATAGTAATGCTCCTCCTCCTCCTCCTCCTCCTCCTCGTGTCAATTCACCAGTTACTTCTGTCTTCCCGACGCCGAATCCGCGTTTTCATTTTTCCAACTATATACACGTGCCGGACCACGGCTTCAGGTTCTCTCGCCACCCCGCTTGGAGCCTCGCAGCCGGGCCACCACCCACCACGCCGTTGCATGTGAGCTCCAGCACCTGCTGCTGCCCCGCCGCCGCGCCGGCTTCCGACGGCGGGTCCGGCTGCACGTTGGCGGGGCGGCGCAGGTAGAAGGGGCGCACCTCCAGGGGCACCAGCTGGTCCTGGGGAGTGAGCGTGTGTGTGTGGGGGGGGTTACAAGTGTGTGTGTGTGGGGGGGGGAGGTTACAGTAAAAGAACCGGTAACTCGACTGGGGAATGTGGTGTGTGTGTGTGGGAGACGAGGGCCGGGGGTTACAGAAAAGAACCGGTTACTCGACATGGGAAGTGCAGCCGGTGCATAGTCTTCGGACACCTGGATGGGGGGGGTTGTTTGCTCACCTGCAGCTTGCTGGAGCAGTAGTGCGCCACCTTGTGCACTTGCAGGATGCGAGGCGCGTTGAGCTTGCTCTGGGTCAGGTTCGGCAGCGTGGAGCCCTGCAGCGGGGGGGTGGGAAGGCAGGGAGGGAGGGAGGGGTTTCGAGGAAGACCCGTGGATGCCAGTAAAAACCGTTTAGGACAGACGTTTTAAGATGCATGCCGGAGAGCTGGCAGGGGGGGAGGCAGGGGGTCGGGGTGGGCATAAGGACCGGTTACGCGACGTGGATAGGATAGCTGGCGGATTGTATTCGGACCCTAGGAGGGGGGGTTCGGGGGGGGGCCAGCTGCGCTGGTGTAGGGAGAGGGTTCAGGAAAGCAATGCCCCCGCGCTCCGCCGGTCCACTTCCAAGCCGTCACATCCTCGCATCCCACGTTCGACTTTCCCAATCCCAACCACCCCCTCCTCACTCGCTTTAGGCTTTCTAGGCGTTTCATTGCTCCCCGTGATCCGCCCACGGGTGTCACCCCTTCCCCTCTTCCCCCCCTCGCCCTTGCTTTGTCGGCCACGTGGATTCGCGGATTATCCTTCACCCCTCCTCGCCCCGCCGCACCTCCGCCGGCAGCAGTATGAAGGCGCACTTGGCCTCCTTGGGCGTCACGCTGGCGTTTCGAAGCACCACGTCCCCTACCCAGGTGGGCACCTCGGCGGGCTCGGCCTCGTTGCCGTCAAAGGAAGAGATAAGCCGCCGCCAGCGCTGACCGTCCTGCCGGGAACACATGACTGCGTGTGCGTGTACGTGTGGGGGCGGGGGGGGGGTGGCATAAAAACCGCTTACGCGACGGGGGAGGGGGGGGGGAGGAGACCCGGTTACACGGGGGGGGGGGGGAGGAAAACCCGTGTACGAAAGAAAAAACCCGTTCAGGATAAGCCGTTTGGAGAAGTGGGCGCCACACACTATACGGGATACGGCTATGGTCGGTCACTGCTAGTCAGGGGGGGGGGGACTGGTACCCGCAGCTGTGCTGCTGCCAGCACCGGTGGGGATGCTCTGTTGCTACAGCCCCACTGCACTCGTCCCCACGCGCCTGCAGGCAGCGCCCGGCACTGCCAGTACTTGGGCCAGATGTCCTGATAGTACGGCTGCCCGCCGGGCCCCTCGGGTACGACACCGCCGGCGCCGGCGCCGCCGGCGCCGCCGGCAGGCCAGTGGCCCCCCGGTGGTACGACACCCGGCGGCGGTGTCCCCTGCGACAAGCTCTGCGCCAGCTTGTAGCGCCACTTGGCGAAGGCGCAGTCCAGTACCAGCTTGCCGTAGTTGACCTGCCGTACAAGTACGAACGTACGACGTACGGCGAATTACTGGGTTGGTGCGTGCTGGTTGATTCGAGATCGCAAAGCCACCCTACCCTATCCGTGCGCCGCCCCAGCAACGCCCCTTCCACCCTGCGAGAGCGAGCACCCCGTCATCCCCCTCCATCCGGGTCTTCTCGCCCCTTCCCCCAAACACCCTCTCCTCACTCCCGGCGCCCACCTTGCATATGCCCGACACGACTGTGTATTCCCCTGCCCCCCTTCCCCTTGTCCCCCTTCCCCTGCGCGCCCCCCCCAACCTATGTTGCGTAGCCGGGTCTGCTCGGTGTCCCAAGCCTATGCGCCAGCTACACTTCCCGCATCGAGTAACCGGGTCTTCTCGCCCCCCGCCTTCTCTCCCCCCCTTGGTCTGTCGGCCGTGGATTCGCGGATTATCCTTTACCCCCCCCCCACGGGTTTCCCTCGAACCCCCACGGGTCTTCCTCGAACCCCCCCCCCCACCACCTAGGTCATATTACGACCTTCGGCTTCAGTACCCCCAACCCAATTCTCCAGCATGCATCTCAAAACTTCTGTTTTAAACGGTTTTTTTCGGGCATCCACGGATCTTCCTCGAACCCCCCCCCACCATCACCACCTTGCAGTCGTCCGGCACGTTGGTGTACTCCAGCTGAGCTGCGTACTCCTCCGCCATGAAGGCCGAGGGCGGCTCCAGTGTGATGGCCAGGCAGCCCAGCCGCACGTCGGAGGAGAACCACGAGGGCACGGACCGGGCCTCCCACAGCTCGCGGCGCTTGGCGGCAAAGTCAACCTGAGGGGGGCGCGGGGAAAACCCGTGTGTGTACGAGAAAAAACCCGTTGTGGGTTTGGGGTGGGGGGGAGGTTGGGGAGGAGGCGGGTGGATGCTGGGGTGCAGAGTTGCCAGTAACGAGGGGAGGGAGGCGAGGGAGGCGAGGGAGGCGAGGGAGGCGAGGGAAATGGAAGGCGGGGTGAGCCAGGAGCAACAACTTGGTAGGAGCAGCACCACTTATTCTGCTGTGTGGACGTGACCGATTACGGCAACGCGGGCTGTGGTAGACCCTTCAGGCGCCCCCTGTCGTGTCGGCTAGCCTCGTCCAGTCGTACCTTGCCGTACGCCGTCACCTGCGACCCCTGGAGCACGTCCCATAGCGCCACGTGGCCGCGCGAGTCCTGCGTCAACACGTGCCGCCGGTCCGCCAGCACCTCGTGAGTCACGATTCCTGTACGACCGTGTACGACAGCGGGCAGCGGTGGGGAAAAAGGGGCCGCAAAAGGTCATTGCATCGGACCCTTGTGACGACCCCGCCGACCCGTGGGTCGTGGGTCGAGCCAGGGGTCCGGCCAGCGGGCTCACCTGGGGTGCCCGGTATGGCCGTCTCGGGAATGCGCGCGAGCGGTTGTCGGTTGGTTTCGAGCGAGGAGCGGTTGCGCATGTTTGCGGTTACCCCCAAGCTGCGGCGAGCAGCTGCGGAGAAGCCAGTGGAGGGTTTTAGGGTGGGAGGGGTGTTCGAGAGGAAACCCGAAAGGCCCCGGTGGGGTGGGTGGCATAAAAACAGGTTACGCAACATGGATAGGATAGCCGGGTAGGGTGGGGTGGGGTGGCATGGGTAGGCAGGGGGGGGGTGCAAGGAAAACCCGTGTACGAAGGAAATCCGTAGGGGGTTTTGTCTCACCTGAGAAGCTGCGGCCGCCGTCCGTGCCGCTGATGGAGCCGCCGGGCAGGTCCCTGGGCGCCACCCACAGGTTGACGTGGGGGGCCGAGGTAGCTACCCACAGCCCCACGCCGCGACCGCCGGCGGCGGCACCGGGGCCTGGGGCGGCAGGGGGGAGGAGCGGGAGCGAGGGGACACGCAAGGGCTGAGTGGGAGGGGGCGTGTTGGCTGGGTGCGGACAACCAGGCTCAGGAGGACAACCAGCCGGGACAACAATCCTTAGAAACGGATGGCTTTGGGTTTTCCGAGGACGGCAAGCCTTAGATTCTTCGGGAACGGCAAGCCTTAGATCTTTCGGGAAAGGCAAGCCTTGGATTTTTCGGGAACAACAAATACTTCGGAAACGGCAGGCCTTTGATATTTCAGAACCAACAAGCATTAGATATTTCGGAAATAACCAGCCTCAGGTCGTTCTAAATTAATCCAAGCGTGGAGCCTCCGTGAGCGGCCAGCGGTCAGCAGGGTACGGCAGTTGGGGACGCGGCAGCCCTAAAGACGTTGCCCTCCAGGGAGGGGGCCCTCGGCGGCCATGACCGCCCCGTCCCCCGTATCCACTCCACTCCGCGCCCTCCCTCCCTCCGCCCTCCTCGCCTGCTGCCTCCTGCCCCCTCCCTCCCTCCGCCCTCCTCGCCTGCTGCCTCCTGCCCCTCCCTCCCTCCGCCCTCCTCGCCTGCTGCCTCCTGCCCCCCTCCCTCCCTCCGCCCTCCTCGCCTGCTGCCTCCTGCCCCTCCCTCCCTCCGCCCTCCTCGCCTGCTGCCTCCTCCTCCTCCCTCCCTCCGCCCTCCTCGCCTGCTGCCTCCTGCCCTCCCTCC
>BDSL01000041.1:600000-816579 GCA_003116995.1 Yamagishiella unicocca
GCCGTTAGGGTCGTTCTGGGCTTCTGTCAGAAGGGCCGGCATGCGCCCCATATCCTCGTATTGGAGCCGCCCTAGGGACTTTTTCGGCTGGCGCTGCCGGAAGCCGTCGGTTGAGGGGATATCCTCCACATGGAGGGACGCGATGCTGGCGGCGTGGGTGCGCAGGGCCTGCTGCAGCACCTCCCCGGGCGTCACCGATCGTTCTTCCTCCCTGTACTTGGCCTTCAGCTACACAAGGTTTAGCCGAGATGATGCTTGGGTCAATTGTTGTGTTGATGGTGTTGGTGGAGAGGGTGACATTTGAGACGGCAGCGGATGGAGGCGTGCGGGCCGTGCGCGAAACGGCAGACGTTTCCTGACGTTTCACGGGACCGCGCCGCAAGTTGAGTCGCGCCTGAAACCGGCATAGTTCGGTGGATCCTCGTTTTGTAATATGACTTTTAGGCCCATTCGGGCGCGCTGAGAGCGCGCGCTGCGCGAGCTGTGCAATTAAGGTATGCGCGAACGGGAACGCCAGCAGCCACGCATGCGGGCAGCCGACGCGCTGTATGTGTCAACCTAGGATGGGATAGGAAGCGAATGCCAGGTAGGGCCCAGGCCGTTGCCCAGTGCCCTGACGCGTACAAGGCATTTATGACAAGCAATTTGTCGACCCCGCGCAATCCTGCGCCAACCTCCTCCCCGACCTCACTTCGTCTCGCATCTTACCTTGGCTTCAAATGCACGCGTCTGAAAGGACTTGTGCACAAGTTGTCGCTGAACACATGAGAGGAGCTGCAGGTTGTCTGTATGGTCAGGCTTTGCCCCCATTCTCAAGTCTCCTATTCGAAGTCGCTGCGCGTTGGCGCCGAACGCTATCACTAGCTCGCTGGCGGAGGGTCGGACGCTTTGTCCTTGCAAATCGTAACCATGTTGGTTGAGCGTTTCATGGGTGCAGCGACGGTTGTGTAATACAGTACCTGCAAGCGGCTTTCCACCTTCCCTAATTCTACACGTGTATATTCATAGAAAACCACAACATTTGACAGTATTTTCTGTTACTAAAGTTGTAGCAGCGACTCAAACACCAGTTTAGTCGTAAAACTTGCTCGTTCCGAAACGTTTTTAAATAGGATAAAGTGTATCTCTTTGGCCGCCACAATTTTGAACGTAAATGCAAGCACTGAAAGAAAGCACTTACCCAGCGCTTCGTAGGCGTTGCCGTTCTTGTACCCCGCTTAGAGTACATACAGCCTCGTGCTGCTGCTTGCGCAACCACGCACGTGCCTACATGCGCGCCTGTAACTCTCGCATTCTGCATGCTTCCTGGGGCTGCTGGTTGTTTTTGTTTTTGGCCTCCCCGGCCGGTGAGGAAGGGTCCTTTAGCCGGGTGATCTGTATCGTGGTCTGCTGGCCCGTCGGGCCCTAGCTACCTCCTGGATGCGCTTACTTCCGTGCTTGTAGGCGTTCTGCCTCTCTCACAACAGTCGCATTCTGCATACTTGCTGACAATGAGATGCCTGCTATCAACGATTATAGAGGTTACAGTGTCCGCAACCTCGAATAGCCTGACATGCAAGGCCCACGACCACGCGGGTTCCAAAGGGTTCCAATTGCCTCCCAGCAGGTCCCAGCGCGTGCGTTCCAAGCTCAGGGTCCCGCCCAACCAGGACCATTAGAGAACCCCCAGCCATGTATATCCAGCAGCTTCCTGCCTGCCTCCCGCCGCTATCGCTACCTATCGCTCGCCTTCACCCGCCTAATCACAGATTACAGTAGATTATACGCTCACGTGACGATGCCGCGTACGAAAGCCGTGGTGGCACGTGCGACTTACGTAAGCAGAAGCGGTACATAGTATGGTAGGTTTGTACCATGCATACGGTAACTGTTCGTCTGTTCGCTCGTCCGTACGACGTGCCTAGCTAGCCAGGCATCCCCTTGTAACAGTTGCATTATGGAAAGTGCTCAACATGTCCGTAATACGGCTATCACGAGATCTGCGTCCAGTCGCGATGAGTCGGCTCGTCAGCATCCACGGCCTTCACTCGCATCGACAGTGCCGACACCACGGCCCGCCATCCGTCAGTCGACAGCGCCCCTTCCGCCTCCGCCTCCGCCCGCGCAGACGCCTCCGTGATCTTTAACACCTGCTGCTGTTCCTGCAACTTGTTATTTTGGGTTCACCCAAGATGCGGTTTATTTGTTCCGCAAGGGAGGCAAGCACTTACTTAGGCGGCGGACAGCAGCAGGTCGTTCGACACGGGGGGGGAGGAGCAGCGATGTAAGTTTCGTTATACTTCTGAGAAAGGGCTGTACGGCAGTTTGGAATCTAGGGTCGCTAAGTCTCCGGTTTGATTCACTCGGGACAGTTCGCTTTCTCCGAGCCCTCGCCGGAACAACGCCCTACAAATTACTGCTCTTTCCAATCAATGCTTGAACGGAGCATAGGGGCACGTCAGGAAACGGTTTTTCTTTGGGTGAATGTACGACGGTTTTCCTTCGGGTGGATGTAGGACCGTGCAACATATAATTGGCTTCGGGACATGCCTTACACCCATACGGAGCCGTACGGCATCTGGGGTTTTACGACTCAGCAGTTGCGATGGTAGCAACATCTGGGCGCTATGGCCCCTGTGCGAGCCGCCAACCGCCCTGCAACGGCGTACGGCCACCCTTAGTCACACAGTTCACATCGACCGCCCTGAGACTGCGCACGGCGGGGCGGGGGTAAAGCGGCCGAGGCGCCAGACATCACGCAGGAGCGAACGGTCGCCTCCAAGGCCATGCCAACGGGTACGTGCGCGACACGTACAGCACATGCAAAAAAATGGTAATATACCGGTTCTGGCACAGCAAGCTTATATAGGGAATTTTCCCAACTAAAACATTTGATAAGAAAAAGGACGGATTTGTGCTCCCGACCTCACCCCCCGAGCTTCCCGATTGGCCCCTCAGCCGACTACTGATTCCCAGAGGGCTCGAACCCCGAATGTGAACTCAGCCACCTCCTCCCACCTGGTCTCGGATCCCCACCTTGCGCTGCCAATTGGAATCCAAGACCTTTGCGAGCTGCTAATTGGGTATGCTGCCGACATGGAGCTGCTCCGACCGAAACCGAGTGTAAAATGCTGGGGAAAATGTTTGTATCCGCGCCCCCACATAATAATCATACTCAGGGATAACTCAACGGAAACTCGTGAGAAACCCCGACAAATCCAAAGGCGAAAATTTTGAGGTAAGCGGGTGCGTTACAATTACTCGTCCATCCTGTCCCCCTCGATCTGGGATGGCGGCAGCTCATCGTCGTCCTGGCTGCCCGCCGCAGACTGCCCCTTCTGGTTGATGCGCTCCACCAGCGCGCGCACCCTGCCCCCAGTCTGCTGCCCCGAGCCCCCAGCCGCCTCGCCAGCCACCACGCCAGCCTCCTCCTCCTCCTTCTCCTCCTCCTCCTCCTCGCCCTCTACCCCCAACGGCGGCAGCACCGGCTCCTGCACGGCCTGGCTCTCGAAGTTGGCGCACTTAGCGAGCTGCTGGTGCTGGTGCCGCTTGGCCTGGCGCTTGGCCTCTGCCGTGTCCTCAAAGGCCTCATACGAGCGCTTGCTGCTCTCGCTGTTGCCCACGGCCTGCAGTGCAGCCGCCTGGGTCTTCACGCCCGATGCGACGCTGCCCATCAGCGCAGCAATGGCCTCCTCAGCCTCGCGCGCCTGGTACAGCTTCTGAGCCGAGTGATGAGACGGATTTGGGCCCCCGACCTCACCCCCTTGAGCCTCCCAATTGACCCCCCGGCCGACTATTGATTCCTTCTGGGGTCGAACACCGACTACCAAGCAAAGCGTCTCCCATCAGACTTACACACCTCAGTCCCGATTGGCCCTTCGGCCGACTATTGATTCCCAATGGGGTCGAACCCTGACTGCCAAAGACCAGCATCCCCCTCCCACCTGGTCGGCCGACCCCCACCTTCCTCCCTGTTGGGGCGACACACGAGACTAAGCTGATAATTGGGTGGACACCCGACTTGGAAGCCGCTGCCACTGTAAATGCTGGGGAAAAGGTTTGTATCCGCGTCCCCCAAAAATAAATCATAACTCGGGGATAAGTCCGGGATAACTCCAGGATAACTCCGGGATACCCAAAGGAGAGCCGGAGCCGGTGCGTTGCTGTCGCTGCCTGCGCTAACCTCGCCTGCTAGCTGGAGGTGCCCTGTAACGATGCTTGTTATCTCGTTTCAAAACCTCGCCTGCCGAGCATGTCGCCTTGCCTCGCCTTGCCCCTCTCTCCCTCCACTAAGCTTTCCCCTGCAGCTTACAAGCCCTGACGGGCCTCAAACCACAAGCATTCCTGGGTACCTCGGGTTAGCTCGCTCTCAGGCTAGCTGGAGTTACCCCGCAACGATGCTTGTTCTCTCGTTTCAAAACCCAAAGGAAACCCCAGCGACTACGAAAGCTTCCTAACTCAGCTCCTTCAGTGCCCTCTTCTGGCGTCGACCAACCATGTGTTGTGCCTCTACCTTTGCCAGCTGGCCTTTTGAGCGATTCGCGACCTCTTTTACCTTCAGTAGCTCGCCCGCTCGGTAAAGGCGCTGACTGACTCGGACTGAAAATTCCAACAATGAAAGAATACACACGTTCCGAGTCGCAATACGGCCGGTACAACCTTTACAACCTTGATATCCCGCAGTTGTGTCTGATGTTGGGACTCTACCGCCCTTCCAATTGGATACCTTGCTGACTATGGCCTCCCAGTTGGAAGTTCTTTCGTGATGCCAACAGCAGCAGCAGCTTGCAGCCCCCGTTCGTATAACTTGGGTCCCGGGGAGCCCATTCCGGGGCCGGGTGCAGCCTACCTAATCTCGTTCCGCCGGTGGCTCATCTGGGGTACCGGTATCCGCGACCGCCCACCCGTTAACCCGCGAACCCCTACCCGTTAACCCACGACGCCTACAAGTTGCGTTGGGCGAGTGTCATCCCTCTAGCCAGTGCCTCGCTTTCAACATTCAACATGGTCAGACAATTTTCAGAGGCGGTGAAGGTGTTTCAGAGCGGTTCAGAGCTCTGAAGTTGTCTATAGGTCTCTGTAGCTTGGGTCTGTGCCTCTGTCATATCGGCATACGCGGAAATGAAGCTGCGGCGGATGAAGGCGCCGCTGTAGCCGGACGGCGGTGTGAGCAGATAGACGTTACGGAGACATCTGACTAGACCGAACTGATCTGTTGGCCTTTCATTTGGCCAAGGCCGTTGGAGCGGAGCGTACGTATGTGATCCTTGTCAATGCAAGCAACGCAGGTCGACGGAGCCAACACCCGGTCGAAGGCGCCTGCATCCGCGCAAGTACTTGAGCCACACATCCCTAGGCGGCATACATGCTTGGCGCCCCCAGGCAATGTGAAGCCCCACCAACATGCTCCTAAGTGGCGTGCTTGGAGCCCCCAGGCAGTAGTCAGCCCAACCACGACCACCATGCTCCTATGTGGCGTGCCTGGTAGGCAGTAGTCAGGCCAACCACGACCGACATGCTTGTAAGTAGTGTGCCACACGCCAGTAGCACCGGGGCGGCGGGGTACTCCCAAGAGGCGGGGTACTCCCACAAGAGACCTCGTGTCGCAACCGCTTATCCAAGCTTGTGCTGTGCTTCAATGCTGACGCGCCGCAAGGGCCTTCGTCGGTGTTATCGCCGCCTACAATGAGGACTCCATGTGATCAAGGTGTGACAGAACTGGGGACTGCGACTCTGTCCGCCTGTTCCTGAGACGCTTACCGCGCAAGCCGCGGCTGCGGGTTCGAACGTGTGCCTCTGTGGCGCCGACGTCGCCCATCGCTTGCGAAATCGGCTTCCTATCACGGTCTTGCTGCTTGCTGCCGCTTATACCCTCTCTGCGTTAAACCAAGCCTTGGCGCCTGCCGCTATTCTTAGACGTATGTCCACACCGGGCACTTTCTCCGACATAATTACAAGCGCCACCCCTCCCCCTCGCCCAACGGCGGTGGGATGATATGAGTGTTGGGGGAAACGTGTCTGGGCGCGGCACCCCACGACCTTGCCCGCACCAATCCGACAATTTGCGGACAACGGCCGCTGCCGCCCCTGTCATACGCGGCCACTAACCGGCCGCGCAGCATCCCCCGGCTCACCTAATATCCCCCGGCTCACCTAATATCCCCCGGCTCACTATCATCTCCCAGGTGATATTTGATATGTTGACCTAGTTGAGGCTCAGAAGCGTGCGTGCATTGTAGCTTCATCCCGCGCCCCGCGTCCCGCCAGCCAAGCCAGCTGGCGCACGAGGGGCCGGAGCAATGATGCAGATCTCACTAGCCCGGTTGCATCTAGTGCTGCTGTTGCATTCTTTTGCCTTTATCAAGTACAAGAGCACGTGCCGTTCAAGCTCACCACAGCCCAGCCCCAGCTTCAAGCCACATCGCCTCACGCAACGACGCAACCCCGTCACAACACCATCGCCAAGCACACCCTGCCGCCCGCATCCAGCCCCACCAACCGCTTCGCCACCTGCCTCACCCGCGTGCTGGACGAGGTGGGAGCCCACTGCTGCTCCCGCCACCGCCGCCGACATGGCTAAGCGGGGGCGGCGCCGGCAGCAATGGTGCGCGGATACCGCGGGGTCACTCCAGTCAGTCCTGCAGCGGCACCAGCTTCTGCACCAGCGCCAGCAGCTTGTGCTTCTGCCTGGCCTGCGGCGGCGTGCGTGCAGGGGTGTGCAGCGGCAGGGCGCACAGGGCTGCTGGGCCGTTGGCTGAGTGTCCGTGCACACACGCACACGACTCGATTCAAGAGTCAAGACACGCAAACACGACAAACCGCACAGCAGCTGCGTGGAAAGCATCAGTGTCCCGCAAACCCCCATGTTTCCGACCCCTTACACTGGCAGGTGCACGCTGCGCGCTGCCACCTGCCGCGCCTCGCGCCCAGCGCGGACGGGGAGGTGGCATGGTTCTTCGGGTGAAGGAAATGGAAGGAGGAAGGGGATGCGACGAGGGGGAGGGCACGGGAGGTGGAAAGGGCGCGGGAGGAGGAAAGGGGACAGACAAGGACAGTGGCACCAGCGTGATCGTCATCTCACGGCTGTAACGCTCCTGCCACTCCTGCGTCCTGACAGGGGACATACGCCTGCGTTCTTTCAGCGGACACGCACTTCCAGCCCAATGCTACCGTGTCCTGTCTACCTGACATCCCCTACCTATCTGTCCCGCCGCGAAATTCAGTCCCCCACCCTACCCCGCCCTGTCTAGGACTGGGACCGGACCGCGATGGCCGCTCTCCCATTGCGCACCAACTCCCACAGTTTTCCTGCTAGCGCCCAAAACCGATTCTGCGAAAACTTTACGTGCGTCGCGTGGGGTCCTCGCTCCCTTTCGTCTCGCCGTAGCCGATATAGCTTAGCCGCCAAAGGTCATATTACGACCTTCGGCTTTCGTATCCCCAACCCAGTTCTCCAGCATGCATCTCAAAACTTCTGTTTTAAACGTTTCTTTTCGGACATCCACGGGTTTCCCTCGAAACCCGCCCTGTGCATCAGTTGCCCCATGCCAGTCCGCCATCCCTCCCGAGGTCATTTGGGTAGTGACGAACGCATCTTACACAGGATTCCCCGCAGCCATTCCCAGATGCCTAGCCGAACCTTCTCTTCTGTTTGCGACCCCCATGGGCTCAGCCATGGACGCAACGCATTGTTGCCGATGCGCAATACGAATGTGGTTGCAGTCATGCAGCAGTCAGGAGAGCAACCTGCAAGTCCTGCTCCAACCCATCCCCCTGTGGGGCCGGTACGCGTCTACACATGGTCGACATGCGGCAGAAACCACCAAGCCAAATGCGCTCCATTCCCCTATGTGCAAAGCCGCCGCCGCCCTGTTCTGCCACAGCCTGCTGGCACCGACCTCGTCATAGTGCTAGGGTTGGCACCCGCATTGGAGTGCGCTCCTCAAAACGCCCTCGACAGGATCCTCACGAGTTCAGAGGCGTTGCTACACGCCTCAAATGCGGGCGCCAACCCTAGCACTATGACGAGGTCGGTGCCAGCTGCCAGCAGGCTGTGGCAGAACAGGGCCCAGCCGACCCCAATGATCGCTGTCCACGTCTGCGGAGCGGGAGGCACCGAACATCAAGATCGTGGTCAGACCCCTGACGAACGTCGAAGCCCCTTGATCAGCATGCTCGTAGGGGCCAGCGTTCGAAGTGCCGAAGCGTAGAATTGCCACATGAGCACCACGATGGTGAGAGCCGCCACCCCCGCCACCTGCGCGGTCGACCTCTGCCATCAACACACGCAATCTCCGCAAGGTTTGGAACATACGTGTGCACACACACACGGGCTGCGAACGCACTCATTGCGCACTCACCACGCGCGCCCAGGTGTCCCGCGTCTCCGCCGCGTCCGCCCGCGCCTTCTCCGCGTCCGCCCGCGCCTTCTCCGCGTCCCGCGCCTTCTCCGCCTCCTCCGCCCGCGCCTTCTCCCGCAACTCCGCCCGGGAAGCGGCTGCAGCCGGCAGCGGCGCCGCAGAGCTCACCACCGCCAGCGCCACGCACACGCCCCGACGGCAGCTTGACTATAAGCAGGTAAGCAGAGGGCGCGATTAACAGGGTATGAGCGTAGCCTTTAGCGCGCGAGCGTTGTCAGCATCATGGGGCTGCCAGCCTTGTCAGCATCATGAGGCTTCCAGCCTTGACTTTCAAGAATCAGCACGGCCGGCTATCCTTGCGGCCACAAACAAAGTGAGCTTACCGGCGAAAGGCGCTGCGCCGGGAACCGACGCGAGCCGAGAGCCGCGCTGGCCATTCCCAGCTGTGCTCCAGCAGCCCTAAAGGCTCCTTGGATGCAGTTGGGCTACTACACGGGCAGGAGCTTAATAAGTTCGAGCGCCGGAAGCGTTGACGCGAAGCAGCAGCAGGACGTGGAATGTTGCGATCAAAGTCAAGCCAAGTCAGGTCATATCATAGTTGCGCTATGTGGTAGGCGAGGTGAGGCGAGGTGAGTAGTGAGTTTGTTTGTGCACGCTGTATCATGGGAGTAAGAGTTGAGCGGCGGCACAGGCACGCTAGGGGGAACTTGCGAGTGACGTACTTGGACGATGTGTGAGAGAATGTATCTTCCTCAATCCTTTGTTTCTTGCATTTCTAAATTGAGCCAGATGGAGCTTGTAACGACCTAAGAAGGCTAATGAAAATCGCGCCGCATTTCATGACGATTTACAAGGGACTGGCGGGAAGACGCATTAGGGGTGTTTCTATGGGCTTTCCTACGGCCGAAACCACATTCTACGCGTTTCTATGGAGATGCTCGTCCCACCGTCGCGTGGGAAAAGTTCCTACTTTCCTACGGCCAGGGTGGCCGGGTAGGAAAGTAGGAACGCGTAGGAATTTGTAATGTGGAGCTGGTGGAGCCAGTGGAGCATCATAATTAGTTAGTTTCTTGGGCCCCCTGGAACTTCCCTGTGATCGACGAACGCGGGCTTTTCCATTGGCCATTTGGCTCAAAGCGTAGCATATAGATAATGCATCAGGGGTCGAAGGCGGGTAGCGCGGAAAACGTAGTTAACGCATTCTAGCCACAGTTGTCTGAAATTATCCTTGGCAATGATTTATACTGCTTAATTAAAAGCAGTTGTTAAGTTGGCGATGCCTTAGATACCTTATCGAGTCATCCGACGCCATGGACCCACACTGGGCGTTCAATGCCCCAAACCCCGGAGAATACCAGGCAGGGCTTTCTAATAACATGTTTGCGGAATTTCCGGCCTCGAATCCGATGTCTGGTTCGTTACAGCTGCCGCTTGTGGGCATGAGCCACCTACCACAGCTAAACTTCGGAACGGTCGGGCTCCCTCAGAACTTCGCGCTGCGATCAGGCGAAATTCCTGCGCAGCACCTTACCGGAGCACCTCAGGACGGCACCACCCTCCCGGTGCAAATGTACTTCGGGAGCCAGTCGTCTTCCATACCCGACGTCTTTCGGACTGCACAACCGCTGGGGTCCCAGGTCGCACACTCTGTGCCAATCACTCGGGAGGTTCAGGCAGCAAGCACTGGTCTGCCTCCGTTGCCTTCAAGTGGGCGTGGGCGCGGGCGGGGGCGGGGGCGTTCAGACGCAGCACTGTCTGCCAGAGGCGCAGGGCGGGGAAGGAGCGCTTCCGTGCACACAAGGTCAGATAACACCTCGGGCGGTGGTAGCAGGAAGAAGCGCAGCAGGAGTGCTGACAGCAACAGCCAGAGCGCTTTCAGCGGTGAGGGAGATGAGGGTGATGATGGTGACGATGACTGCATCGAGAGCGAGGAGGGTGACGGCATGGGACGGGGCAGGGGTGATTCCCGTTGGAATGACGAACAGCGGATTGTCTTCCTGGACATCGTGGCTTCACGCCTGAAGAGGAAGCCCCAGAGCTTCCGTGAAAACGTCATGGACGGCAATAACATGGACTGGCCGGACATGGCCACCGAGTTTAACAGGTAAATAAGGCCCTGAGAACAGGATAAGTACTTAGTCATGCTAGCCGAAGCACCGAAGTACATAAGCAACCATTTCACCAAAGAACGCCACGCTCGCCCCACCCTACCTGCTTTATAGGCTGACGGGGCTCAAGCGGACGGCCGATGCATTGAGTGGGCAGTACGGTCAGCTGAGGCGCTCTGCCCAGATGATTTTGGGCTACAGGAAGTACTCGTCTGGCAGGGCTCCATGGTATGACCTCTCACAGGCCGAGAAGAAAAAGTCCGCCATGGAGACCATTCCTTGGAACTACGCAGAACAGTTGATAAGAAATTAATAAATGTAAGCTGATTAGATTATGGAATAATGGAGGAGCTGTCACTGTACACCTGGGACCACCCGTACCTTATGCAAGTATGCAAGTAAAATACCTTGTGCGAATTAACACAGCGCGAAGGAAATGATAAGCAAGCTTTAATTATCGGTGAAAGGCGCGTTAGATAGCCAGAGGCTGCACAGTAACAGCGAACCGGAGCCCTCGGGTCTAGTCGGGTCGGACGGGGCTCTGGGCCGGCAGTCGGGGAGCTACCATCGAAACGCGCGAGCCCATATCTCCCCAGCGCCAACGAATCTAGCAAAACCGCGTACACCACCGTTCTCAGAAGGTCACAAATATTATGACAGTGTTCGTAACTCAAATCAGCCAACGGGAGCCCTTGGGTCGGATGGGCCTGTTGGGAGGCCGTCTGGCAGCAACACGCGAGCCTGTATCCCCCCAGCGCCAACGAATCTAGCAAAACCGCGCGCACCACCATTCTCAAAGGGGTGCAATTACGTCAGCTAACAAGACGATTGTTGATTTTCTCCTTTCATTCTAGGTTGACCAAGGGGACCTCTGTGATGTCATCCCTTGGTTGCCGCTGCCAGGACTGCACTGGATAGGAGTGGATGTGTACAGCGATCACCTGCAATCCGCTGGCCCAGATGGCAGCGGGATCCTGGTATCGATTCGAGCACGAGCGGCTTGAGCATATCCCGGCCATCCACAGCTGAGGCGCCCTGTTGTTGTGCTATTGCAGCTGCAGTGGATGTGGATGCTCGCTGTTGTCCCCCTACCCTCCGCTGCTTCTCCCCCCACCGTACGTCACTGCGGCAGGTGTGTCAAGAGGCATTTCTCGTATCAGATCTGGCAACTCTTCCATCTTCTGATCGACAAGCAAGGGACCTCTGCTCAGCAGAGAAAGTTGACCCACACTGATTGTATGCGCGTCCAAGCGACTCAACAGCAGCCGTGGAAACAGCAGAGTGTGCTTCCAGCAGCATTGCCTTCGCACCCTGACACCGTGCCGCGCAGTTCCCTTTCTCCGAGTGATAGGATAGCAGCGGTCATGCCATGGCTTCCAGCGCTCCTGCGGACACACTCGGCTTGGTGGCTGCGTGAAGGATGCTGGAGATGCCACCAACGCCGCCTGCACTACTTCATTGACGATACCGAGCTCATGAGCACGGGCGGCTTCATGCATGGGCGCCTGAGCGGCGGCAACGACCAATTGAGGGCCACGGCCGTCCATTGATAAGCGGCCAGCGGCCTGGCGCCCCCTCCCGCCGCTGTGATGCGATTTCCCACGCACCCCTGCGGCCACGCCCACGAGTTGACTGCTCATCACTAGCAGCAGTTGATGGCTCACCAGCCGCATCACCGTCAGCGACGGCTCCGCTAATGGAAGTGGGCGCCGGGGCTTGGGCTCCGGCGGCTTGGGCACTGGCGCCGGCGGCTTGGGCACTGGCGCCGGTGGCTTGGGCTCCAGCACCGGCGGCTAGGGCGCCTGCGCCTGCGCCGGCGCCTCCACTGACTGCAGCAAACATGGCAGCGACCGTGGGGTTGTTGGTGGTGGCGGCGGAAGCAGCAGCGATCAAGGCCACGACAGTGTTGAGGTCCAGGGAGATGCCGGCGATCGTGGCGGCGACGGCGGCAATGGCAGCGATGTTGATGGGGCCAGCATTCGTCATGGAGGCGGCGCTGGTGGCCAATGTGGTATCGGTTACAGGCCGCTGAACGCGAGCTGCTGCTGCTGTGCGAACACACACCGTGAATGCCCGAAAAATACGACAGCTGCACCACGGTAGGCTGGAGGCATGAATGACAACTGTGGCTTTGACCGCCGATGGTTCCAGACCATGGCCGCCCTCAGAGGATTTTGCAGCAGCCCGCTCTACCACAGCGCCGATGCATGTGAGGCTGCAGAAGCGGAACACCACCGTTCAACTCCCCTGCAACTGGAGGCGCTCAACCAAGCGGCTGTTGGCCGTGTCCAAGAAGGCCTTCGCGCCAGCAATTATGCCTTCCACTGCCAGCTGCCGTGAACATCATTTGCGTTCGCAATCAAGGCAGCGTCTGGTGAGGGCATTCATCACTACGCATACCCAGCCTGCAGTTGCAATGCAGGTGCTGTCCCGCACGCACACCACATGAGTAAGTTGAGAGAGGCGCCAGTTGGACTGCTTCCGCCGCCCAACCCACTTCTTGCTCCCGTGGACGTCGGCGATGCCCAAACCAGCAGCCGTGGGGCAATCAAGTAATCATCATAGTCCTCGGATGCACATTCTAAGATAAATCCCAGGCTCCTGAAATATGCTATTCATATTCCTTATTGTTTTCCTGGCTTCCGGACATAGGGTTGGATGGCGACTATACTTGCACACGGTACGTCAGGGAGACAAGACAAGCACGCTTTGCTACGCCTTTCATAACCATTCACATGCAAATTTTTAAAGACTCTTGCGTCAACAAATATACTTAACGATATCCAAGGAATGCGTCTTCCCGCCAGTCCCTTGTAAATCGTCATGAAATGCGACGCGATTTTCATTAGCCTTCTTAGGTCGTTACAAGCTCCATCTGGCTCAATATAGAAATGCAAGAAACAAAGGATTGAGGAAGATACATTCTCTCACACATCGTCCAAGTACGTCACTCGCAAGTTCCCCCTAGCGTGCCGCTACCTTGAGCGGCCTTCGCCCTTCGGCCCGACCCCAGTGTGGGGCGCGCAAAACACAAAGTTTTTTTACAAGGTCGGGGAGCATAGCGCTTGCATAGCTGCATAGCTGCGACGCAGGGCTACGCAACGGTATGCTTGGAATGCAAAGCAGCGGTCGCCGTTAGGCTGGAGCACGCTGAAGCGGCCCCCAACGCGCTGAACCCGAGGATGCGCTAAGTAGACGGGCCCGTAGTCCGTGCCTATGCTGTTGTTCATGTTGAAGGCGCAAGCGCCCACGGGATGCGGAGGGGTCATTGCGGGTCGGGCCGGGTCATCGCGGGGTCGGGTCATTGCGGGCCCCCGTGCTCGCACGTCGCACCCCGCCCCGTCCGGCCGTCCCCCCCCCTCCCCAGGTTGAACTGGGGATCCACGGGTTTCCCTCGAACCCCTCCCCAGGTTGAACTGATGTCGCTGCTCAACCACGACCCGATGCTGGGATGCCAGCTGCTGCAGGACCCCAGTGAGTCGGCGGCTGGCGCGGCGGCGACGCCGTAAGTACGGCATCAAAGATTGACCCCTCGTTTAACCAAGCGAACCGTATCCTCTTCCAGTCTCCCTACTCGCCTCCTCCACACCCACACATACGGGTGTCCACAGACCCTCGACTCCGTGCCACTAACCTTGCCCATCCCACTTGGTCTGGATGCGGCCTCTACCTTGCGCGTTCCTCGACCCACCAGAGGGCGCGCTGTGGTCGCTGCTGGATGCGCTCCATGCGGAGGGCCTCAGCGCCAGCGCCTGCCCCCGAGTGTACCTGCGGCCCAGCCAGGTGCGTGGGTGCCTGCGAATTGTGTGTTGTGGCAGGGAGTTAAGTGTTGCAGCAGGGCCTTGCATAAGAAAGGGTGAGCAGAGTGTGAGCAGCAGCGGCTGTACCTGCGGCCCAGCCAGGTGGATAGTTGGGGGGCAGGGCTGGCACAACAGTACGGCAGACAAGGCACTGTACCCCGCATGGTGCGATGCACAGAGCGCACCAGTATGAGCAGAGGTTCAGAAATGCCGAACAAAAACGGAGCGGCGTGCGACCAGAATGAAGGGACAACATACTCTCCTCCTCCTCCGTCCGTCCCGTCCTCCTCCCTCCCCAAGCCCCACCCTCCCTCGCCCCTGCCTCCCGCCCGCCCCCCTTTCCCACACAGGTTCCACTCCCCTGCCAGCCCCTGCCGGCGCTGCTGGCCGGCCTGGCCGCCCACCCCGGCCCCGACGGCGCCCACCCGTGCCTCGCCTGCTGCTACGGCCTGGTGGAGTCCGTCGCGGGCCTGGGCCACCAAGCCCTGAGCCACCGTCACCTGCCCCTCCCAGCCCCGCGCCCCCCAGTCCCACACCTCCATCACCCGAGCCTCCAAGCCCGGAGCCGCCAAGCCCGGAGCCGCCAAGCCCGGAGCCTCCGAGCCCCGCTCCTCCCAGCCCAGATCCTCCCTCGCCCGAGCCGCCGAGCCCGGAGCCGCCAAGCCCGGCCCCTCCCAGCCCTGCGCCACCCAGCCCTCCTCCCAGCCCAACCCCTCCCAGCCCCGCACCGCCCAGCCCGGCCCCTCCCAGCCCGGCCCCTCCCAGCCCGGGTCCCTCCCAGCCCTGCGCCACCCAGCCCTCCTCCCAGCCCGACTCCGCCCAGCCCTGCACCGCCCAGCCCTCTTCCTCCCAGCCCGGCCCCTCCCAGCCCTGCACCGCCAAATCCTCGTCCTCCCAACCCGGCCCCTCCCAGCCCTGCGCCGCCCAGCCCTCCTCCCAGCCCGACCCCTCCAAGCCCTGCTCCGCCCAGCCCTCCTCCCAGCCCGGCACCTCCCAGCCCTGCGCCGCCTAGCCCTCGGCCTCCAAGCCCCGCTCCGCCATCGCCAGCCCCACCTGCTCCCTGCACAAAAAACGGAGCGCAAGGCACCGTCATTTGCTCGCCTCCACCGCCGCCTCCCCCTCCGAGCCCAGCGCCGCCGTCTCCTGCGCCTCCATCTCCTCCCCCGTCCCCTGCGCCTCCGTCTCCAAGGCCTCCATCACCGAGGCCGCCAAATGGTAATGGTCGTCGTCGCATGCTTGCCGCGGCGGCCGGCGACATGCTGCACATTAAGCTAGCGGACGCCTTGGGCAGCGACACGGGCACCGAGGACCAGCCCCTAGCCACCGACAGCAAGGCTGCTGGCGCTGACGCCGCCATGAGCCGCGCGCGCCGCACGCGCCGTGACATGCAGTCAGCCACCAACGGGAGCAGCAGCGGCCGCGACGACGGTGCAGCTGTACAGGGCGCGGCTGGTGGTGTGGCGGTTGCTGCCAGCGAGACCCGCTTGCGCGGCCAATCTCGCCGCTTCCTCCGCCGCTAGGTTGCATAAAAAGAGACGCCCTTTTAACTGGTTTGCGTGAATGATGTTTTTACACAACGGATGCACCATGCGCCAGGAGGCACAGGGAGCGACGAGACATGTGTTATGTGTTGCAGGTTGTGCATGATGGCGTCATCAATGACGTAGAATATGTTTTGAGTCTTATTTATTGATTACCCCCGGTCTGGAAGAATGACGATGACTGTTACAGACGATGACGATGACAGTTACAGACACTGGATACGTACAAGCAATAAACCGTGCCTGCCGGTATGGTGCAGTGCCGCCGCTGCAGACGTTTATCAACATAGCCTGAGTGGCCTGGACGGAGCTTACGGCTCGTTATGAACGTCAATGGAGGGTTTTGAAACGAGATAACAAGCATCGTTGAGCGGGCCCCGGGGTGCAGTCCTTACATTTCTTACAGGGAGCGCATTCCATTTGTAAGGTGCATTTCTTCACGCCTCTTAGTATGCAAAGTTACATGAGGGCGGGACGCGCGAACGCTGGGCCTCACGGGTCTGCCCCCTGCAGACCAGCTCCTACCACTCTTCTAGTCGTCTTACTGGTACGGCAGCTAGTTGGAAGGTTCGCATCCCGTAGGATGCGGCCAAGACCGCTACGAGCGAGAACCACCGAAAGAAAGGGCGCAAGGGTCATTTCATCGGTACTTCTAGTTCGTCCACCACCCCGAGTGGGATCCTTGCCCGTACGGTGCCTCTCTGTCCCTTATAAAGGCCCCTTCGGTGTAATACCCAGTTCGGCAAAAGACTTCAGGATGGCGTAAAATTCTGCAACAACCAGGACCCGCGTGCTATTTCGGATGGGCAGGGTCACCAGACCGTCCTCGCGCGCCTCGCGCGGCATACAGGCGCCTGCGGCCGCACTCCATGGCAGCTATTGCCGCCAGGCACAGAATGTCCCATACCAAGTCGCACATTCCCTCTGGCGGTTCCGCCAGCCACGGGTGTTTGCGATCTGTCTGAAAGTTAGTGTAATCCGAGATCTCCAGCCATAACGACCGCGCACCCCCGCATTCCCAGAAGTGGTGCCGGCGGTCCCCGTTGACCATGGGTTCACCGCAAGGGCAGACCGCCACATTAGGGCCACCAAGTTGGCCCCGGTGCATCGAGAAGCCTGGGAAGCCATCAACTGCGAGCCGGCAAAGTTATGGTCATAAGTGAATGTCGTTATCGGGGATCGGGGACAGGTGTTGGCACGGGGGTACGAGGATGGGGCATTAGGAGGGTGTAGGTGTCGGTGTTACGAAGGGGGCCGGGTCCGAGGGGGGCCGGGGGGGTAGGGCGCTGGTACTGGAGGGCCTGTGGGTCGGGGCCATTGAAGGGCCTGGGCAAGTTGCATCGCGCCGACCTCATTTCCGCAGAGCCCCCCCACGCACTGCTACACCAATCACGGGGTTGCCCCACAGCGGCGCACTGGCCACCCATGGCCCTTGCGTGCCGGACTGCCGGTGCCGCTGCGACCCCAGGCCGATGGATGGTGTTTGGCGTGCTGAAGAGCACATCCCAACAATCTGCTTGATGCGCACACAAGCGGTACGGCCCCAGACGCACAGACACGAGCTACAGATATCTACAGACAACTACAGAGCTCTGAACAGCTCTGAATCACTTTGACCGTCTATCCGTCTCTTGTAAAGTTGTAATGGTCTGACCAGGTTGGATCCGAAAGCGAGGCACCTCCGCTTCACTGTAGCGCTTGAGTATCGCTTGAGTGTTTGAGTTAGTTATCCCCGGTACCCTATTACGATGCTTGTAATCTGCTTATTATCTCATTCCAAATCCCCGAGTTACGGACTTTTTTTTGGAGCGCAAATAAAAGTTTTTTCCAGCACGATACACTGACACACGAGACCCTGCGATCCAACAGGAATTTCTTTGACGACGTAATGGCCCACAATGACGCATTACAAGGGAAGATTGATCTGGATGTGGGCGACTGCGCAAGGGGATAGACAGGGAGCACTTCAATCAGGGAGACGGCGAGTCGGCTCCGTTCAGTGCTGAAATGACCGAGATAGGGGGAAAAAAGTTCCGAAATATGGACGCAAATCAAGCCGTCTTGCCACACCGTTGGTTGACCCTTCGAAGTAGAGGGCAAGACCGGGGGAAAGAAGAAAGCGGTGCGAAACAGGGAAGGCTAAGCGGGACCAAGTTGGAGGTGGGGTGCACTACGGGATTGACCGATTCGTAGAGGCCGTTTCAAAGCCGAGGGGAAGCTCGAATACAACGTGCGGTGGTGCGGCTTCTCCAGTAAGCATGAGTGCAAAGACCCTACAGCAAGCGCAGACGCGTTCAGGAAGCTGAAGAACGCGCTGGTAGAAGCAAATAAATAGCTCGTCGGGCTTTCAAACGAGATACACGGGGGTTCCCCTGAAGTTTGCCTGTAGTTTCCATGTAGTTTTGCTGTATAGTTTCCGAATTTGGGTGCTTTCCTTTGGGTATCCCGGAGTTATCCTGGAGTTATCCCGGACTTATCCCCGAGTTATGATTTATTTTTGGGGGACGCGGATACAATCCTTTTCCCCAGCATTTACAGTGGCAGCGGCTTCCAAGTCGGGTGTCCACCCAATTATCAGCTTAGTCTCGTGTGTCGCCCCAACAGGGAGGAAGGTGGGGGTCGGCCGACCAGGTGGGAGGGGGATGCTGGTCTTTGGCAGTCAGGGTTCGACCCCATTGGGAATCAATAGTCGGCCGAAGAGCCAATCGGGACTGAGGTGTGTAAGTCTGATGGGAGACGCTTTGCTTGGTAGTCGGTGTTCGACCCCAGAAGGAATCAATAGTCGGCCGGGGGGTCAATTGGGAGGCTCAAGGGGGTCAGGTCGGGGGCCCAAATCCGTCTCATCACTCGGCTCAGAAGCTGTACCAGGCGCGCGAGGCTGAGGAGGCCATTGCTGCGCTGATGGGCAGCGTCGCATCGGGCGTGAAGACCCAGGCGGCTGCACTGCAGGCCGTGGGCAACAGCGAGAGCAGCAAGCGCTCGTATGAGGCCTTTGAGGACACGGCAGAGGCCAAGCGCCAGGCCAAGCGGCACCAGCACCAGCAGCTCGCTAAGTGCGCCAACTTCGAGAGCCAGGCCGTGCAGGAGCCGGTGCTGCCGCCGTTGGGGGTAGAGGGCGAGGAGCGAATTTGGTTAATAAACTGGATATGAAAGCGAAGGCAATAAGGAAGCAAGCACAAAGCACGTGGAGTAACGCTAATGAAATTTCAGGCGCGCATAGGCCGTTAAGGCTTGGTCGATGTGCTGGCCCTACCCGAAGCCAACGGGAAGCGCGGTTAAAACCAACTGACAGAGACCGAACGCACTCGATCTTTCCTGCTCCCTGCGTCAAATACGTTCCTATTCTGGCCAGATGTCACCGCTACTCGGGGCGCCTACACAGCCTGAGGCCGGAGAAGGAGGAGGAGGAGGCTGGCGTGGTGGCTGGCGAGGCGGCTGGGGGCTCGGGGCAGCAGACTGGGGGCAGGGTGCGCGCGCTGGTGGAGCGCATCAACCAGAAGGGGCAGTCTGCGGCGGGCAGCCAGGACGACGATGAGCTGCCGCCATCCCAGATCGAGGGGGACAGGATGGACGAGTAATTGTAACGCACCCGCTTACCTCAAAATTTTCGCCTTTGGATTTGTCGGGGTTTCTCACGAGTTTCCGTTGAGTTATCCCTGAGTATGATTATTATGTGGGGGCGCGGATACAAACATTTTCCCCAGCATTTTACACTCGGTTTCGGTCGGAGCAGCTCCATGTCGGCAGCATACCCAATTAGCAGCTCGCAAACGTCTTGGATTCCAACTGGCAGCGCAAGGTGGGGGTCCGAGACCAGGTGGGAGGAGGTGGCTGAGTTCACATTCGGGGTTCGAGCCCTCTGGGAATCAGTAGTCGGCTGAGGGGCCAATCGGGAAGCTCGGGGGGTGAGGTCGGGAGCACAAACCCGTCCTTTTTCTTATCAAAATTTTTAGTTGGGAAAATTCCCTATAGAAGCTTGCTGTGCCAGAACCGGTATATTACCATTTTTTCATGCAAGAACCCAAGTTCGGATTTTGGTACAGCAAATTCACAAACGTAAGAGTAACATTCCGTAACCCGTCTAGATGCCTACACGACACGTCATGCGGTAAACAACGCAACAGCAGCGAGCATATTGGGCTTCTGGAGGAGCAGGAGCCACCCAGAGTAGGAGCACCCAAACTAACGCGAAGTAACGACTTGAACAGGAACGCTTGTCATGCATCCGCAGCAAAGCGCCCTGGGAAGACCAGGCGCAGCGTCCAGGCGATTGAGTACATCCTGGCGTTTCTTCTGTCGTCGTACTTGGCATCCGGCCGAGGCGAGGGGGCGCGGATGGTGCAAGATGGCGTGACGGCCTTGGGCGCCTTCCTTCCCCAGGACACTGCGCAGCCTCACGATCCGCAAGGCCCCGGTTCGGAAGCAAATCAGATGAAAAATCTTTGCGTGGGTGCCTTACGAAAGCATCCGACCGCACCCCCTCTCACGAACAGCACGCATCCACCTAGAATGTACGCGCGGCAGCAGCGCTGCCGTACGAGGGCGGTGTTCATAACAAACAAACTCTGAATCGTAGCTCCGTTTACTGGAACCACTGATGCAGCGGCCGCTTAAGCGAGTAAGTCCCAAAGATGAATCCCAACAACAACAATTGCATTGCTGACGTGGCAGTGTTCTTCTTACTAATACATGCACGACCGTGTCGTGTACTGCATTATTTCGTCGCGCGCTCCGTGATCTAATGAGGGCATCAGCCGCCGGTTGTGTTGTCGCATAGCGCGCAACAGCAAGACGGTTGGGCACCTCACCCGACGACGCTTGGAAATGCAACCGCAACCATTCCCCGCCGCAAACTTTGCCCGGCGCTTGCATCTGTCGCCCGGCAATGCCGTACTTAAGCAGACGATGGCATAGGTCCAGGCTTGCCCCAATGAGTAAATTCAACAATGGCCCCGATGAAGACCCCGCCTGACTTCGGCATTCCCCCATCTATCTTAGGGTAACTGACTCCTTGATGCCCGACACCTTTCTTTCATGTGACCTCATGCCCATGCCCACGCACTGCAGGCGAGCCGCTGTGGCGTCGGCGGCTTCAGCTGCAAGCCGCCAACCGCACCCATCACTGCGGCCGTTTCCAGCTGCCTATCGCTTCATTTGATTTCACCGCTTCAGAATGTTGAAGAGACCCTTGACCTTGGACACCAGGCCCGGCTCCTCTGAAGCGTCCCCCGTCGATCTCCTAACGGCTCCCCGCCTAGCTGCCTTTCGGCCGCCAACCAAGTGGCCCGACATGGTGTCGTCCCTGGGCATGCGCGTGTAGTCCAAATCGGCTAAGCCAGCGCCTAATCCCGCCCCTGCCGTGAAGGACGTGCCGATCCTTGGCAGCTTGGTGGCGCCGGTCGTCGAGGACACAAGGCTGCGCTGGACGGACATCTGCGCCCGTGCATCGCAAATCACGAGGGTACGGTACGGTTAATGGTTGGTCCTGGCGGTTAGTGGTTGGTCCCACTCTATCTGCCAAGCGGACGCGGTCATGTGGTGCGGCACGATTTGCGCACAAGCTGCGCTGCACACGGCGTTGACGAGCGCTAGCTTGTTTCCTGCGGGGCAGTATGGTGCCAGACGCCAAGCCAACCCGCCCGCACGTTGCGCTGCCACGCAAGACCTACGCCTGCGCCTTGCTGGCTTGCCCACGGACCCTCGCAGCCCGCTCACCACCACTACTTGCGCTGCTGCCATTTGGGCGAAGCGGTCGCGCCCAACCAGGAGCGCCTGCGACCCACCTCGACGTAGCTACTACTGATGCGATGCGGCCGGCTCGGCAGCAATCCGTCGCTGGCCCCCGTCGCCGCCCCCGTCCCCGCCTGGGGGCTGGGGAGCTGCTGCAGCAGCTGCGAGCCTCGCATCGACCGAAACGACTTGTCCGGGCCGTCCAGCTGCGAACGGCCCACCGCATCCGCACCTGTGATTGCGCGGAATAGCGCGGCGGCGGTGACGCTATTCGACGACAGAAGCTCGGGCAGCAGCGTGGCCACGGCCTCACCGTCTGCTGCGCCCGCGGGCGGCATCATCAGCGCCACAGCACGGCTGCTGTGCGCGCCGCCGGCGGTGTTGCCCTGTCGGACGGGAGGTTCACCCAAGGTGGCGGCCGCCCTCTGGGCCCCGCGCGCGGAGGCGTCACCGGCGCGATACCCTGCGGCCGCGGCCGACGCCGTGACGGGCATCATGCCAGTAGTGCTGCTGGCCAGGGCGGCGTGGCTGGGTCGGCGATGAACTGGGCTGAACTTGTCCCCCAGGCGCGCTGGGCCAGTGGTGTATCTGACACTGCTGTCGATACCGGGCCGCGGCGGGTCTGCCGTGGACATGCTTTCCCTACGGAAGGTTCGTCCAGCCAGCACGTCAGTGCCGCCCGACGCGTCCCCAGCGCCGCCGCCGATGGTGTACGACCCAGGCACCCCTCCCGTCCTGGCAAGCGACACGACGTTCACGCCCCGCTGCGGCGGCTCGTTCGCAGGCACACCGCTGTACGACGTTCCGCCCGACAAGCTGCTGCTAGTGCGGGAGCGGCGCACGGTGTATTCCCTCCTGGTCGATGGGTAGCCGCCGCCGGTAATGCCGCCGCCGCAGCCGACAATTTCGCCGCCGCCGTTGGCCATGCCGCCGCCGCCGCCGATGCCGCCGCCGATGCCAGCAGCCTCGCTTCCCGAGTTCCTTCCAAAGGCATCGGGCGCCAGAGCAGCAGGCATGGGCGAGCGGGCGTCTGCGAATCTAAGGCCCATTGCAGGCAACTCGGGGGCGGACACGCCACTACTAGCAGCGGGCCGCGGCAGCGGCTCCTTTCCTGGAAACGGCAGGGGTTGCGGCTGCGGCGGTAGCGAGTGCCGCCCCTCGCGCACCGAATAGTCGGACTGCTGCATCAGCCCTAGCAGACCGCCTCGCACTGAGGAGTCCCCGCCACCAGCACCGCTGCCGAAGCCTGCGCCGTTGAGCTGCGAGGTCGCCGCGGTTGGGCGCCCGAACTGCCGCAGCTGGCTCATGAGGTTGTCGACCCGGTGGTTCTCAGCCGCCGTGCTAGGCGCCTCGGCAGCGCCCGCGGTGGAGGCCCCCGCCCCTGCCCCTGCCACTGCTACTGGGGGCAGCTGCGGTACCTGAGGCGACCAGCCCTTGTCCTCCTGAAGCGACAGCCGGTACGTCCCAACCGTAGCAACGGTGGCGACGGCAACAGCAGCAGCAGCTGCCGCGGCGGTCGCAGCGGCCACGGCAGCAGCGACAGCAGCTGAGCTGGCGTCGTCGTCTGCCGCCGCCTCGTCCTCGTCGTCACTGGAGGAGTGGATCATCAGGATGGGCGGGGCGTCGCTGCCGTTGTCGTCATCGTCATCGTCGCTGCCGATTGTCGTCGTCGCCGTCGCTGCCGCCGCCGCTGCCGCTGCGGCGCCGGCAGTGCCCTGACCTAGCCCTCGGCTTCCCACGCCGGCCCCACCGTCTGAGGCGTCGCTTTCGCTGTCGTTGTCGCTTTCCACAAGTAACGTGTCCAACCTCTGACCCATGTAGTCTTCGGCTTGCAATCGGACCATGCTGGCATTTAACTTTGAACGCCGGCGCAGGTCGTCCACGTTCGACAGCTCCAGCATGTTGCGTCCGTGCGCCACACGCGCCTACGGATGACCGGTGGGCGGCATGCGGTGTTGCGCGGTTGGGCAGTTGGAAGGGTGCTGTGGTGGGCGGTAACGTAATTATCGAGGCTCTGAGGAGGTAAACTGATAAGGTCGGTGTAGAATTGAAATTGTATTCGCATATTTTGGGCGTTGTAAATGTTCAACTAACTTTTTATTCCCAACCCATCTTGCTGGGGACAATGTTACTCGCGTCATGGAGGACGCCGCGTCGTGCAAGGCATTTCATCTGAGCATTCTGCGGCGTCGACGCCAATACACTGAATCAAAGTCACAAGCGGCCTAACCTTGTGAAGAACATAATCCGGTGTGTTGCACGGGTCTTCGCCCACTGCTTTAGCTTTAACCTACGCAAAAGAGGGCAAGCAATTCTGTCGGTGTGCGAGCAAATTGCTAGAGCGGAGAATGCCAACGACGATAAGGCAGCAGTTTATGAAAAATGCTGCAGATACTTTGGCATGAACGTGCTCCAACTTTTGGAAGCCAAGCCTGTTCGGGAGTGCAAAGGGCGCATGCGCAAACCCCAGTCCCAAGTCAATACATTACAAGTAACATCAGCCTATTATGATAATTACGTGATAGCTGGTGCAGCTGCTATGCAGAAGATCGACAACATACGGCCATGCAACTTTACGGGGGACGCCTTCAGGGCACAGCGATCTTACCCGTTGTTTATATGCTTTTGTCACGAAGGGCTTCAAGACTATCATGCGCCTCTCATCTATTGACGGCGCCCCAAGCTCGGCAACGACGATTGCCTCTGATGATGCCATTCCTTTCTTAAAGCAATTATGAATATGCCGAACACGATGGAGGAATTCAAGCTGAATCGCTGGCGCTGTTGGCGTTCATTAAAGACGTAAAGTCGAAGTTGGCGGCCCCGATGGAAAGGGACGAGTGACGCTGTATTCCAACATACCAGTACCGGTACGTTGTAAAATCGAAGCTGTATGTTGTGTATGGTATCTCACCTCATTGCAAATCATCACGTGATATGTGATATATCACGCGTTCCGCATTCTGCGTCCCACAGTACGGCGGACTCGCTGACGCGTATTGTCGAGGCACAAAGCCCAATGCTAGCTGCAAGACGTTAGCAAACATGGATTGATGTATTTAACAGACAAAGTAATAATAAGACGAAATGTTCAAATGCACTGTTACATCTAACCATTTCTTAGGAAAGTCATGGTGCGCAGTACGTAGTACTGTGAAAACGCGGACGTGGACGCAAAATTGATCATCATATTAGTACCCCTTGAGTTTTGGTTTATGCTGAAATCTCGGCGCATGCCTTATCCTGCGTTGGACACCTGGTCTGTATTACCTCCGCTATAGGGAGCAATGCGGCATTTCATCTTATTATTAGTCTTGAGCTGCATTGCCTGGTAAGCGTCAACGGCCAACTTGTGAACTGAAGATGCAGCCGGTACGCTTGCTTGCCGGATCTGGTGCTACTGGGATCGGACTTGTTAGAGCAAACGCGGGACGTATGTTGCAGTAATCGCACAGCATTCAACATCACATCGCATCAATGCCTTTGTATTAGCGTTGCATGTGCGGCGCGATGTCCGCGGGCACCCGTACCGTCCCGTACTTTCTTCTGATCAGTCACTTCCTTCATTGCCGGCAAGAGCCTGAAATATTTAAAACAATTGCGCGTCGTGAATTTAGGTATAGGCTTTAATGGGTATCATGTAGGTAAATCTCGGTAATTCCGGCGACTAGGACTTCGTACTCGGCGAGATGCTTTCTGTCATAATCAGCTGTTTGGGGTAGCGCGAAACATTATTTGAAATCCTAAGTCATCTTTGCTTGTACAAATGCATTTACATCGTACCATTTTGGACATGTCACAGCGTGTTGAGCGTGTACAAGTGCGGTAAATGCAATGTTGCAGGGCGTAGAGCCTGCGCTGCGTCCTCCGGAATCATCACCTCTATACCGTACTTCGCAAACGGGCTCACAAACCCCCTTCAGCTCGGAATGCCGTACATCGTTAATGAACCAAAGCAAGAAACCATGGCGGCGTCCCCGGGCTCAGCGAGTACCCCTTAGCTGTGCGCGTGGTGGGGCCAGCGAATGCGTGGTCTTCGGTCCATGGAGATGCTTTTGTGGCGGTAAACTGAACCTGCTGGTTAATCAAGCGGTTGTTGCCTTATAACCTGAAAGCTGCTGTTTCAGGGGCGCGCTCCCCAGCAACAAAACTCCCGATGGTGAAACACCAAGTGATACCAGCCGCAGGGTCCAACCGTGCTGCTCACACGCGGACGGGACCAGCGCCAGTCTGCCAGGGGGCATTAGCAACCCAAACAGGCCCACCCACGTCGCGATGGTGGAAGAGGATAGCCCTCCTCAGCCCTCCTGCGTCTCTTTCAGTGTTAGTCGATGCGCCCGATGGCTCCACCGCATTGTCTGGGGCCCACTGTTACAGTTACTACAACTACGACGTGTGCCGACAACGCCGAAAAACACGGTGACCCTAACCAGCACCACCCTGTTCAACCCAGGCAGGCGCCAACTCTGTTACATCGCTGACGGGGGAACCCAGCCACCACCACTCTAGCCGCAGTCGTGCTCCTCCCAACCCTCCCCCCTCGCAGGCCCCCCAAACACCACGAGATCCCTCCGTCCTCGCATCCGGCCCCCTCAACCCCCCCCCCCTGTAGTAGCCCGTAACTCCTGCACTGCTTTTTTTCACAGGAACGGGCTCTTAAGCCCCGCCGCCTCCGCCAGAGATCTCAGCCCGCGGGCCGCAGCCTTGGCGGCCGCGATATGCGGCTCGTCCTCCTCCACATCCAAGATCTGAGCGGGCTGGCCGCCGCCCCCCAGCCGCGCAATCACTAGGTTGGCGGCGCTGAGCCCCGTCACGTAGGCTCGCTCCTGGGACAGGCCGTTTGCGCCGTGGGGGACGCCCTTGACCCAGTCCCCTACGTGGGACAGGGCGTGGGGTGGGGGGGCGGGGCAGGGCGTGGGGGTTACAGGTAAAGACGTGGGCGTGGGGGGGATCGAGGAAGACCCGTGGATGCCCGAAAGGGGGGATGGGGATTCAGCGTGGGGGGAGGGGGAGGGGGATTTCATGGTTTTAGGTTTTTTGATGTGTGGGGTATGGCAGTTGCTTTGCAGGGATAGTGGTTGTCGTGTGGTGCGTTTTTGGTGTGCAGGGGCGAGGGGCGGCACCCGGAAGCGAAGGCTGGAGCAAGGGTCAAGCAGGAATTGGTGGTGGTGGTGATGGTGATGGTGGTGGTGTTTTCATCAGTGACACCCAAAGCTGGTTGCCTCAGTCCTACCGTAGCCACTGCTTGTCGTGGCGTGATTTTGGTCGAAGCGAAATCGCTAAGTAGCTGGACACCAGTAGTTAGCCCGGTGAGAGAAGGACAGAAAGGGACGACGGAAATGGCTCGCGTTTGCGAAATTATCCGTCAGACGGGGTTATTGGTAGCGCCGTCTGACTGGGTCACGCTAACGCTGACAGACTGACTGACAGACTGGTCATGGAATACCCGTCAGACTGGGTGTCGTAGAAACTGACGGAAGTCGTTTTGGCTGCCTTAGCAGCAGGTATAAATACCTTGGGGAGGAGTTAAGATAGAACTAAGTACTTACAAAAACTCTTTGAACCTCAATTTGACAGGGCGAACCTGAACCCGGCTTATTCGCTGCTTACGCTGTCAGAACCACGGCACTGCTGCTACTGCTCCTGGCGGACCCCCGACCCGTCACCTCCCGACCCACCTGCCATAACAATGTTGGGAATGGTTGTGGCCTGGAAGGGGCGGAACTGATAGGAGCCAGGACTGAAGTGGGTCACCGCCTTGGGGTAGCGCAGCACGATGCTGTCAACCACCTTGGCGCCTGAGGGTCAGGGCGGCGGGGGAGTGAGATGGGGGAGAGGTGTATCGAGGTGGGGTCAGCGGGGGGAGTGAGGTGGGGACGAGGTGGGGGCGAGTGGGGGGAGTGAGCTGGGGGCGGAGTGGGGGGTTGAGGTGGGGGCGATGGGGGACCCGACAAGGAAGCGGTGAGTGGGTACGGGGCGGTGAGGGCCATCTGTCTTGGAGTACCGTGCGTGGCGGGGTGGCGGTGAGTGGGGACGAGGGCG
The DNA here is from genome assembly GCA_003116995.1 of Yamagishiella unicocca. Taxonomy (NCBI): domain Eukaryota; kingdom Viridiplantae; phylum Chlorophyta; class Chlorophyceae; order Chlamydomonadales; family Volvocaceae; genus Yamagishiella; species Yamagishiella unicocca. Next base: position 627,561 of record BDSL01000041.1, read on the forward strand.
CAGCCGCCCAGGCCAGCGGAAAGATTGGGGGGGAGCCCGGGCACTGGATCTCAAGATCCTAGACTGCTCCATGGGGAGATCCGGGCCTAATCAGGCGTCGCTGCCTAAACAAATTCCGCCAGGGGGGGTGAAGACTCCAAACCTCCCGCATGAGGGCTCCCACCAGCCCCAAACCGTACCTCCCCCCCTTGGGAGGAAGGGGGGTTAGGAGGCGGGGCCGATACACATCCTCGGCACCCCACCCTACCCCCTACCCCCCGGTCTTTTTCTCGCCTCCACGGGTCTTTCTCAAAACCCCCTACCGCCCACGGGACTTCTTCGCAACCCCCTACCCCCCCCCCTTCTCTCCCACGGGTCTCCTCGCACCACCACCGCCAGGCCCCGCGCAACCGCAACCACGTGGTGTCGTACCCGCGAATCCCGGCTCGCATGCCGTCACGTGCGCGACCACCCGGTCCACGATCTGCTGGTCACTGAGCGGCAGCAGCATGTTGGCGTGGTAGAAGTCCGCGGAGATGACGGAGCCGGGCTCGTCGCGGTACTCGTCCTGCGGGGGGGGGGGGGGGTGCACCACGCGGGTGCGGCAGCGTTACCGTAAGTTCGTTGGTGGTTGCCAGTCGGCGGTGATAACCACCAGAGTGCGGGGCGACTCCAGGGAGGGGCCGGCGCCCTGTCGGGACTGTGCACCCGGTAGGTACCACAACTGCAACTGCAACTGCAACTGCAACCACAACCGCGACCATTTGGGCCTCCCGGGGCTCAAAGCTCCCACGAGTTCCGATTTCGGGCTCCGGCTTTACCACCGTTAAGCCATCCGGGGGCAGTAGCACCGTAACACACACACACACACACACACACTCGCCGTCGCGGCTGGTTAGCGAGGTCCACTCGCCTGCAGGTCGTTCAGGTTGAAGAAGGTGGCCCCGGCCGTGGGCTCGAAGCCCGACAGCACGTTGGCGGGGTAGCGGGTGGCCACCCGGCGGTCGAACCAGATGCGGGTGGCGATGACGTCCAGGGCTCGGAGCTCCATGATGGCGCGGAAGTCGGGCTGGGGGGCAGGGGGAGGGGTTAGGGTTTAGGGTTTTTGGGTTTGGCTGGAATTAGTAATGTTGCCTGCTCGCAGCCGTAACCCCCAGCTGAAGTCCGCTGGGTGCCTCCGACAACACCCGCCCGCACCCATCAATGGGCAGTGGAGAAGGGTGGTGGAGATCCCCATGGCGCCCTGAGCCCCCCGTCCCCTGCCCTGACCCCCCCCTTTCCCCAGTCGCGTTATCGGGTCTATCATTGTACCCCCCGACCCTGGGGGGAAATACCCCCCCCCCGACCCCTCTCCCTCCCCACCTGCTTCGCCAGCGCGGGTGTGGCCGACACCAGCTTCTGCATGCCCGTGATGCCCACAGCGAAGACAAGCGAGTCGGCCGGGTAGCTGTACGACTCACCTGGGGGATGGGGTGGAGGGGCAGGAGGGGGGAAGGACTGTGCTGTGGCTGCGCGAGCCGCGCCATTGGCGCGACACGCACCCTCTAGGCACCCCACTGTCAAAAAGGACATGGGGGGCAGGAGGCAGTGGCGGCGGGGGCCAGTGGGGGAGATGCAGGGAGTGGCGGCGAGGAGGGAGTCGTCCCAGCGACACGCTTTGGCTGGGCCTGATTGGCTGAGCTTCCCGGCCCTAGGTAGTTCGGTTAGCTCCTTGGACGAAAGCGGGTAGGAATGTGTCACGCTGCCAACCCATGGCAACCGCCGTTGGTTGCCGTTCCCAACCGACAACCGTACCGGTGCTCCGGTCGGACGCCTCGACGCTCGTCACTTCCCCGCTGATCGGGTCCACGTTGATGCCGGTCACCAGTCGGTTGCCCAGGACGCGACCACCTTCGAGGGGGAAGGGGAGGGGGGCGTGAGGGGGAGGGGGAGGGGGAAGGACGGAGGTGGAGGAGGATGGACGGGGGGGTTGATAAGGACGGGGGGGGGAGAAGAGGAAGGACGGAGGGGGTGCGAGAGTGGAGGCATGGGCGCGGGCCAGGTGTGGATGCGGCAAGCGGTGTACGCGGGGCGGACACGGCAGGGAGGGGAGGGGCGCGGGAGGCTCGTGGGTCGGAGGGAAGCGGCGCAGCAGAGGCAGGCCGTGGAGCGGGGGGGCGGCGGCAGTCGCGTCCCGCACCCGCTGCCTTGATTCGCTCCACCATGGGCTGGAAGATGAGTTCGGCGATCGAGCCCTTCGGCCAGCACACGTCGAAGTCGTTCTGGTGTGCCAGCGCGTAGAAGTACAGCGTCTCCAGGACCGAGGCGGCGCTCAGGTCCTGAGGTGGAGGGGGGCGGCATAACAACCGTTTACGCGACAGGGACAGGATCGTTGGCGCATGGTGGTGGAGGGGGGGGAGCGACGGGAGCGGGACGAAGGTCGCGTGGTCTGATACGATTGGCGAAGACGAATGGGTCAGGTGGGGCGATCAGTGAACGTGCTAAAATGGCGACCCCTGTGCGTTGCGGGGCTCGGCAAAGAGTATATACGGGCTTTCGCGCGGCGTTTCGTCGATGGAGAGCTGATTTGCCCAGACGCCTCCCCCACATCGCTTTCCTCTTCTCTATCCACCGGCCCCCACCCATTCGTCTCAATCCAAGTGCTCCAGCATGCGCCCACAACAATGCGCCAGCTATACTACCCATGTCGTGTAACCGGTTTTTATGCCACCCCTTCATTGCCCCCCAAACGGTTTCCTAATCGGGCTCCTAGTCCATGGGCTTTCCTCAATCTCCTTTATTTCCCCACCCGCTCTCACCTCAGGCGGCGCGAACAGCCCGACCAGCAGCGTCGGCCGCAGAAACTCGTTGTAGCAGCGTGTGCTGACGCCGCACATGCGGAAAAGTTCGTACGCGCTCATCTTGTCGTACTGCTCGTACCGCTCCTCGCTGCGCGCGACAATTCGAATTCAAAAATGCGAATTTTGTTGACGACCCACGCCGCTCCACAGCACTGCAACGCTCTATTACCCAGTGGGCAGCTACTGCGCTTTGAACATATTTCAGGTTAGTACTAGTCAAGCGAAGCACTAGCAGAAGATTAATTTTATTGGGTGGGGTCAAAAGACCGCCAAATATTGCGGAGGGTCCCGAAGGACACGACCGACGGGGAAGGAATAAGTTTTCAACCAGCAATAGTCGCGACTCGGTTGGACCTCACAGTCTGCGACATTGCCCCAAGCGCAAAGATACGTTTCCACTTCACATGCAGTGGCCAGACCACATTCGGCGTCGAAACGCCTCCCTGTTGCCGCGATGGTGGGTCTGAGGAAACAATGCTGGCGCAAGTCCCCCACCCTTTCCTCGACCAGCCGCCGGCTCGTTTTCCGCCTCCTTCTCCTATATCGTAGTATACACGCGTTTCTTCGCCATCTCCCATGCTCCTCCGCGCCTGGATTGGAGCGGCAGATCCGCCCAAAGACAGCCCGCGGCCAAATTACCGCAAAACCCGCCCAATCCTCCTCGTTTTCCATTCCAAATCCAGCCCCTCGAAACCACCCACCTAATCCCTGGTCCAAACCCCGACCCCTTCCTCGTGATCTCCCGTACACCCATGCCCAAAGCCTCAATCCGAGACCCTAAACCCTGGCCTTGCCGACTGCCCTGAGTCCTAAACCCTAGTAGACCCTAGCTCCCGCCCGCCGCTTCGCCTCCCCTCCCACCTGGACCCGTAGTCTGCCAGGGTGGCCAGGAAGGGAAGCATGGTCAGGCGGTCCTCCAGCGGCAGCGCCCAGTAGAGCGGGAACGTGTGTACGAACTGGGGGCGCAAGGGGGGGGGGCATAAAATTCGGTTACGCCGCACGGATAGGATAGCTGGCGCATTGTCTTCGGGGCACAGGGAGGTGGTAGTAGCAGGGAGGGGAGGTGAAGGGAGGCGGGGGGTTGGGGCGGTGTTGCGTTGGGGTGGGTTGTTGGGATGGGTTGGTTGAAAGCGGGTCGTCAGGGAGGTGTGAGAGGAAACCCGTGGGTCGGCACTGATCAGGAAAAGTTTAGTGCACACGTTTGATAGGATTGCATGCTAGAGAACAACTTGGTCTATGTAACGAAGTCCGGAGGTCGCGGGTCGACCCCTTGCTACTACCGGGTATGTCTAGACGAAGAGGAGGGACCGCGTTAACTAGGCTGGCGCAGCGGGCGCCAGGGCAGCGGAATAGGCTGAGGCGAGGAGCTAAAGGAAGCCAGGTGATGCCAGGTGATGCCAGGTGATGCCAGCTGATGCCAGGTGATGCCAGGTGGTGTTAGGCAGGGTGCCATCGATGATGCCAGGTGATGCCAGGTGATGCCAGGTGATGCCAGGTGGTGTTAGGCAGGGTGCCATCGGTGATGCCAGGTGATGCCAGGTGATGCCAGGTGATGCCAGGTGGTGTTAGGCAGGGTGCCATCGGTGATGCCAGGTGATGCCAGGTGATGCCAGGTGATGCCAGGTGATGCCAGGTGATGCCAGGTGATGCCAGGTGATGCCAGGTGATGCCAGGTGATGCCAGGTGATGCCAGGTGATGCCAGGTGATGCCAGGTGATGCCAGGTGATGCCAGGTGATGCCAGGTGATGCCAGGTGATGCCAGGTGATGCCAGGTGATGCCAGGTGATGCCAGGTGATGCCAGGTGATGCCAGGTGATGCCAGGTGATGCCAGGTGATGCCAGGTGATGCCAGGTGATGCCAGGTGATGCCAGGTGATGCCAGGTGATGCCAGCTGATGCCAAGCAAGTCGTGGCCAGCCGGCTGTGACGTGGCGCGTGTTGCCGCCGACATGCACGGTACGTAGCGACGGGGCTAGTGCAGTGGCCAGGAGGTGGTCCCCCCGCACCCCCCGGCCCCTCTTCCCGCCCCCCCCCCCGGCCCCGCCTCCCGCCCACTTCACAGCCCCCTGCCGCCCACCTGCCCGACCAGAGTGGGTAGTCGCGGCAGCTTGCTGAACACCGGCGCCTCGGTGACCAGTCCCTTGGGGTTCCAGAAGCCCGAGGTGGTGAAGTCCGTCAGCGGCCAGGAGGGCAGCTCCAGCTCCTCGATCAGCTTGAACGTGTTCTTGTACTGCGGAACGGAGGGGCCGGAGGCAGGATGGGCGGGGCAGGTGGGGCAGGCGGGGCAGGTGGGGCAGAATGGGCAGGAGGGGCAGGTGGGGCAGGTGGGGCAGAATGGGCAGGCGGGGCAGGAGGGGCAAATGGGGCAGGTGGAGGGTTGGTGGGGCAGGTGGGGCAGGTGGGGCAGGTGGGGCAGGTGGGGCAGGTGGGGCAGGAGGGGCAGGTGGGGCAGGTGGGGCAGGTGGGGCAGGTGGAGGGTTGGTGGAGGGTTGGTGGGGCAGGTGGGGCAGGAGGGGCAGGATGGGCAGGCGGGGCAGGCGGGGACGGATGGGCGAGGGAGGGAGGGTGAGGAGCTAGGGAGCGAGGACGCCGTGGGCACGGGAGGTGCCTCAGTGCGGGCGTAGCGCAGAAACAGGACACGGCTGCTAGTTTCATCGGGAACGTTATGGCACGTCGTCCTCCCACCACCCACCCCGCTCCCGGTTCTGCGCTCCACCCGCCCCCGGGAGACGTCCCTGATGTCGCCAAACACCCTCGTGCTGGGCTCCTCAGCTGCCCCCTGCAGTGTCCCCCCCCCCGTGTCGCCCCTCCTGTGGCCCCCCCTCAGGCGGCTATGCACCCACTACATTTCCCCAGTCGCGTTACCGGTTCTTTTATTGTAAACCTCCCGTCTCGCCCCTCCTGTGGACCCCCCTCCTGTGGCCCCCCCTCAGGTGGCCCTCCCACAGGTCCCCCCTTCCGGCGCCCTCGCCCCTCCGGTGGCCCCCTGCGGCCCCAGGGCGTTGCGGCCCCAGGGCGTTGCGGCCCCAGGGCGTTGCGGCCCCAGGGCGTTGCGGCCCCAGGGCGTTGCGGCCCCAGGGCGTTGCGGCCCCAGGGCGTTGCGGCCCCAGGGCGTTGCGGCCCCAGGGCGTTGCGGCCCCAGGGCGTTGCGGCCCCAGGGCGTTGCGGCCCCAATGCAGCGCCCGTGGCATACCTGGTACCAGAAGCCCTTCATGCCCGCCTCCACTGTACGACCGCTTGCCGTACGCCACCCGGACGACAGGCCCCCCGGGTTGGGGGACGCCTCCAGCAGCGTCACGTCGTAGCCCTGCTCCGCCAGGTGCTTGGCGGCTCCGAAACCTGAAGATGGGGGTCAGTCACAGAAAAGAGAACCGGTTACTAGGTTACTAGACGTACTGGAAATGGGGGTTGGGAGGGGAGGTTGCCGGTCGGGGGGAGGAGGCTCAGGCTCAGGCCGCGCGATACCGGCTGCGAGGGCGCTGCAGCGCCGCCTCGTGCTTCGGAGCCCACCAGTCCTGCATCCGTCCCCAGAACCCCGCCACCTGGGCTCAGGTCGCGATCAGGTCCCGATTCCAAGCTCGCCCACAACTCCCGCCGCTACAGTGAGACGTGGAGGTCTGCGTCTGCACCGCGGTATCTCGCCCCTGCTGTGCACTCCATTCCATCCAAGCCGTCGTATTTCTCTGTTCTCGCCTCCACCACCTCCACCGCCACAACCCCGACTTGCCGGCCCAGCCTCCACGCGCTCATGTCCTCGCCGCCACCGTCACCAGTATGACCCCGACTTGCCTGCCCAGCCTCCGCCCACAATGACCACTCGGCGACCCTCGGCGCCGCTGTGAGTGCTGACGGCATCAGCCGACGCCGCGGCCGCCGCCCGCACCACCACCGGCCCCCGGCAACGTGCGGTGCTCCCCACGCGGCTCGCATCACCCCGGGAAGGCCGCAGCATGGATGAGGCCATCGGGTTGGCGGCTGCCGTGGCGGAGAGTCGGGTGGCAGACAGCAGCACAGCCGGGGCTGGCGGGGAGCGGCAACCGCAGCGTGGGCCGCTCGCCTGGGTAGTCTGCAGCCTACGACACCGGCGGCAGGATAAAGTAGCGAAAGCCAAAGTCAGTGTCAGGGTGGGACACGAGGTGGTGCCAGGTTGGGATACCAGGGTGGGGTTACCAGAGAAGGTTGTCGTGCTGTGTTAGGCAGGGTGCATCGTCTGGTGGGAAGGGGTGAACCAGGGTGAAAATGGAGGGCTGGGCGGGGACCGCGACGGCTGGGCACAACGCCCCTTCCCCCGTTGGGCTCCTGACCTTCCAGTGTGCCCGATACCCGTCCCTATAGCCACCGCAATCGCGGTCATTGTCATCGGCTGGTAATTGGAGACTTGCCTGATTGACGCCATCACTACGACTGCGAAATACACCGCACAACCTTTGCTTCAAAATAAGTATATAAGCGCGCGTATTTTATAACCCAGGTTATGTTGCGGAGGTCACTCGCCACCTGGGAGGAGGCGCTCTCCTACTACAAAATAATGTGGTGAACGGGGTTCACACCTGTATAACAGGCTGCTGATATAATATTATAGTCCAAATGATCAACGTGCACTAGATGATGCGCTTCTCCGACGCATCAAGGAGTCGCTCAACGCCACACGATGAGTCGTACTCCGGCGACAGTTGCCACCAGTTCACAAACTGCAGACCCAAATCGCCTCGCTATTAGCATTGCAAAGAGTGACGCGTCTTGCAGATATTTATGCAGCTAAGACAGAGAAATCTCTATACTTTCTACATTGCTTGCACGAAGTGATGTTGCGTACGTTTGTTCCAAGGTTTGTCCCGGATCTCGTCGTTTTGCCATTTGGATATGCCAGATGCGAGGTGGTGCGATCATAACGCCCTGCGCAGAGGCCGTCTATCGGCCTCTGCGTAACGTTTGTAGGGACTCGGTTGGTTCAGATGTCGCGCTGGCGTACATTGCTTGTGCATAAGACAACACTGTAGCATATCGGGATGGTGAGTCGCAAGCAAGGTGAGCTGCTGGCCAGAGGGCAGCGATGGAACGCATGCGCTCCAGCGCAAGGCCCTTCCGGTACAGCCTGGTGCCTAGGCTAGTGCCACCAACTTTCTGCCGCGACGTCGATTGTACCTGGATGAATATGTTTACAAAGGGCGTGTCAACGCAGAGGACCTCAAGCCGCGCATTTTGCATTAAGACACGAAAACGAAAAACTGCCCCTAACTGCCAGTACACCCGGCAACTCGGCCTTTGAACATTTGGCATCCGTCCTCAAGTAATCTCTGCCCGGGCACCTCAGCCTTGGAATTCCTAACATCCGTTCTCAAGTACATCTCTGCCCGCCCGCAGTAAGCCTCTCCAGCTACGTCTCTGCATACGTGCATGTATTAAAGAGGCGATGCGATTATCGAATCCTGCACACTGACTCCGATCTGACGCGCGTGGCCTCGCGCCACCAGTGCAGATCGACGCACGGCACCTGCCGTGCTATAGGTTAGGACCCGTACATGCACACGCACTCTGCCACGCACACAAGCAAGGGTCCAAACTGCGGTAAAGGCATATAAACATGCCGCGCCCGCACGCCCGCACGCAAACGCCCATTAGATTACTGCGGGCCGAGCCCGCCCCCGCCCAGCACACGCTTGAAGGTCGGTCATAAATGTACAACGATGCACGCCAGCCTCGTCATTATATATGTACCAATGCGACGACCGAACTTACTCCATCCGCACGGAATCGCCTGCACCCGCACGATGACCGACATGCATCGATACGCATTCAACCAACCTCAATTGATGGTCTTATCATCATCACACATCACGCCTTAGCAGACTCCAGCAGCTCGAGCTGCTGCAGGAATGTGGTCATGTATGCAGTGCCGCTGCGGGACCCCAGGGTGGTGCCTGTCACCAGCACCGCCTTGCTCCGGTTGCCGGCAGGGCTGCAGCCGCTGTCCGCGTGCGCGTCTACGAGCCCACCGTTGGAAGTTGTGTCGTACTTGATGTCGCCGCCCGCGTTGCGGACGTCGTCCAGCACGTTGGGCGCGCAGGTCACCTCGCGGCCCTGCGAGTCGCGGGGCGGACCGGCGGTCGCCGGTGGGAGGCGTCGATGCATCATCATCAGCAGCGCAACATGCAGTACACGTCAGGATCGATTGTGTGCTGACGCGGACAGCATTCGTGGAAGGAGTAATGCCAGCTATCTGCCCAAACAAAGCAGCCACCTCGGACGCAATTAGGTTATAGGCGTATGGGGTGGTGTGATGCTGCCATCCATGCATGTTGCCAACGCTTCGTTGATTTGCTCAACAAGTCACCTACCCCACGCACCCTACGATACGCCTCACAACAGCTAACTGCCCACCTTCAGCAGCGAGGGATCAGCGCAGTAGAGCCACAGCCCGTGGCATTCGGCGCCGATGACGTAGCGGTTGTTGGCGTCAATCAACCGAAGGAACTGTACGGCGAAGGAGTTGTTGGGCTGGCCGGGCTTGCGGTTGGGCTCGTACCTCAGACGATCCATCGCGTAGCCAGCGCTGAGGAGGAACCCCTGGGTGGTCGATGGTGGGGATTCCGATGTCGTAGTGACGACGACGATGGAGGGCGGGCGGCAGCGACATGAAAGGCGGCAGCGTTTTGTAAAAACAAAAGTGGAGGGGCCGGGGTAACAACGCTGTTAGCGCCAGCCCAAGCAAGGCAGCGAGAAGCACAGAGCGGGTCCGGCACCAGGTGGAAGTTGCACGGAAAGATTCCCGATCGACTCGGTGGCATCCCTGGCGGGCAGACCCACCGCGCGCGCATATGCGAGCCGTAAGCCGAGCGCACTACGTACCACGCATTACTTCATCATTGACTTGACTTCACGGAACCTTAGCGCGTGGACTAGCTAGCACCAGTACGTATATATCTCGTATGCAGCCCTTACTAATGCTCCCGCTGACGGAGATTGCGCCATGCCGTACGTGCGCACGTACCTTGTAGCCCTGCTCGTCCAGCAGCGCCGGCGTGTCGATGTACTGCTGGAAGTCCGTAGACACCACCAGCGGGGTCCGGTAGTCGTTGCCGTAAAAGGTGTTTTGCGTGAGGCCCCACTGCTTCAGGTTGGAGATGAAGACCACCTGGGGCAAGGTAGGGGGCACGCGTATGGCGGCAAGCATTCGCAGGTAGACGAGTCGTCATCAACTAGCTGCTCTGAGCAAAGGGATGCCACCGCAAGAGCCATGTGTAAACGCACTGGTTGGTGGGGTTAGTTGCAGCACGCTCGTATCTTTACGGCACACAAATATCAGCTGCGGATCGCGCACACGCACGCGCCAGAGCCGTACCTCGTAGCCCCTGCCGGTGAGCACCTCCTGGAAGTAGCGGATCTCCTCCTCCACGTAGTGCGTCTCAACCAGCACGCCGATCTTGCCCTTGGGGGCTGGCGCCGATGCAGGCTCCTGCTGCACACCGCTGGCATCGGCGGGGGCATCGGCACTGACGACAGCGCTCGCCTTGAACCTGACCTGCGCACACAGCACAAGATCGGCAGCAGAACGCGTGGCGCAATCCCGTAGTTGGCGTCAGCACTTGGATGGAGGCACGGCGGATGCGCACGCATGGCTCGATCCGTGCGTGGTTGGCGAAAGGTGGGGAGCTCACGGCCTTGAGGCAGTTCGCCGAACGGTCACCGATAACGATGTACCTGGGGATCGAGACAATCCGACGAACGACCTCACCTGGATGGGCGAGCCTTTGATCTTGTGGGGCAGCTCGACGAGCATCTCGGCGGGCAGGTGGACGTCCGGGTAGTCCGGTGCTGTTACGCTCTCCACCTGCAGGGATGATGAACAGCATGCACAAGATGCGGTCGTGCCGGTATAACGTTTCTCTCCATGTCATCAGGCGACGCACCCGATCGATGGCGCTATATATCTGCCTGAGGGTTTGGAGCCCACTGAAACAGCAACAGCTACCTCATGCACGGCAAGCCGTGGGCGGGGACATGTACGACAGTAGTGCGATGTAGTTGGCACTGCAGGGGCCAACTCGCTAACGCAAGTAACGTGCCAAGCAACAAGCATGTGATGACCTCTCCCATTCAAGCATGCCAGCCAGCCAGCCAGCTGCTGATGCCGATAAATTTCCCTGTTCCAAAGTGTTACCGGTACATCACTGATCCTGTAGGTGTAACTTACCGTCAAGGCCCCTGGTGCCATGAAGTCAGGCAGCGCGTTGATGGAGGTGACAACCGCCTTGGGTGACGGGTAAAAGTAGAGCGAGAATTCGGTGCGGTTGACGAAGGAGTTGTTGTACAGGAAGGACAAGAAGGCGTTCTCGTGCGTGTGGTACCCGCTCTTTGCGTGGCTCGCCTCCTGGCCGTACACGCCGTTCAGGACGGCCGAGCCGTCCGCGTTCGTGCGGAAGTAGACACCCTGCATCCAGGCAGGTAGGGGAAACGCGCGCATACGTCTGCAGTGTACAGTATTCGTTCATTGCGCGAGGCGTTGTGCGAAGTGAAGGGCAGCAGTTTCGGACGTTTGCAAATTCCCCGCGTCTTATAATTAGTTCCCGCGCGCACCTCCTCGTCTTTGTTCAGGAAGTAGGTGTTGTAGAACGCCTGAGCAGCGCGAGCGTTTTCCAGGTACTCCGGGCGCCCCATTGCGCCGTAGGAGATCAGGAGGGCGAGGATCGCCTGCTCCTGCTGCCTGCAGGTATGGACGTACGACAGCAAGCAGGGAGCGAGGTGGTTGGTACGGTGTACGGCACTACATACCCAACCGGTCGGATCTATGGCGGGACCAACGACTGACTTATCTTCGCACAGATAGGGCGCGGGCAGGCCGCACGCATGGAAGAAAGAGATTTTATCTCTGAAACGGCGCAATGCGTGGATTGAATCAAGAAGTACAGCGAATTTTATTTGTTGTGGCCGGCTGCCCGAGCACCAGCGAGCACCCGCACCCGCACCCACCAGAAGTCCTTGGTGTTGAGCCATGTGAACTCCAACTTTCCACCGCCGGGCTTGCGCTCTAGGGCGTCGTAGCAACCGCCCCGGAAGCCGTCCACGCCGCCTTCGGGAATGAGAGCCTGCAGACTCAAAAGCGAGGGAGGGAGGCAGCCATGTATGAGGACAGGTGGGAGGGCAGCAGGCCGGCGAACTGCAAGTGAAGCCACCAACGAACAACCAAATTACCTGGAGCAAAGAGTCGGCCTTATTTGCCGCCAGGTCGGATAGCGGCGGGTCGAGTGTCTTGAAGAAGCTCGCGACGCGGTGCAGGTTCCACACGATCTTCAGGTTGTGGCCCATGATGCCGCGGTTCTGCTGCCAGCTGTACGTAAGGTCCAGCTGCCAGTCGGCGTGGAAACGCTCTGGAACCATCGTCATCGTGCTATCGTTTCGCTACATCGATGCATGCAAGGTTAAGGCAAACACGCGATAAATGGTTACACCTCTTGCAGTGACCGTTAAAATGTTGAGAGGCTTTGCGACAAATTTGTAGCATTTTGCTACAGAAGATTACATAGGTAGATAGTTATGAGGAAAGGATAAGAACTCGGAGATCGTGCGAACATACCTGCAAGCCGTTGTCGACGAACTTGTCAATGATAAGGACGGTGCATTCGCGCAGGACGTCGATGCATTCTTGCCGGAAGTCGGGATCGCTCCCGTTCTCCAGCGCCAGGATCGTGTTGATGAGGTACGCGGGAATGTGGTCGCCGATGGAGTTCCTGATAGGCAGCAGGCAGCGGCAGTTGGTGCTAACTGTTGCAGTGGGCCGCCCCTCGCGTTCCAAGCAAACGGTATATTACATATATCCATCATGGGGGAAACAACGGCGTTGCTCACAGACGCCCCAGCCAGGCGCTGTCCAGGAGCTAACCTATCCAGCCTATCCCGCTCCGCTCTACCAAAGTTTAGCTACTGCGCTCCCGCCTCAACTGTCGCAGCTCACCAGTTCTTCCGGCTGCGGTTGTCCACTGACGAAGTCTTGAGCGACTCCGCATCCGGGCGCTTCGTCGCAAAGTCGATGTGCGAGAAGAAGCCCTTGTAGCTGGTGTTGTCGTAGTAGTACTTCTTGAAGGCGTACACCGTGGCTGCAGGTAGAAACAGGTCCAATAGAAATCGCGACAGGCAGACGGATCAGTACGCGTTATTCTTGGGCAATAACGTACGTAACAGGGTCGATAGGCTCGTAAGCAGACACACAAGCCAGTGACGCGCACTAAGGCTCGCTAATCATCAGGGGCCTATGAGCAAGAAGCAGCTGTCAAGCACAACATTTGAATACAATGCACGGATCCGGCGTGCCATGACTGGAAGGCTGGAATGGGTACCCGTCTGCTGGATTGGTTGGCTCGCTGAATGGCGCTGTCTGGGGCTCCTCCTCGCAAACGCAGCTAGCCACACACAACGCGGCGATCAACGCACCCTTGATGTCCGCCAGCACCTCGGGATCCAGAGTAATGCGGTAGTACTGGGCCAGGCCCGACAGCGCGTAGATCTGCTCGTACAGCGGAATGGTCCCTTGGTCATCGCCGCTGCTTGACGTCATCTGGAAGCGGCGGCCGTTGCGCGACGACACCCACAGCACCGTCCTGCCGTCTGCGCTCGGAAGCTTGAAGTTCCGGCGCTGGTACTGCACGGCCGCGAAGGAGTGCAGCAGGCAGGCAGAGAGCGAGCAACACGTGGGCAACTCACGACGCTGGCTGCTACCGATTACGATACCGGTAATGTGCGTGTGCGCGGGTGGGTTCGCGATAGGTGGGTGAGCCATCCTTGCAGTTGCGCTTGTGGAAGTTCGTGACATGTCTACGTAGAGGGAACGGGCGGTGGCTACGATGTGTGTACCTCAATGCCGGAGGCCGCTGCATTGAGGAAGCGAATGTTGCCGGTGAGGTGGAAGGCCGATGCCAGGCCGTAGATGAGGCGCGCCAGGGTGGCCACCTCCTGGTCCGCCATGCCTGTTGCGACAGTTGCAGCCGTTGGCGGGGTTTGTTGCCAGCACGCACGATTACACTTTCCCATGCAATGACGAGTTTATGGCGTGTTGGCAGCAACGCAGTAGTACCCTACCCCCTATGCAGTCGGCCCCGAGCCCCTTCCCTAGCCCCTTCCCGAGCCCCGCCGCCTCTTCCGCACCCTCAACGGGCCCGAAGGTGATGCCTTGGTTGGTCGTGTAGAGGCTCCAATCCACCTGATCGGGCGTCTTAAACATTCCCCGCAGCCAGGCGTCGGACAGCTCGGTGATCTGGTCTCGCCACCAGTCCGGTTCCTCGAACACCAAGGTCTCGTTGCCTGCCGGAGACGCCGGCAGACGTGACAGATACGGTAGTGGAGGAGCTCGTGAGCCGTCTAGCTAGGCACCCGCCATGCCCCACAGCAGTCTTCAGCTGTCACGGACCTCCGCCGGTCGCGTTTCTGGAGCGGCACCGAAACCATGGCTAATGCCCGTGGATCGACCCTGTCGGTGCCGGGGCATGACACACCCACTGGCCCGGGAAGCACTCGAGGGAAACTCGTCTGCGCCGTCGCCCGACATGCTCCTGCAAGATCCTAGCCTACTGAAGATGTACGACATTTAACGATCCTCAGTGCCAATAACGTTTTGCAGTTCATTGCCAATCTGGTCACCGTCCCAACCTTGCCTCGTCACGCGTGCCACGTGCGTACCCTCCCGCCCGACGAACAGCCGCGAGGGCAACACGTACGACTAACTCACCCTCTGCCAGGTTGTAGAGGTTGTAGATGGTGGTCGCGTCCATCCTGCCCGTCTCGAAGGCCACGCCCTCCACCATCAGGAACAGCCCGCGCCGAACGTACTGCCGCACGAGCTGCCGCACGCGGTCCGCTGCGTCTCCGTCTCCCGACACCGGCGGGGCGTCCTGTGGCTGCTGGGCGGCAGGATACACACCGCGCGCCTGCGTGCGGGCCGAGCGCGTGGCAAAATAAAAATAAAAAACGGTCCTTACCAAGACACCGGATCATTTAGGTTGTTGTAACGGTTACAGTGGGTTCCAGACCAAGAGGGTTAGGTGTCGTGGATGGATCCATTATGAAATGTTGAAAACGTGGACACGTGGGAAATACCAGCTGTTGGGCACCGCATACAAGGGACGGACCACAACGGACGGCGACCACATGTGTGCAATCAAGGCGTCATCGGCGTCGCGTACGGCAGCCTGTTGGTGGTGCCTGCGTGTCATTCGCTGGTCAGACCTACCGAAAGGCGAACGTGTTTCTTTCTAAGAGTTACTAGGGTTATTAGGGTTTATTAGTTCCCGGACGGTGCCCTGCACTGCGAGCTGACGCACCTCGCCGTCGAACAGGGTGAGGGGCGTGAAGGCGGTCATGGACCGAACGCGCACGATGAAGTCGCGGTTGTTGAGGCAGCGCATCACGAAGAGCACCTCGGGGTCGTTGGGTAGCAAGGGTAGCTCATCGCCGATGATGGAGACCACTTTGCCGAGCAGCGCCTGGCGGCTGTCCAGACACTTGTAGTTCGGAGGCGGGTAGGCGAAGGAGGGCACGTCACCTGGGGGCGGTGATGCCTTGAGAGCGGCGCCGACAGCAGGCGCGGCCTGTCGGGTCCTCGCCTCCATGGCCTGGACGTTCCATGGGGGGTAGGCCTCCATGCCAGCCTGCTGGCACAACAAGTATTATACACAGGATCAGATTTCAGGACTGCAGGTCTTTGTTCGGCAGACAAACCGAGTATATCTAGGCCTGCAGGGCGAGTAGGCCACATCACGGTGGAATTACTACTGGAAGTTGAGGCTTTAAACTCCGCGACCCCCCCGCCCAGCGACCCACCTGATCCCGCTGACACACCCTGTTAGTGGTGGTATGGCCGTTCGTGCCGTTGCACTGCGACGGCGTCCCGTCTGTAGTCGCTACCATTTTAGCCGTCTGGGTCAGCCGGTCGCTTGCTCGAAATGCAGGCGATGGAAATCGCGATGGATGGATTTCTACGGGGGGAACATAACAGGGGGGGATGCGGGAAGAAGGTCGAGGACAATCGCGGAATCTGCGAGCGCCACATACAGTAGACGACAGGCGTCTCCTAATGTCTCCGCGATCGACATGGATAGCCGGGACGCCTCTGCTTTAGTAATGAGGTCTAGCTTATATGGCTAGCGGGCAGTGTGCAACAGTCCCCACCGGTTGAAGCACGGCCTTGAAAATCCGTCAATCGGAAGTTCCTCGCGATGTATGAAGCAGCAACAATTTGGCGCTGATGAGCTTCTGGGCTGTGGATGGCGTTTGTATCTTTGGAGCTTTGAGTTGATATGTCGTTCTGTGGTTGTCGGCCTTTTATATCACCGCTGCCTGCCAGTTGTTGCATGTCCCGCAGCTGCCGTTGGTTCCGAACCTGCCCGGGGTACGGCTCGACTGGGCTCAACTTCCTTCGCCTTCGCGTCGCACTCTTTGCAACGCCTGTATGTGTCTACGCCTGCTTTTAAAGCCTTCAGCTGAGCGCTACTTATTAGCGCCATACTTGAGGCTGATGGGGAGGGATGGGGGGCGGCAACGGGCTGCCCGTCGAGTACGGCAAGGGCGTCACCATCCACAAGATCGTAAAGCCTTTCATCGCAAACACGTGCGTCAGTTTGGAAAGCAGCAAGACAAACTGGAAGTTTCGACGCCGATCCCTGTGCCCTTTTGACCTCCATGGGTATACAAGTGCCGGTATCCCGGTAAGTGACGATCGACCGCGGGACACTTTGCCCAAACCAGTGAGTGTATGTCAATATTGGCGTCGCAGGTTATTGTTGGGGCATTGTATGACGAGCGATGTTGCGTGCGATGTATGATGTTGCGTGCTGCTGCTGCATAAATTGCGCCAACATTTTTCATGGCCTTTCCAACTGTTCGCAGTCAACAATGCAGCCACACTATACCGTATCGGGTATTTCCGCAAAATCCCTTCAAAAGCTATTTTCGTGCAACACATCCATGTATATTCCTAGTACCAGTAGCTATCGTGTTGGTAAAAGTATGTTTCGCCTTAAGGTGCAAGGGGGCGGAAATGTGAGCGCGTACTGTATAGTGCGCGCACGCCAACGCACGTAAGGAGCAACTGGGACAAAAGTAAAATTCGCGTTGTGCGTTGCATTTTTGAGACTTCTTGTATGAAATTCGCGTTGTGCGTTGCGTTGTTGGTGTTTTTAATACCGGGTACCGGTGCCTATCTTTTCTACAATGCGTTCCCCCGGTCCATGAGCACCGGTAAATCGTTCGAGTCTCTTCCGAAAAACAAGTTCACAGAACTTGCAAACAAAATGCCGCTATTGGCATTAATTGGCGCCTTATGTACCCGAATATGCGCGTCCCGTCTCGTACAGGCTCGCATCACAAAACAACCTGATGGTGCAGGAAATAATCCAATACTCGATGTTCTAAAATAGTCCTGCGTTTGGGCTTTCAATGAGCTGCAGGGAGCTTCTTTGTCGGCCACCAGGTATGCTGACAGTAATCCAGTAGTTGCGTAATTACGCGCACGAGTAGATAGCGGACCTAACCAACGCAGTGCCATTGCGACAGCAGCCGCTATACTGCTGCAGACGGCTGCAGGAAGCTGCACGGGACGTCATGACGTCACGGTCTCGGGGCGTCACGGCCGACGGGACACGTGGAATAGCTGCTTCTGCTGCTACGCGCGGCGCGCATCGCGTCAATAACCTACTGTGCAGCCATTTATTCGCCGTTTTCGACACGTCGTATTTGCTGTTGCATGATGAGCCCAGAGGACGGCCTGCCTGCGACGTCGGATAACGAGCGAGGCAACCGATGCCAACCGTCAACATACACCGCCACATCCTGCAACTGCAAAACCCTCAGACCTACAGCAGTCATCAGTCGCGGTCCTCTGGATCACTACAACGTGTAATCCGTTCATCCGGCATCTCGTTTGACCCCCGCAGCCGCGAGAATCCGCTCCCGCCAGGCGACTGGTGCCGGCCAAACAACGCTCTCTCCGGGCCGGCCGGCCTACTAAGCAGCCAGGTCGAATCCGTTTCCTTCCCGCCTGACTCCGGCGCCTATATGCCCCCCTCCCCGGTTCATTTATGTACCCTTCCCCCCGACTCCAGCTCCCGATACAACCCAGCCCGCGATGAGTAAGGCATAACCCAGGCCCCGGGTGCCCCCCCGCCTTCAAATCCCGCTGCCCTGACATGCTGACCCACGCGCAGAGCCCCTGTCGGCTGCTGAAGAGAACGCGCCATGTGATGACGCGGGTAGGTGAGCTGCTAGGGCTCGGGGCCGTGGCGCATGTTCGTCGCGTGGGGAGAACGAACCCGGATACCCGGCCGTTGTATGCCTCTTTCACGTCGAACGAGCGAAACCTGCCGCCTCCACACCGATCAACCGGAAGCACCAGCACCAGCACCAGCACCAGAGCTGCGGCCCGGCCGTCATGGCAATGATCTGCACGGCAGCCGTTAGCGCGAGCGACGCCCATAAGCGCAGCACCACCGGCGCTGCCGTCAGCTGGCGTTGTCCCCGTCACGCCGCTTTGTCCCCGGCCGCGCGCCTGTATATATAGTTCTGAGGTGCGCAATGCCGCGGTGCTCCGCTGGTTGCTGCCGCCTAGCGCCAATTACGATCGGGGTTTGCGAGGTGCCTTGCGTGAGGTATGGAGTCCGTTGTGGAGAGGGTAGGTACGTAACTGTACGGCACACGGAACACGAGTGCCGCCGTAACTTCGGACGCAAGACACGTCACCAGTATTGGTTCTGCGCCTGCGTGATGCGACAGGATTGCAGCTAGGACATCCGCTAGCAGTTCTGTGGCACCGCTGTAATGGCCTATGGTAGCGCGATCATTCAATATACGCATGGGTATGTGTGTCCATGTGTGTGTGAGGGGGGTTGGGCGGGGATGACAGGATAGGGGCGCCCGCTGGCGCCCGCTGTCTGCGCTCCTCGCCTCTTGAGGGACAGACTTGCCAGCGGACCACTGCTTCCCCCTCCGTAGCAGCAGCTGTCGGTTCTTTCATTGTAACCCCCCGTAGCAGCAGCTACACCGGACCCTGGGTTGTTAGTGCTTACTGGTACATGCCCTTCTGGTGAAACCGCAAACCTGTCTCGACCGCATGCGGAACACTGGGCCCGAGCTTTTGCCCAATTTTATAAAGGTTAGAGAGTGAGAAAGCACATGCAGTCAGTCGTGAAGACAATTTGCCACCGACAAACTCTAGTACAGAGCGATAGCCACTGCATATAAAATATTATGAAATGCTTAAGGCATTTGCATAAATGCCGCATACGTGCGGCATTGAATGCTTCTCCGATGCGTCAAGGAGTCGCTCAAAGCCACACGATGAGTCGTACTCCGGCGACAGTTGCCACCAGTTTGCAAACAGCAGATCGGACTGGAACATGCAAGTTGGGCTCAGTAACGCGGACTAAGGACCTTCACACGAAGTGGAAGGAAATCCACTTTCTCGTCATGCTTTCGTCGGCGCGACTGCAAGCGTCGCTTTCTCTAGACTTTGTCGGGGCGCCCTCGACTTCCTACAAGGTTGCACCCAGTACTTCTCGTCGCGATCATCACACCTCGCGCAGCGGCTCTGCTGTCTGTCCGCAGCTCACCAAGAGCAGCGGCGCGAAGCCTTGGGTCGCAGTCATGGCGCAAGCGAGCCAGCCGGCCTTTGACGCAGACGCCTTCAACTCGGAGCGCCTGCGCCTGGACGAGCAGGTGGGGCCCGTGGCTTCGGGGGAACTTTTCAAGTCGCCCGTGCCTTCGCCGGTGTTGGTGAAGCCAGACGGCGCTAAAACACACACAGCACACGCACCCGATGCCTCCCTCCCCCCACACATGTGCGCACATGTCCCCTGACATCCGATCCACTTGGATCTAAACGTACATGGTGAGGTGAGGAGCACCTCGTTTCCCTGCCGCGGCAAGCATGTGAGCCCCGCCTCGCTTCGCTGCTGTGAGAGCCACGCCGCCGTGCCAGTCCGCAGTCCACACACCCTCCTCACGACGCGTCTGTCACCTGCACATCATGCTGCCCTGTGGCCCGCCAAGCCCGGAGACGATGACTCATGGATCCAGGAGGGGCCACCTCATTACTCCGCGGCACAACGCGGCAGCCGTTGCGCATGGCATGTTTGTATTCCCGAGACGCGCCACCGGCCAGCGGTCACCCACCACCAACCACCCGCCACCCATGCCGCCAGGCACGTGACGGCATGCGCGCGCAGCTGGCTCGCGATGCGGTTTCGGAGCAGCAGCTGCCTGGCAGCGTGGCGGGCGCCTGGAAGTGGGCGCTGCGGAAGGAGATGTGGGACTACATGGAGGCCAACGACATTGCCAGGTGGGGGTGAGGCAAACCCAGGTGGGGGTGAGGCAAACCCAGGTGGGGGTGAGGCAAAACCAGGTGGGGGTTTGAGACCTATGTGGTCTGCAAAAAAGAACCGGTTACTCGGTGGGTTGCAAAAACCAGGTGGGAGTGGGGTCCTGCAGCCGGGTGTGTCTGTATGTGAAAGGAAACCCACGGGTCGGTACTTTAGAGATACGATTGAAATCGTGGAGAAAAATGTTTGGGATACTGGTTTGGAAGTGCACGCTGGAAAAGCTTGGTTTAGGTGTCCGCAAGGGGGGGGGATTCGTTTGAGGTTGCATGCCGGCGAGATTGGGTTGTACGGCGGTGGGGGTGGGAGGGTTTTGGCTTGAGAATCCTACCCTTCCCCGCTCCCCCGCCTGCGCTGCCGCGCCCGCAGGTTTCCCCGCCCAGTGCACCACCGTATCCCCAACTTCGTGAACGCTGACGTGGCGGCGCAGCGCCTGGCCGACCTGCCGGAGTTCGTGTCGGCGGCGTGCGTCAAGGTCAACCCCGACACGCCGCAGAAGATGGTGCGGGCAGGAGGGGGAGGGGGAGGGGGAAAGTGGGCGGAGGGGGTTTCGAGCAAGACCCGTGGATGCCAGAAAAACCGGAGGGGGTATGCGTGGAAAGTGGGGGAGGGGGCAGAGGCCGGACCCAGACCAAGCCAGCCGCACACAGCCTGCCCCAGGTCGCCACCCTCCCTACGTGCTGACCCCCGGGTTTCCTCTCCGCCCTCCCCCCCTCAGTCCGTCGACCATGCGCCAGCTGTCACTGTCCTGTCCTTTTCGCGTCAACGGCTGTTATGCCACCCGCCCCTCTGCCCTTCTGGCATCCACGGGTCTTCCTCGAAACCCCGCCGCCCCCTCCACGCTGCCCCCCTCAGGTCCGCAACCTGGTCCTCACACGCGACAAGGTGCTGCTGACGCCGCAGCCGCGACTGCGCACCGGCTTCTTCAGCCGCCTCATGCGCAGCAGCTTCCCACCTCAGGACCTCAACGAAGCGTGCACCAGCGCGGGTGAGAGGGGGGGAGGGTAGTGCGGCGGGGGGCAAGGAGCTACTTGCACGAGTGTGTGTATTGTGTGTAGTGTGTATGTGTGTGCGCAGACGCAAATGTGCATCTCACTTCGGCGCGGCACGCGGCCGTGCCGTACACCCGCGGTGCCGTACAGCTACGGCACCACAACGTCCCGCACGGGCTGTTGCACGTGCTCCCAGGTGTGGCCAAGTACGGCGAGCCGCTGTCGCTGGACACCAAGATTAAGGTGGGCAGCGGGGGTAGCGAGGAGACCCGGCAGGGGGGCGGGGGGAGGAGGAGGAAGAAACCCGTTGACCCGTCACGGAGGCAGTGGGATGGGGGCGGCAGCGGACGGCTTTTAGTGGGGCGGGTGCGTTGGGTGAGGGGGGGCTGGGGCTGGGAGGAAAACCCGTGTAAAAAAGGTGGGGCTGGGGTAAGGGGAGCGATCACGGCCTGTGTTTCGACCCGCTTAGTGTGCGTTGGCAGCCCAGGGCATCCATCGAAAGGAGACTGCTATTGCCGCTGTGTTGCTGCGGCCACTGCTACTGCCGCCACTGCTACTGCCGCCACTGCTACTGCCGCCACTGCTACTGCCGCCTTGCTCCTGCTACTGCCGCCACTGCTACTGCCGCCCTGCTCCGTTGCAGGTGGACTTGATCGTGGTGGGCAGCTCGTGCGTGGACCCGGCCAGCGGGGCGCGCCTGGGAAAGGGGGAGGTGGGTGGTTGGGCGGTTGCTGGTTGGGGGGTGGGCGGTTGACGTTGGTGGCTCGCGGCAAGGGTCAGCTGCGAGGCGCACGGGCGTGAGGGGGTACGAGAGGAGACCCGTGGGTCGGCACAACTAGAAAAACCAATCAGTAAAGGTTGGGACATGAGGGCCGGGGTGGATGACGACGTGGCGCTCCAGGGGGCCACGGGAGGCGGTGCGACTGTGGGGGGACGGGAGGGGGGACGTGGGGTTGTAGGGTTTCGCACGTCACCCACGACGTGTCCCATTCTGGGGCCCGGGCACCCGGCGATCAGGCTCCGGAACTGAGGCTCGTCCCGTATTTGTTTTTGCAACACCGCCGTGTGTTGTGTACGGCAGGGGTTTGCGGAGCTGGAGTACGGCATGTTGCGCTGGATGGGCGCCATCGACGAGAACACTTTGGTAGTGACTACCGTGCACGACTGCCAGGTGGGGTGGGGACAGGAGGGGGGGGGGGCAGCAACCCGCACTCGAGGGCCGCTGCCCGTTGCCCCGCTTCCCGTGCATGGCCGCTGCCGGCCGCCGGCCGCCGCCCGGCACCGCCCAGCCTCCGCGCATTGGGGACCACCCGTCCTGCCCACTTGTCGTACATCGTATTTCCTCCGTGCCTTGGTTGCATGCTGCAACCATCCTCGTGCACTGTGGCTGGGACACGTTATCCGATCCCCGACCCCGACCATTGTTTGTCGGTGTTTGTTGTTCTCCGTTGTCGGTCGACATGTTTTGCCCTCGAAACCCTGCTCACCCCTACATGAAGGACAGCGGCCCCGTGACCGTCGTCACCTCCGCAGGTGCTGCAAGCGGGCGCCATCGACGTGGGCAAGATGCTGGAGCACGACGTGCCGGTGGACGTCATCGTCACACCCACGAGGGTGAGGTCCGGCGGGGAGGGGGAGGGGAGAGGAATACGGTGGTCCTAAACCGGAGGAGAAATTGGGGAGGGGAGGGGGCCTGGGGCCGCGCGGGGAAGGGAGGGGAGGGGCCGGCGGTGTGAGCTGGCCGCGGAGGCGGCGTCAGTGTCAGGGTCAAGGAATCCCAGGTTTCAAGCCCACCGACGCGTTGCCGGGGCGATTCAAGCGGCACGTGTGTTTTACCCGGGGGGACAAGATTCCTCTCCCCTCCAGCCTCCCTGGGCTGGAAGTTCCGACCCAGGACACTCGCCTACACATCTTGTGGTCCCACGGGTTTCTCTCAACCTCGCCCCCCCTCCCCGCTTCCTTGCGTCGCGCGGGGTCCTCGCTTCCCTTCGTCTAGCCGCCGCCGATTTAGCTTAGCCGCCATACGATTTAGCCGCCATACGGCCTTCGTCTTTCGTATCCTCACCCCAGTTCTCCAGCATGCATCTCAAAACGTCTGTCCTAAACGGTTTTCCTCGCATCCACGGCTCATCCTCGCCCCCCCAGATCATCCGCACCAACACCACGCTGGCTAAGCCTCCTGGGATCTTGTGGCACAAGCTGTCGCCCCAGAAGCTGAGTCAGATCCGGGTGCTGCAGCAGCTCAAGGAGAGGATCGAGCGGGAGACCGGCGTCAAGCTGCCCACAGGTGGGGCCCGAGGGGGGGAGACGTCTTGCTCCGTGGCTCCGGTGCCGATCTCCGCGGGAGGTGTCGACGCACCGACCTCGCATCTTGATGGGGCGAGATGGGATTCCGAGTCAGGAATATAAACACGCTGATCAGGGCCGGGCTGGCTTGTTCTTTCGTGGAATTTCTACGCTGACCAGGGCCGGGGTTTAGTACCCCAAGCAGTGCCGGAGCATTAGTGCGTTATCCTCCCATCGCCACCACAACCCCTTCCTACTACTATCACCACCAACAGGTCCGGAGGAAACATTACCGCCCCTGGCAGTACGCGGCAAGCCGTCTGGCGGGCGAGGTGGCGGCGGCGGTGGTGGACGCGGCAGGCGGAGCAACGGCGGTGGTGGAGGGGGTGGACGGGGACAAAGGAGCGGTGGAGGCCGCGGGGCGCCGACTGCAGCGCAATGAGGGATTGCGCTGTGGGCCTGTCGGAGGATGGAGCTGTGCATGCGCCCGTGGTGCACCGGTCGGATCGGGTGGCGGACCTACTCGGAGCGTGACCGAGTCGATGGCGGTTGCGGTAGTGGATGGCGGGGCGGTATGTGGAGGGAGAAGTAGACGGGGCTGGAGTTGGGGTGTGGGTGGGAGACGGGGCGTTCAAGCAGGGTACGCGGCGGTCAGGCAATGTGGTGTTGCGGCCAGCATATGTTTGTTGCGCCACACAGCGGCAGCGGCGGAGTGAACGAATGAACGACCGAACGACACGTTTCGCACGTGTGCCTTACGACGGGACGGCACGCCGGGGCGCCTCACGCCTTGAGGAAATCCTCACTACGGCCATAGGGGACGAGCGGCCTCAAGGCTGTGAAGCACCAAACCCAGCCATGGCAGGTAGAGCACCGCATGTTTAGCCGCGCCTGCTCCACCTTGTAACGACCGATGCAGAGGCAACACCCATCGTTTTGCGCATCCCACCACACGCAGCTCGACGCACGACCGTTAGTGGGGTTAGTTCTTGTTGCGCGGCGTTCCACACCAACCGCCGAACGGCTGGCAATCCACGTCTTTTCCATGTCAGCATGCAAAATGAGCAGCGCGCCAGCCAGGACCAACTCCAGCAGCGCCTGCAACCCCCGACCCAGATCGCCCTAGGTAGTTTCCACGCGTTCCTAAAGGCGACCGAAGAGGGCGCGGCCTGGCTGCGCAACTCAGCCGGCCCCGTAGTCTAGAACTGTAACGTAGCTGCACGGCTGCCAGGTGCTGACAGCACGCGGCAGCAAGAAGGTGCAGCGAGGCGCCCAAAAAAGCGCGCAATTCATATTTGCGGGCATGCATAATGAGCAAAAATCAAGTCCGTATAGGGCACAGGCACAGTCGGCACAGGTGAAGCTGCAGTACCTGCAGACCAACAGTACATGACATCCGCATCCATCATAGCCTCCATGACGTCGAACGAGACACAAAAGAGAACGCGCACCAAGTATGGATCCCCCTGCGATTCTCCGCCCTCCGCCCTCCACTCCCCGGCCTCATCCGCCTGCAGTTAATCAGACAATCCACAGGCTTCGGAACCAAGGGAAGTGTTCTGGGACTTCCAGGCGCTCCAGGCAAGGCGTCCTCTGGCGTGTGCCAGCGACTCGAGCACCGTGAAGGTCGCGCCAAGAGCCGAGAGAGGAAGGAAGGCGTAAAAATCCGGAGTCTTGACAGTACACGCCAACGCATAGGTTCAGCGGGTGGGCAGATGCGTTTCCTTCCGTGGAACCCACTCAGCCCCCACGCCTTCTGCCCCCAACCTCCTATGCGTCGCTACCATTTTCAGACATCCTTTAATTCATTTACGGGCCGTATCGTACGTTTTCCGCGAGTACGAACAACTTATCCGTACGCTCATCCCTAAAACGGCAGATGACCTCGACCATCGGGAACAACAATACCGGCTGAGCACGGCCCACTCTCATCCCCCGTGGCCTGCTCCGCTCTGCTGCTCCTCATCATCTAGCCACCCGTCCATCCACCCCAACCGCACAGCTGCTCTCGCGGCCGCTGCGCCCGGCCCGATGCAGCAGCCGCCAGTCACCCTCCGGCTCTGTCGGTGAGAGTGCGGCAGCCGCCGACGTCGCTCGGCTCGCAGCCGACGACTGCGACGGGCGCCGGCATTGCGCTCCAGAGTAATAATGCCCATTGGCGGAAGGGCCAGGTGTGAACGCGGCCTAGCTAGGGCCAGGTGTGAACGCGGCCTAGCTAGGGCCAGGTGTGAACGCGGCCTAGCTAGGGCCAGGTGTGAACGCGGCCTAGCTAGGGCGCCCCTTTGGCCGAATACGCCAGGTCGTCGTTGCAGAACTTGTCGGTTCGCACGATCATGGGCCGCCCGAAGCAGCCCTTGCCATCCATCTTCTTGCAGCAGACCTCTGCGGTAGCAGGAAGGGCGCGTGTGGTCAAGACCGCGATGCGTGCGAGCTTCACGCCCTCGATGGCAGGTGCGTCAAGCTCGATGGCAGGTGGTTCGTGTGCGAAGTGGTAAAGGGGGTTGCAGAGGAGGCTGGATTGCGGACTGGCCTGGGATCGACAAGTCACCGCAGCGTTGGCGGGGTGCTGACTCCAACGCGTGGTGCACTCCCGCCAACATGCTTCAACTGCCCAAATCCGTAGTGCACTATAGGAGAAGGGTATGACGCACATTGGCGACATAAGCGCCCAACAGGATACCCGTGAGTACCGCTGGTGGTGCTGGCAGCGCCGCAAACGCTTCAGCAGATGTGGTACCAATGTGCCCTCCCTCCTTGGGCATCCCGTAACCACATGTCATCGACACTGCTTGCCAGGCTGGCAGAGCGCGCGCTCTTTACGGCATACTTAAACACGCGTCTCACCCCTCCCAATACTCTAAAGCTGCTACAAACTGGACTATATCTATATTTTGTAAGGTAGGTAGCATTGAGGTGACGTTTATGGAGCAGTCCGCCAACGGTCAACATCCTTCCCTCAATTGGGCGGGCCCAACCCATAGGCAACGGCACGGCTTAGCGAGTGGCCAACGAAAGTCAAACTGAAATACCTCGATCTGTACCCTCTTTAAGCGTAACAGCGGCCAGGCCGCAAGCCTTGGTACGTGTTCCAGCTCCTTTCTTTATAAGCTCGATGTGATCCTGCAGCCAAGGCAGCTGCTTGATGATACGGGTATACGTATTGCCTGGTGTACACTATGGACAGTTTCTGCTTCTGCAGCTATCGTGCGCGGAGGCAGCTCCGACACGAAGGAATTTGCTGTCAACTCACCACATCGTAGCCCTCCTTCTCAAAAACTGCTTCTAATGCATCGTTTGTCGCTTCATAGGGTAGATTTGAGACATAAATGACGTTTAGTGCTTGTGCCATGACGGTCGACTGGCGAAAACTCCTTAGGAGAAGTAAGCAACACAATATACGTCCATAGCACCTGGAGAGCGACAGCATACCCAGAAGTTTAGTAGGTTGTACAACAACTTCAGTGAGGTAAGCTGTACGGAGGGGAGCTCATGTCGGCTACCTCACCCACAGACTATGTCGAAAACTGGTTATACTACTTTAGGTTTTTCCTTCCTGTGGGGGCTACTAATCTAATTTTTAGGGTATAACTGGTTGAAACACGCGAGGACACAAGTGCAGTTTTCAAGGCCACTTCGAAACGCTCTACTTAGGTTACGTCGTTTGATCAGCGAATCGTATCCTTCTTTCTCCCCAGGCCGTCGATGCATTTCGGCCCGAGCGCCAGGGCGGCATTGCGTTGCATCGCACCTGAACTCCAACGTCCGGCGTAACGATCAAAACGCAGGTTGTGCTGTCTCGAGACAGGCGTCGGGCCCCATCGTCAACAACGCCGCAGCCAGATCACCGCGCCTTCCTTCGTGTGCTAAGCAGCCCTTCGTTTCACTGTTTCCTGTTCTATTCGTACTTACATATACGGCCTTGTCCGTCTTTGACTCGGTGTCGCCCCCCGCTACACAGGGCCTTACCTGGTCTCCCCTTATGATGACGTCCTCACAACGCCAATCAAGAATAACTCATGCACCGCTTTGCTAGGGCGTTCTCCATGCGAACGCGTGCGGTGCCGTGTCGCCTCGCCTTCCTCAGTGGCCCAGGTCGGGTTCCACATTTAACGCTGGGAAAGGGGTTACAATAGGTCCGCCAGGTCTAGCGGGTTGCACCAACTGGACGACCGATGTCACGTCTTTCCCCTGGAAGGACTGGTATAACTGCCAATTAGGGACCAGGCCCCTCACATCAGGTCCCCACCTCGTCTAACCTAACCTGACCTAAGCCAATGCTCGTGGGTCAGCCCGTGTCAGCCATATGGCGAACTACCATGCTACTGCGCACCAGCCCTCGGTGCGCGGCAATAGCCGTTTGCATCAGACATCCGCACCCAACGCAAGGAGAGAGGCAGACAACTGACACCAAGCCGGAGTTGTTATTGTTGTTGTTGTTGCTGCAAAAGCCCCGAAAGGCGTGGGCGCACAGGCGCGCTTGCTTTGCTTGCTACTCTCGATCGACACCAAACCAAACGGTGCAGCGAAGCCCACAATGCAGACGACCACCTGATACTCACCGAATGGACCAGCCACCTACCCCCCTGTCTCCCGGCAGGCCGCCATTCCCCAATACACGTGAAGTCAAGCTAGACGCGACCAACCCGCATGCACATTGGGCCGCGCCTCTGAAAAATAGGCCAGCAAACTCCGGCCCCGGAGATCCAGCGCAACCACCCCGACCGGCGAAGGAAACTGACAAATCGTACGGGCGTGTACGACAACCACAACGAGCTTGCCCCTGCAGGTCGCAGCTGGAATCCAAACTAGGATGATAACGTCATGCTCTTGAAACCTGTCGAAACCTGGCGCCAAGCCAACACCCCCTGTGGGAGGTGCCTTGTGCACGTCCTCGGAACACTCCCGAAAGGATCAGTCAGCACCTGCACCAGGCCCGACCTTCCTGCCGCCACGTCTGCGAGCAACGCGTCCATCCAGAGCCCTGAAGTACGACACCAACGACCTCTCTCAACGGCCATCAACGCATCTCTCGCGGTCTTGTTGCGCCTCACCGGCTCGCAACGCGCCCTCAAGCCGGGACTGCTCTGGCGCCGCCACCAACATCGCGCCTCACTCCCAAAACAAAATCTAAGCTTCACCGAAATGCGGAGTGGTGCGTGGTGATGCATCGACGGAACCCCATCCACACACCAATGCCACCCCGCAGCATTCGCCATCACCTTGTATCCTGAGGTCCGCTGCAGATGGGTGTGCCGATAGCCGCTTGCGGGTCCAATACCGACAAACGCCATCTTCAACATGGAGCTACCTAGTTTGAACTAACCGATTCGCTTCAAACGCTACCCCTCAACGACTGAGCATCTATTGACGGCAGCATCAAAACGCTTTCGAGCAACTGGGGCCGTAACCCCAGTTACGGCCCCCTGCGCGCCTGCACCCCCCGCTGCACCGACAAAAGCTTGACCAAACAACCGCCGCATCCAACGGAGATCCTGTCCTGTCCTGTCCGGGAGTCTCCATGGTCCATGGCAGGCACTCCGCGCCGCCATGTACCCGATGCATCTTGCAGTGGCCACCGCCGCCGATCCAATCCTGGCAAGTGGGCGTCAACCAAACAGAAAACGCCCCGCACAGCGGCAGCAACAACGTACTCGCGCACCGCCATTTCATTCACTTTTTATGATATTTCAAACATGGCAAAAGACATATTGCCGCGTGACAGCACCCTAACCGACAAACGGGTCAGATGGATCGGGGCCGCTGCGTCTTCCTACCTGCGGAGGCCTCCCTGCCTCCCTGCTGGAGGAGCAGAGAAAAAATGATCGGCAGACGAGGACCGACACAGTGTGTGTGTAGAATGCTATGATGCCCCCCCCCCGCGTCCCTTCGGCCTGTCCTGCGGCGGGAGGCCAGCGCCAGTAGCACATCCTCCCCCAATCGAACCAGCAAGCACCTGCCCTTTCCAACGCACCCTCCCCGCCCAACCGCCCACCCTACAACAACAAGCTGCCGCCGCTGCCGCCCCTGCTGCCGCCCCGCAGCACTGCCTGCAGCAGTCGCGAGCTGGACTGCTGCGACTTGGCGCCTCCCGAGGCCTTAGTCATGTCGTGCAGCGCCGCCGTGATCGCGGTGCGGTACGTGTTCATGACGATGAGCAGGTCGGAGCGCTTGGCCTCCAGCAGCAGCGACCTGGACAGAGTGGCGGGGAGGAGGTGGCGGGGAGGGGGAGGAGGTGGCGGGGAGGGGGAGGAGGTGGCGGGGAGTGATCAGACCAAGGCGGCGAAAGGAGCAACCCCCACCCGCCTGAAGCCCCAAGCCGCACCAAGCCCCAAGCCCCAACCCGACCCCACACCCTACCCCAGCCCTCACCTATACTGGTCCAGAAGCGCGAGCATGCACTCAGACTCCTTGGGCTGCAGCAGCGAGCCCTTGGGTCGGCTGTCCAGGCTGCCCAGCGAAGGCACCTTGAACTTGCCGTCCGCGGAGGCAGCGGCCGCCGCCGCAGCGTCGGCGGCTATGGCGGCCGCCGCAGCCGCGGTGGCGGCGGCGGCGGCGGCGCTGACCGTGGACGACGACGACGCGGCCGTCAGGCCAGCGGCTGGCAGCGCATGTGGCGATGCGACGTCGCCCGACGTCGCCATCCCCGCCGCCGCCTGCTCTTGCTTGTCACTTACGCCGCTGCCGCTGCCGCTGCCGCTGGCGGCGGCGCTCCTGACCTTCGCCGCCCGCGACCTCAGCGGCGTCACCATGCTGCCGGCGACGCCGTCGGCCGCTCCCGCCGACACGCCACCGCCCGCCGTCTGCAGGAGCTCAATGTCGAGGAACGAAGCATTTCGGCTTCCGGACTTGGGCACAGGCCTGTCACCGCCGCCCGCTGCGGCGTCGGCGCCGGTCCCAGCTTGCCCGGCTGAGGGTACGGCAGAATCCTCGCTGTCGTACGATCCGGACGTCGACGGTGAGCTCGCCGACGACGGGCCTGCGGACGCCGCCGCCGTCTTGAGGGCCTTGTGGTCGATGCCGAACACGTCACACACTGCGTCGAAGTAGCCCTCCAGCTGCTCCTTGGAGGGGACGTACCTGCAGCGGGGACGAACGTCAGCAGGGGGGACGCACGTCAAGGGGGGATGAGGGGTTGAAGCACGTCAGCAGGGGGAAAGGCACCTGACCCGCGCGTGCGAGGGGGAGCTGCAGGCGGAGGCACTGGGGCCATCGGCGGCCTTCCTTAATCCTCGTCATGCGAGCCCTCGCCCAAGCGTCCTCTCCGCACGCCATCGCCATCCTCGATTGGCATTATATTTTTCTCCTTGGCCTGCCCACGAGTTTCCCCTCTCTATCCCCGGGGGCCCCCATCCCCCCGCCCCGCCCCCGGCCCCCCACCATCCCCTCACCTGTCCGCCACCCAGCACTCCAGCAAGCGCTGCAGGTCCACCGCCCGCATGAGCGGCAGGATGCGGGCGTTGTGCGCGCACACAGCATCCAGGGTCGCGTGCGGCAGCGGCAGCCGCTGCATGTGGCTCACCCTCAGCATGGCCACCAGCTCGCTCCCCGACAGCGTGTCCGCGCCGCCCGCCACCCGCGTGAATGCCTCCGCCACCCACTCCCTGCTGGGGCTATACCCCAGCATCGCCACCGCCTTGATGAGGCTGGGGATGCGGCGGGGTTCCATGGAGGCCAGGTGCTTGCGCCCGCCCTCCACCAGCCCCGAAACCAGCGGCTGCAGGAATTCCCGCGTGTCGGTCCGCTCCGGGCCGGGCTCCGCCGGGACCTTGGCGGCGAGCCAGTCGACGAGGGAGACGAGGTCCAGGGGGGGGAGGCGGCGCCGCCGGCGCCGCCGACCTCCACGTCCCACGCGGCGGCGGCGGCCATGGCGGAGAGCGATGGCGCGGCGGTGTGGCCGACGTGCGGGAAGGAGGAGGTGGAGGAGTAGGCGGTGATGATGCGGGAGGCGGCGCGCGGCGGGCAGCCGCTGACGTTGCTGGTGCCGCGCAGGGCCGAGGTGGGGTGCTTGGCGTAGGTGGAGAAGAGCTGGCGGAAGAGCTTGCCCAGGAGGCGCTGCTCGTCCCAGCCGCGGCCCTGAAGAGCCCCGGGA
Organism: Yamagishiella unicocca; assembly: GCA_003116995.1. Taxonomy (NCBI): domain Eukaryota; kingdom Viridiplantae; phylum Chlorophyta; class Chlorophyceae; order Chlamydomonadales; family Volvocaceae; genus Yamagishiella; species Yamagishiella unicocca. The sequence continues at coordinate 659,105 of BDSL01000041.1, forward strand.
ATACACAAGGGGTGTGTGTGTGGGGGGGGTGTATGTATGTGTATATGTTGTGTGTTTTACATCTTCTGACCGGGCCTGACGTTGGCCAAGGGCAGCTACCCTGCCCTAACGGAATGTGTATGTGTGTATGTTTTAAAAATGCTGAGCTGAGCCGCGAAGGAGACTGAGCGCGAAGAGACCAAGGAATCCGGAGGCAGGGCGAGGCGTCAATAGTTACCTGGGCTTCGAAAGAAGCCCAGAGTGTGTGTGTGTGTGTGCGTGTATGCATGTTACGGTAGTTTGGTTCTCGCTCGGCGAAAAGAACCCCTGCTCGACCCCCAGTCGCAACTCTCGCGCCGGCCGGCCCCGTCCGCCCCTGGCTCACCCTCAGCACCAGCTCCACCGCAAGTACCAGGGTGGCCGGGTCCAGCCCCGCCAGGTGGCTGCGACACGAGCCCAGGTGGTCCAGGCAGTGGCCCAGCCACTTGGTCCGGAAGGGCGACTGCATGTCCACCAGCAGCGCCGTGAACACGCACAGCTGGTGCGCGGTCAGCAGCGAGCGACCCTCGTCGTAGCGCCGCTCGATGGCCTCCACCACCACCTGAAGGCGCCAACAAAGGGCGACCGGACCAGTGCCATCGGGCGGTGCGTGCGTGTATATGTGTGTGTGTTGTGGTACCGCCCCAATTCCTCCCCATCCATCTGCCCTAACTCGCTGACATCTTGCCCTTCTTGAGGTATTCGCGTGTGTGTGTAAAGGACACGGGAGCCGCGGCACAGGGCGCTTCCACCGTCTGCATTGCAGCTCGTGTGACCGCGTGGGTTGAGGAGACCGGAGGAGGTCGTGGGCGCTGGCGGATGGGCCAGTAACAGCAAACATTGGAGGAGAACCGGCGAGACACGGTCGGTGGGGTGGGCCCAGAAACAGGCAAGCCATGCTTCCGGCCGCTACGGTATCCGCCTTGAGCACCACTCTTGTACATTTCCCAACAGCCAGGGCCAGCAGCCTCGACGCATCACGCATGCCAAGTTATGATCCCCCGACCCGGCTCCTCTGGCTCCTCTGGCCCCGCCGCGCTCCTCCTCTCCCCCTGGCATCCACGGGTCTTCCTCGAAGCTCCTCCTCCCCCCGCGGCGGCTGCCCGCCCGACCGCACCAGCACTCTCGTGTCCAGCGCCTCCATGGCCTTGTTGACGGTGAAGGCGGAGATGCAGCCCAGGATGGACGCCATGCGGCCGAAGTCGGTGGTGCAGGACATGGGATCGCGAAGGTAGGCGTGCAGGTCGTCAAGCCAGTGGTCGTCCAGCAGGAACCTGCCGGGGCGGTGGGGGCAAAGGGGGTAACGAGGTGGGAGGTGGAAGGTGGGAGTTGGGAGGGCGGCAGTGCAGGGTTTGGGGTCCGCTCCGACCACGATCCCTAGTTCCCTGCGGGCTTTTCGGTACCAGCCGTAGCCGTAGCACAACAAGGAGACCGCAGATGGGGGCACGCGTTGCTAGCTACTAACTCACAGCTGTGCGGAGGCCCCCGCAAGGCCCAGCTGACGCACCGAGCACCTGTTTCCCCCCCGCCGGGGCTTTCCCGCCGGCCCCGCGGGCCCAGCCCGGGGCACACACCTGAACCTCCTGGCCAGGCCGTGCAGTCCGTGCCACTGGCTGCGAGTCACCTCGCAGCAGTGGTCCACCGCCTGCCGGAACACGGCCTGGGGGGGGGAGCGGGGGTGGCGGGGGCAAAAAATACTCGTTTGCTCGACATGAGCAGTATAGTGGCGCATAGACTTCGGGCTGGGGGGTCCGAGAAGACCCGGTTACACGACATAGGAAACGAAGTCCAGAAACGAACCCGCTCGAGGGAGGGAGGGGAGAGGACACGACAGCGATGCGGTGGTGGTGATGGTGGTGGTCGTGGTTGTGGTGTGACAAGGCAACGCAGCGACTGAGGACGAGGGGGGGTAATGGGGGCCGGCGCATGGAGGCTGCCAGCAAAGGGGGCCCCGGAGTGGTTGCGGATGTGAGGGTGTGGCGTGTGGGCCCCCGAGTAGGCAGCGGGGCGGAGGAGGAGCACGCAGGGCACCGCCCCGCGATACCCCAGCGTCGTTGTACGACACCATGTGTACGACAATATATATACGACGGTGTGTACGACAGATATGTACGACAGGTACGTACGATACCGGTGTACGACATGACAGCCGCGCCCCCGGCGCGCGCACCTGCAGCAGCGCCACCTGCGGCAGGTAGCCGTGGTCGTACAGCGCGAAGATGATGTTGAGGGCGGGGGTGAGGACCTGGAAGCCGCCCGCGGCCACCGCCCGACGCCGCTGCACGTCGTCTTCCGCCGCCGCGCTGGAGGCGGCGGTGGAGGCGTGGCTGGCGTGCCCGTGGCCGTGCAGCTGCCCGGTGCCGCTGGTGCCCGAGGCGGAGGTGCTGGCCAGGATCTTGAGTAGCCGCTCCTGCACAGCGTCCGCCCGCTCCCTGTGGGATTTCGGGTTGGACATAGAGGGTTGGACATAGAGGGGAGGGGGGGAGGAGGGGACGAGAAGAGCAGAAGACCCGGTGGGGAGGGGGGTGGCGTGAAAACCGTTGACACGAAATCGACAGGATAGTGGGCGCATGGTCGGCGGGGCGGGGGGGGGGCGGAAAGGGTTCTGAGGAGGGGCTGCCGGGGAGAGGAAGGGCAACGGAACGCGACGGGGCAGGGCAGCTTGCAGGCGGCCTCAGCCTCCGCCCTGAGCGGCGGCTGCCAGCGCCTGGCGCGAACACCCTGTCCGAAGCCCCTCGGGTACTCTGTCCAGCGAGCCAGCAAACCTACCCGGCTCCAGGCACCAACCCCAACCTCGCCTCTGTCGCCCCCAGCAGCACGGCGCAAGGCCCCCGGAGGCATTCCCTGCCTGCCGCCCTGCCTGCCGCCCTGGGACCTACTTGGTGAGGCACTTGCCGCTGACCGCAGAGGCGCAGCACAGCGCCTCTAGCTGCTCCGCGTTTAGCCGCCGCACGTAGGCGGACAGGTCGCGAACCAGGCGGCAGCGGAAGGCCTGTGGGTCGCGGGGTGTGTGTATGTGTGGGTGTGCGTGTGTATGTGGCGGGGGTGTGAGGGGCGGGGGTGATATGTTGGTTATTATTGGGAGGAGGCGCATGTTGTGTGCTTTGTGGGGAGAGGGGTGGTATGGAGGAACACCATGTTCGCTGGGGCGTGGAAATGATGTTTAGGATGCTGCTGCGAGGACGGAGCGAGCGAGGATGGGAGGCGGGGCCTGTAAACAGGTGGCTAGCAGGCGGGGGGTAGGCCAGGTGTCGAGGGGAATCGACTTGCCACACGCGCCATCAACCTCGGAGCCTTAAGCCCGCGAACGCGATACACGGGAGCGTCTGCGCGCTGCTTGCCTTCACACAGACGCGCGAACCAGCCGACACAAAGCGTTCGCAATGCGCACGACCGCAGACACATCAGGAGGCGCTGCCGGCCCTGCCGACACGCTCCGGCAGCCCCCCGTGTTGTAGCCGCGACGACAATCCTGAACAATAATCCCCCCCCGCGCGCCAGCACCCGTGCTTCGCCCCCACAACTTCCCCTGCACTTTCCGAACCATACCCGTTCCTTCCTTGCTTGCTCCCACCTCCCTCCCGGCGTTCTGTCCCCTCCTCAAATCCTCCCGCCTCCGCCCCCTTCCATTTTCCCGGGCCCGGCCTCTCCCTTCCCGATCCGCGCTTGCGCGTAACCCTCCCTCCCGCCCCCCCAGAACCCGGGGCGCCGTACAGTCTGCACACGCACCTGCAGCTCGTCCAACTCCTGCTCGTCCAGACGCAGGTGGTAAAAGTCCTGCAGCTGCAGCAGGAAGGCGTACGTCTCGTCCCGCGTCAGCAGGCCGGGGGCCGAGGACGACGAGGAGGGGGGCGACGAAGCGGAGGAGGAGGAGGAGGAGGGCGACGTGGTTGCGGGGCCGCGGCCGCTGCTGCTGGCAGAGGCGGCCGCGACGGCGGCGGCTGTGATGTCGACGCTGGTTGAGCTTGCGGACGCGCTGGCGCCGCCGCCGCCGCCGCCAGCGGCCGCCAGCGCCGCCGCCGCCGTGGTGGTCGCAAGCGCAGTCGCCTCCACGCGCACCAGGTTGTCGTACAGCTGGCGCATCTGCTGCCAGTTGGAGCACCACCGCAGCTGCTCCCACACCGGCGAGCACTCGGACGCGCCCTCGGGGCAGAATCCGTCAAAGTAGCTGGTGGGGATGCCGTGCGAGGGTGACGGGGGCCGTGTGGCGACGCTGGGGCCGCCGCCGCCGCCGCCGCCTAGGGCGGGGGCGGGGGCGGGCGCGGGTGGGCTGATGGCCACTGCGCTGGCTCGAACCCGGTGCCTTGAGGGTACGGACCAGCGTTGTTGGCTTCCGCTGGGCATGGATGTGCATGACGAAGAGGAGGTCGAGGACGCTGCGGAGACGGATGTCTCGCCGTGCGCGGAGTGGGGAGCCAGCGCCGAGCCGGCGCTGCGTCGGGCTTCCGCTGCAGGGTCGCAGCTAGCGACATGTGTGGCGGTCGTTGCGGAAGAGCCGCTGAAGGTGGGGTGGCAGGCGGAGGCGCGAGAGCCGGCGCATTGCGCGATGATGCTGCTTCGCAGCGGCGGGGAGGCAGCGGCGGGTACGGTGCTCTGAAGTCCAATTGGTTTGTGGGGTGAGGAGGCTGCGAAGTTGCATGATGGTGATGCGGCCGGCCAGGAGGTCCCCGACTGCCCGGGTCGGTGCTGGAGGGAGTGATGGTGTGGAAGGGCAGGTATTGACGATGGCATTGCCTGCAAAAAACAAAAAATCCTATTACTTCGGTGATAGCCTATTACTGAGGAAACCCTCTGCGCCTAGCGTGAAACGCAGCCGACGTAATGGCATGCTCGCGTCCGTGAGGCGGCGAACAGTTAGGTCAGCATACTAAATTCCAAACTGACGGACACGTAATTTACAGCTTTATTAATAAGCTAGTTATATTTTTCACAGCACGAGGAGGCCGAGACATGCAGCCCGTTACACGTGAAGCTCGTGCTCCACAAGCAGACAACCACTGCTGATCTGCTGAACGTAGCAACAAGATGGGTGCTCGGGATTTGCCTCTATTATCAAGAAGTATTAAATAGAGTGTCGCACGTAGATAAGTACGCACCGTTGCCGAGCTGCCGCGCCGGCTGCTGCCCGTAATTCGTGTGGCTGAACTCATGTAATCAGACCTGACAGAGGTGATGTTTCGATAAGCTAACACGAGATGAGCGTGTAAGATACGCCGTCACAGGTAGAGACGCGGTGTGGCCCAGAACGCCTGGCCAAGCAACGTAGACTCTTAAGTCCAAAGAAAGGCAACCGGATTCCCTGCTACAATAGATATTTAACGCCAGCGGCGTGCCGGCGGTCCATAACGCAAAATGTGCGTGGTGCTTATGTGGCGCGCAACGAACACGTTGTGTACGGAATCGCACCAAAGACCGAATGTTCCGCAGATACAGCCGGCCATCCCAGCACAAATGGGCGCAATGCTACACGTTGAGCCATTATCTCATCATTACAACCACCTCCTGACGACCAAAAAAACATCCCCCCAAATGTATTATAGCAATTGCCGCGCACAGCTCCTTTGCCATGACGTCCACTCATACGACACCCAAGATCGTGCGGACTTGCGCAGGCGTGTGCTTGACAGCGCTTGCACCGCCCTGTTCGAGGTAGCCGCTTCGTGGGTCTTCGATTGTGTTGTAGACGAGCTCGTAGCACTCCAGCAGCGAGCGGCACACGCGGGATACGGCGTCCGCACGCATCCGAGGCACCTGCAGCGCATCAAAGCAGCGCGTCCAAGCAGTAGGAAGCTCAGGCGGCGGCGCACGGGAACAGAACCGCCTTGTCCACGGCATTTAGCTGACGGGCAGGTGTTTGCGAGCTCGCCATGCTTACGCTAGGCACACGCCTTCCTCTCCCCACATGCCATTCTCGCCCTCCCACCTGTATTGCGTTGAACTCCGGCAGAGCATCCGGACTGGACACCAGCACAAAGAATCCCCGCAGCGCCTCGGCTAGCCGCGGGAGTGATAGCGCGGGGTCGTTTGCGGTTATGCCGCCGCCATTGCTGCCGCCCTCCGCCGAATCCGTGGCGCCTTCCTCATCTCCGGTCTGGCGGTTCTGCAAGAGTATTGCACGAGCAGAACAAAGGTTCCCCGTGACAATACGGAAACAAATCCCGCTTCCAGGCTCGAAAACCGATAAACACGCGCGGGGAAACGGACTTGCCCAACCAAACTCCTTGCCAAACCCTCGGAAGCCCGTGTACGGCGAAATCCGCGCTCGACTGGACTACCAGTGTTGCTCAAGAGGGGAAGGGGAGTCTACGGGGCCGCTAGACTGGGTCAGGAAAAGCAGATCACGGCATTCTGGGCTGGTGCTCCAGCGCAAAAAACTGCCTTGTTGTAAAGCCCCACTGCGCTCTTTGGTGCACATCTGCGCTCTTTCATGCGCTTGCCAGCTCAGTCGCGGGCCTGCCCTAAACGCCACCACCTCCCGCGTCCATCCATCACTCCGCTGCCCTCGCTTCGCCCAGCCAGCCACGCCTTGCCGAGCCGGCCCCCGCTGACCCTCCCGGCCCCCACCGCAGCACCCCTCCTCACCTCCGACTGCTGGTACAGCTTGAGCCGCTCCACCACCTCCGCCAGGCCACACCTCGCCAGCAGCCGCCCCACCTCGCCACCCACCAGCGCCGCAGTGTACGCCTCGATGCTGTCCATCACCTGCAACCGGGGGCGACACGGGGTTTAGAGGAAACCCGTGGGTCGGCGCCCAAGAGAGGAATAAAACCCCGGGAAAAACGACTGCAGGGAGGGCAGAAGAGCAAACGCCTGATGGCAGTTTGCCCAGGTCGAGCGGTGGCATGCCAACGCCCCGCCTTCGTTACCGGCCTTCACCACACGTGCCCACGCTTCCCTGCCCGCCCTGCCCCCTGCCGCCTCCCTACTCATCCACCCCGCCCACCGCCCACCCTGCCACGCCACCCACCCCAACACGCCCCACCGACCCGGCTCCGAAACCAGGCCCCAACTCAACCCAGCCCAGCAGCCTGTCGCACCTGTCGCGCGCGCGCGTTGGCCGCCGCCCGGTGCTGCAGCACCGCCCACACCGCCGACAGGCAGTTGATGAGGTAGATGTGGTGCGCCGCCGGGTCCAGCCGCGCCACCTCATCCACTCGCGACGGTGCGTCAGGCGTCAGCGCCTCCGCCGACTTCTCGCACATGTCCGCCAGCGGGTCCAGCACCGCCGCCAGCACCGGGCCCAGGTCCTCGGAGGAGCCGGCCGCCGCCGTGGCGTCGCCGCCGTGGCTGTTCCGCTGCGGGGGCCGTGACTCCATGGCGGTCTCGTATGCATTGACGATCTCCAGCAGGTGGTGCACCGTCTCGGCCACCTAGCAGGCGGGGGAGCGGAGAGCAGCAGGGGGCGTGCCAGCGAGGGTGACGGGGGTAGAACTGCCCCACCGCTCGTGCACATCTAGTAAACCAACAGTCCGCGCATACTTAACGAACGCAGCGCGGTGCATGCATGTTCGGGATATCAGCAGGCCTGCCACTGGTGTAAGCAGCACATTGGTGTAAACAAAAAGCCAAAACCAAAGCACGTCGACCCTGCCTGGCGCCGTTGCGCCGCGGTGCCGCCCTCACCTGCGGCGGCGGCGAGAGGTCTTTGGGCGGCGGCGGGGGGTTGCGCCGCAGCTTGTCGCCTCGGGAGCGCAGCTGCTCGAAGAAGACGCGGGTGGCCATGTCGCGGCAGGCGGCAAGCGTGGAGGTCAGCTGGCCGGTGGGGCCCAGGATGCGCGCCACCAGGCCGTGGTAGAAGGACAGCAGCTGGCCCAGGCTGAAGCACAGCAGCGTGGGCGGCGACGTCATGAGCACCTGCTCCACGCGGAGCTTGAGCGGCCGGCAGATGGAGTCGAAGATGCGGTCGAGCAGGGCCGGGGTGTGCAGCGCGTCGCTGCCGCTGAGTGTCTCTGTGTGTGGGGTGGTGGTGGTGGCGAGGGTTTTAGGTTTCCAGGGTTTTAGGGGACTCGGTGACCCGGTAATGCGACATGGGAAAGGGAGGGCAGAAACTAGCCACCGGCGAGGGGGGGTTGGTACAGAAAAAAGACCGGGAGGGGGTTGCAAGGAGGACGGGGGGGGAGGGGGAGGCGATATGGCGGGCGGTGTAGTTGGGTTGGGTTAGGATACCCTCTGCACGACCCCTTAACCCTAATACCCCTTTCACCTCGCCGCATGATATGCGTGAGGCTGCGGACAGAGCAATAGGGCCGCCTCACGGGCCCCCTCAGCGCCCCCCTCAGCGCCCCCCTCAGCGCCCCCCTCAGCGCCACCCACCCATCATCTGCTCGCTGGCCGCCTCCGGGCTGCTGGCCTCCTCCCCGAACAGCGCCACCACGAACTCCCGCTCCGAAGCCAGGGCCTGCGCGGGCGGGTGGACCGGGGCCGGGTTTCGGAGCGCCGCCAGGGATCAGGCGCGCGTGGTGTCAAGTCACAGGGTGTACGTCCGTCTACATGCATCGCAACGGCACACCGGGTAGTCACCGCACGCAGCAAATCCCGGCACACGGGCCATCACGCCTCCTCCTCCTCCCCCGCCAGAAAACGTAGCAGTCACGAAAAACTAAGGTAAATCACAAAAAAACTAAAATAAAAAAAATAGTTTATACCTGGCGAGTTCCCTTTCGGGGGAAGAAAGCACACCTTTTATTTATCCTTTCCACCCCTCTCTCCACCATCCCGCTCACTTCGCCGCCCATCAAGCCCCGAGCCCCCCATCCACACGCAACCTCCATCCACCCGCCGCCGCACCTGGTGCACCCACGCCAGCATGTCGTTGACGTAGCGCTGAGGGTCGTGCGCGTGTATCTCGATGGGCCGAGGCACGCCGCCCGGACCCCCGCGCGTCAGCGCCGTGATGAAGCGCTGGAAGAGCGAGTTGTGGCGCGCGGTCGCGACCTGCGGGTGTGTGTGTAAAAGCCGTTTTATGCAACGGGACAGGATAGTTGGCGCATGGTGTGGGGGGGAGAGGGGCGGGGGGTTGCAACCGGCGGCGGTCAGCCACGGCGGTGCCATGCTGACTGGTCCCGCTTCTCCTTCCTCACGCTCTCGTTAGGTGAGGATGCGGGCGCTGCCGCCGCCGCCGCAGAGGCCCCGTCTCCCCACTGCCGCCGCAGAGGCCCCGTCTCCCCACTGCCAAGGTGTCAGTGCATGGGGGAGATCCTTTCTCGCAAGCGGGTGCGGTCGCTGTAGGGAAGTGCATCCCGCGTCCTCTAGCCGCCCCCGGCGCAACCAACCATAATGATGGACAGCGGATGAGCTGAGCCTTAGGCTGCGTCGACCTCCCGATGCCACTTCAGGTCCCACCGCCCAGACCCCTCAGCCGTGGTCGTCCCCCATCGTTGCCTCACCTCTCATCCGTGATCGCCCCCAGCGTCTCACCCCACCGTCGCCTTACCCCAGCCGCGCGCCAACCTGCGCGTCAACCCAGGCCGTGGTCCTGGTGCTTCTGACCCCCGGCTCCCCGCCCCTCCCCGCCCCCCCCGGCGCCTCCCCGCCCCTCCCGCGCCTCTCCTCCTTCGCCGATCACCGGCGTCCTCCGCCCCTACCGCACCTCTTCCGCGCAGTACTTGAACAGCACCGGCCGCTCCCGGAGCGCCGCCACCGCCGTCTGCAGCGCCGGCTCCACCTCCGGCGCATCGTACTCGCCGATGTTGCGGCACTGCACCTGCACCCACCTGCGGACCACCAGGCGGGGGGGCCCGAGTAGACCCGGTTACACGACCAGGCGGGCGGTGGTGGTCAGGCAGGCGGCGCCTTCAGGTCAGGGCGCTGAGGTCAGTGGGCCGCACTGCACCCACCCAGCCCCGCGTCGTACGTTTCAGGGCCGGCCGACCCACGGGTCTCCTCTCGTACCGCCTGCGTCCCGGCCGGCATCCCGCAAGCTAAGACGCACTCCAGTAACTCAACCACACGCGCCCTGTTCGTGCGCTGCGGGGAGGACGCGCCCTTATGGGCCTATAAGGGCCTGCGCCTGCCGCTTGTCCCTTCCCGCCCGACACCCCACACTCCGCTTTGGCGGACCCTCGCCGGCGGCCATATACTAACCATGTATCCCGCACTCCGCCGACTGCTGGTTTCGGCAACCTTCCCGCCCGTCCATTTGTTCAGTCCACGGGCTTTCCTCCCCCCCCCCCCTTTGTTTAGGACGCCACCCCCACCTGCACAGCCGCTCGTATGCGCTCTCCTGGTGCGAGGCCATGAGGTCCATCAGCTCCAGTCCGGCCCGCTGGTGGTGCGTGCGCAGCAGCTGGCGGCAGTTGTCGTGGATGGTGCGCACGCGGGCCAGGGCGGCGAAGAAGGCGGGGCTGACCTCCTCACCCTGCAGCGCCGCGACCTGCGCGGGCGAGGCACGTGGGAGACAGGGGGCGCCGTGGAGGGCTCGGCGGGGTGCCACGTTTCCGGTTGCTACCCAGCACATCACGTTAGGGGTGTTCCAGTTCTGCCCTAAAGCTCGTCTTCATTGGTTGCTGGTTGCTTAGCGCCTGCCGCAGGGTACCTCGGCTGAGGTCAGCTGGTAGGTGTCCAGGAACTGGGCCACCAGGCCCTGCTTGCGCTCCACCGCCTCCAGGTCCCGACTCAGGCGCTCCGTGTCAGCCAGCAGCGACGACGACGAGGTTTTTGTGGAGGATACCACGCGTGAGATGGAGGAGCAGGATGAGGACAGCATGTCCAGGCTGCGCTGCACCTCATCGAGCGCCTGAGGTGCAGGAGGAAGCGGGAAGTGTAGGGGCAGCGTGAGCGCAACGGAGCCCGTGAAGTGCCGAATGTGGAAGATGGAAGGTTGGCGAACTTGATTGGGGGCGATGGCAGGGGGGTAAGAATGCGATGTGGGTTGGGGGACCACAGGTGAAGGAGCGGGGTTCAGGATTCTGGGGGCCCGCTGCGCACCTTAATGACCGACTCCGCTGCCCCTATAAACCTTTCGTTAATAGCAAGGCCGCGCTTTTCAATTGTTGTGCGCAGGCCCCGGCGCGCTGCTGGCGTGTTGTCAGTGTAGAATGAGGACAACGTCTGCAGGGAGCTCAGCAGCTCTGGCGACTCGGTCTTAATCTCTAAGACCTACAGAGATTCCAGGGCAGGACAGCTCTTCGATGGCTGCAGTAGCACATTTCGATCGCAGAGCTCAATGCGCACCTTCTTCACTTTGCGCGCCAGGCCCGGCGCCAATGAAGCAGCCGACATCCCAGCGTGTGGATTCGCCGCCATAGCACTGCCCCCTCAGCGACCGTGCGACGGGACAGGTTAACCGCTAAAGTTGGAGGTGCATTCCTACTGTAGAGAGAAGAGCTAGTTAAACTTGGTGTTTATGTATATGAATCCCTTTACGTTTCCTAACCCATGGTATGTCAATCCGGGCTTCGGACCGATGCATATCAAATGCCGATGCTGCCAATGCGCAGTTAGACAAAAATTGCAAGTTAAGAGGGATTCATACGTGACATAACCTGAACGCCATGATCACACGGGTGCAATGCAATAATGAACATGTGACGGAGATGCTGGTGGCATAGCGACTAACGCAAATACGCACAATGGCGCAACCTTTTGAGGCGCTCTTCTGGACCCCCCACGCTGCTTTCCATCGCAAGCTTCAGGATGGAAATATTCAGAAACCAGCGCTTGATGATCAGTTTGACTGGCTCTTGTATGGCACGCAAAAGTTCAAGCCATGCAACGAGGCCTCCCGGAAGCAAATTATGGAGAAGCTCAAATTGGAGGTCAAAGGAAAGACCTTCGTGTACGATGCCAAACTCCGACCACTGGCGCTGCGGGCAGCCAAATTACTGGTACGCCAACGCCGCCGCGCTTGGCGCCAATACACCGCCCCAGCTTCCTGGGGCAGCCAACACCGCCGACATCGCGCGCATGAACTGAGCTCATGCAACTCATACCAAAATGCAGGATCTGGACGAGGCCCAGACGATGCTGCTGCTGAAGCGCTGGCTGAAGGACCACGAGTCCGAGCTGAAGCCGGAGGACCTGGCGGAGAACGACCACATGGCCGTGAACGACTTGATGCTGCAGGTAAGGAGGCCCCCCCATGCACGGGCCGCGCACAGGGCGGGTCGGGGTTCATACCCGCATGGGCAACGGTAAAAACCAGGGCCCCGAAACCAAGGCTTGCGGAAAGCAGCATTTGCCGCCGCAGCGTCCTACCCCTGACGTCAGTTCGCGCGCCTGGGTTGGTGGGGGCGGCGTGATTGCGGAAGACGCTCCATGGCCCGGCCTGGGGCACCGCCTTCTGCCGTTTTCTCCTGCTGGTCTTTCCTGCCATGGGTCCTACCCTCACACCGCCCAACTAGCCCCCTGCGCCCTGCACACCCGCCCCCCTCGCCTCTTTCCTGCGACGTTCGCCGGGCCACCTCCCAGGTGTTGCGCTACTACCACTCGGAGCGCATTCTGCTGCTCAAGTGCATCCAGGTGGTCATGCTCAAGGGTGAGCACGCGGAGGGATTGCGAGGAAGACCCGCGGATGCGACAAAAACCGTTTAGGACAGGCGTATCGAGATGCATGCACGCGGAGGGATTGCGAGGAAGACCCGTGGATGCCAGAAAAATCGTTTAGAACAGGCGTTTTGAGATGCGTTTTGAGGGCGGGGGCCTCCCTGGAGGGCTAGAGAGAAAACCCGTGGGCCGACGCATGGCCTCCTCCCCTCCCCCCCAATCTCGCTGCCTTAACCTTACCCCCTCGGCCCGTGCAGCTGGCGAGGGTGACGAGGCCGGCAAGGACCTGGGCGAGCTGCTGGCTCGTTTGATCAGCTCCAACGTGGAGGAGCAGCTGCACACCAGGCTGCGAGAGAACCTGGAGGGCGGCGCAGCGGCCATAACCCGCAGGCTCAAGGCCTTTGACGACTCCGCGACCCCAGCCGCGGGCACCGCGGGCGCTGCAGCCGCCGCCGGCGCCCTGACCACCAACACCGGCGCCGTCGGCAGCGCCGCCAGCCTCGGCTGGTTGTCGGCGGCGCACGGCGCGATGCGCTCGCAGCTGGTTTCGGAGCGCCTGGAGCTGCTCAACTGCCTGCTGCTGCTCCACGAGGTCTGCAACGTGGCGTGCAAGCCGGAGCGCGCGCAGGCGCTGGCGCGGCTGCTGCTGGACCGCGTCTTCGCGTCCGTACAGCTCAACGGTAACGGTAATGGCGGCGGCGCCGCCGCCGCCGCCACCGCGGACTCCGCCACGCTGCTGAGTCAGCAGCTCGCGGCGCTGCTGCTGCTGAGCTGTCTTGACCTGCCGGGCCACGTACGCCTGGCGGCCGCGGCGGCGGCGCCCGCCACACCGGCCGGTGCCGCCGCCGCCGCCGACACGCAGCTGCCGCTGGGCGGCAAGACCATGGACGTCCACAACCAGCTCAGCCAGTACGCCGCCTCGCCGAGCACCGCGCTGCTGCTGCTTACCTGGGGCGGCTGCCTGCGGCTGCTGGACATCGGCGGCGGAGGCCACATGATCCGCGACCTGGACGGCGCCGCGCGGGAGCTGGAGGCGCGCGTCAGCGCCATCGGCGGCCTGCGCACCGCTGCGTCGGCGCTGGCGGCGCTGTGCTCCGGGGCCGTGGGCGCGCTGCTGCTGGTGTACCGGGAGGTGGCCACCAAGGCCCTGTGCGTGCTGTGCACTGCGTTCGACCTGGGGGTGGACACGTTGGACCCGACCACGTACGAGGTGGTGGCGGCGCTGGTCAAGCTGTGTGTGGAGGGTGAGCCGAGCCGTCGGCGCGCTGTGGGTTCGGATGCCAGCGAGCCGGAAGGAGGGGAATGAGGCGAAGGAAGCGAGCTGGAAAGAGGCGAAAGAAGGGAAACGGCCGTGGCCAGGAAACACCCCCGGTAGCCCCGCCTCACCACCCGCGCATCACCCCAATGCAACTCCCCACCCACCCCTCTTGGGCATCCACGGGTCTTCCTCGAAGCCCCCGTTGGGCTTTCCTCGCCAACCCACCGCTACCGGTCGCTCGTTTGATGCTTCTGCGGTACCGGTATGGGTGGGTGCTTCTCACCTCCGACAGCGCCTCCCTCGCAACCCGACCCCTCCCTCCGAGTCAACGGTTTTTTAATGTTACCCCTCCCTCCGAGTCAACGGTTCTATTATGCTACCCCTCCCTCCGAGTCAACGGTCCTTTTATGCTGACCCTCCTCCCCCACCTACAGGCGACGCGCGTGCGTGCGCGGCGCTGTGGGACGAGTCAGTCCCCGCCACTGCGCCGCTGCGCGCGCTGCTGTCCTCCGCCGCGCGCCTCTTCCCCGCCGTGCCGCACTACCTGCTGCAGCTGCTGCACGCCACCGCCGCCTCGGCCGACACGGCCCGCTCCGCCTACGCCTTCCTGCAGCGCGCCGTGTCGCTGGTGGTGCTGCACAGCGCCACGGAGGCGGCCATCCGGCCGCTGGGGGGCGGCGAGGTGGAGCTGGTTTCGGCGCTGCCGTGGAACCTGGCGCCCAGCGTGCCGGGGCTGGCGCTACCGCAGGTGGGGTGAGCAGAGCACAGGGGGAGGACTGTAGGGGCTGGGAGGGTCTGTGGGGGCTTGGGGGGTTGTAAAAACCGTTTTACGCGACGGGACTTGGGACGGAGGCTTGGGGGGGCCTGTGGGAGCCCCTGTGGGGGCCTGAAGGGCCTTACAAGGGCCTGTGGGGAGCGGTTATAGGGGCCTGTGGGGCCCCGTAGGGGACTGTGGGGAGAGGTTATAGGGGCCTGTGGGGCCCTATAGGGGACGGGGGCTGTTTGGGGGCTGGGAGGGCAGCTGCTGTCAGCTGTGGAAGTGGAGGCCGGATGCGCACGAATCCGTGTGGAAAGCCAACGCACCATGTGGGTCACAATCGGACGACACCAACCTGCTGCCGCAGGGCTGTGTGGGGACGCTGTACCCGCTGCCGGCGGTGCTGTCGGAGCTGAGGGGCCGCTGCGTGCTGGTGTCCTGGGACGCGGAAGTCAGCGGAGGGGGCGGGCAGAGCAGGGGGCAGGTGAGTGGGGAGTGGAGGGGATGAAGGGGGCGGGCAGAGCAGGGGGCAGGTGAGTGGGAGCGGAGGGGTTTCAAGGAAGACCCGTGGATGCGAGAAAAAGCCTCGTGTGGGCGTTCTCGCACGTCGATGCGGGTAAACCCTGAAGCCCTAATCCCCCACGTATACAATCCGCTTACAGCCCCGACTGCGGGCAGCCTGCGACTCCCGCCGCATCGCCCCCCCCCCGCACACGGCAGGTCATGGCCGCGGGTTTACCCATTCAGTCGTCTAACGGTCCTTCAAATGTTGAAACGCCCAACGCCGTCCAACGCACCCCCCCCATCCCGCCGACCCCACCGCCGCACAGGTGCTGCTGCTGGGCCGCGCCTCCCACTGCGTGGCCTCCCTGGAGCACGCCCTGCTCCACAACCTCCCCCTGGAGCGCTCCGACCCCACGCTGCTGCAGGACCTGGCGGACACGCTGTCGCTGCTGGCGGGGCTGTGCGGCCACGAGCCGGGCCTGGTGAAGGACCTGCTGCTGCAGTCCGTGCCCTTCAGCTCCGGAACCACGAGGTCTTGGACGGACGTCGTGGCTGGGGTGCTCGCCGTTGGGCCGCAGCTGGTGGGCCGGCTGGCGGCGGTTGCCGCCGAGCCACATCAGCAACAGGACGAGCAGCAGCCACAGGGGTCCCGGAAGACGCCCCCGTCGGCGCTACAGCTGCTAGCCGACGCGGCGCATTTGCTGGGAGCTATAGCTGCGCTGTCGCCGGGGCGGGTCCTGCCGCTGCTGCCGCTACTGCCGATCCTGTCCTCGCCCGTGCCGGACCTGCTGGCGGGGCTGCCGGCGGCGGTGCCGTTGGACGCGCTGCCGGCCTTCACCGTGCCGCCGTGCATCGAGTCGTTCTGCGGGCTGCTGCCGGCGCTGTCGGCGCTGCAGCGCGACCTCGAGCGACCCGCGGGTCGCTACCCGCTGACGGTCGCGCTGCTGGACCTGCTGGCGGGGCTGCTGGAGCGCGGCTTCGTGGCTGCGCCGCTGCCCACCGCCGCGCTGTTCGTACTGTACGAGCTGCTGCCCAACCACCACCACTGGCGCTTCGCGAGCGCCAAGGAGCGGTGGGCGCTGACCCGCGGGTCGCTGCGCGTCCTCCGCCTCGCCCTCACCGCCGGGGCCTACGTGACGGACCCGGACATCTCGTCCATCTCGGCGACGCCGCCAGCGACCGCGGCGGCGGCGGCGGCGGCATCCGCCGCCAGCGGCTCGACGCTCATGCTGACGTACGGCAACAGCAGCGCCGCCGCCGCTACCCAGCCGGCAGCCGACGACGGCGGCTCGTCGTCTCTCACCCCCGAGCAGCTCATGCAGGCGGCCACCCCGCGGCTGCACGTGTCGGTGATGTCTGCGGCGCTGCTCAAGCTGCTGCTGCTGCACGGCGGTGTGCTGCTTGCGCGCAGCTTGCCGCCGCCCGCAGACACCTTGGAGGTGCGTCGCCCCACCGTGTCCGCGGTGGAGCGAGGGGCTCCATGGAAGAACGCCCTCTCCCTTCTCCAGCGTGCATCTCGAAACATCCTCTTCTAAACGGTGCTTTCTCGCATCCACGGGTCTTCCTCCTAGTTGGCCTCTCCAACCGCGTGCACCAAACGTTTTCCTATTCGGCTTTCCTAGCCAGTGCCCTTCCTCTCATACCCCGGCTTTCGTTGACTGGCAGCTACTCCTTCGCGCCTAGGTCTTCCTTCCCCACGTCGCCCCGCCCCCTCCCCATACACATACACACATCCACACCCACACCCGCACCCACGGTGGTTCAATGGCCCTTCGTCTTCTGTCCCCCCCCCTCCCCCCCATACACGCACAGGCGCTCCGGGGCGAGGACGCCTCCCGGCCGGAGCTGCCCTTGATGGAGGGGTGCGCTGCGGAGGTGGTGCAGCTGCTGCCGCCACTGCTGGCAGCAGCGTGTGCGCACACCGAGGTGGGGGGCGGGGTGGGGGGGGAGGGAAACCCGGCGAATTGACCAAGGAGAAATGTGTAAGAAAAGCTGGAGGAAGAGGTGACGCTAGCTCCGGCACCTTGATAGAGGCCCAACCGCCACCGCCACCACCGCCACCACCGCCACCACCAAGTGCTAACCCCCGACCCCGGTCCCACCTCCCCACACACGTCCGTACACCCGTACACCCACAGGAGCAGCCGTTCGAGGAGTTCCTGCTGGCGGGTCAGGACCCCACACCCGCAGCCCACGTGGCGTCGTACATTGCGTACCACGAGGCAGACTGGGACCTGGTTCCGCCGGAGCGCCAGGTGCGGATTTGGATGGGCGCATCCTTGCATGGCGTGGTGCGCCGAACAGGCGTTCCGTGCCAGCCGCCACCCCTACCCGCCCGCAATCACTACCACCGTCTCCGAACATAAACCAGCCAACGTTGCCATTTCCCCCCTGCTTTCCTCACCAATCGCCCAGCTCCCCCCAACTCACTCCCAACCCCTGCATCCACTCCTCGTCCTCCGAACCGCCACCATCACCATCGTCATCACCATCACCATCACCACCACCACCACCACCACCGCCACCACCACCACCACCACCACCACCACCACCGCCACCACCACCACCATCACCACCACCACCACCACCATCACCACCATCACCATCACCACCACCACCATCACCACCACCACCGCCACCACCGCCACCACCATCACCACCACCACCACCGCCACCACCACCGCCGCCACCATCACCACCATCACCACCACCACCATCACCACCATCACCACCACCACCACCGCCACCACAGGTCAGCTACCTGGCGCTGCGCGCGCTGCTCTCCATCGCCTCCTGCGTGGCCCGCCCCGTGTCCCGCTCTCTCCCGGGGGTGTCCCTCTCGCTTGCGGTGCCGGGCGGCAGCCCCGCGGAGGCCTGTCTGCGGGCGCTGCTGCGCGGAGAGGGCGCCACCCAGCACCCCGCCCACTACGCCCTGGGCGCCCAGCTGGCCGCGGACAGTGTGGGCAGCCACGATAAGCTTCTGGATGCGCTGCTGTTCCCGTCGGAGCTGGAGGAGGAACACGCGAGGCAGCAGCAGCAGCAGGCGGGAGCAGCAGGAGCGGGGGGCCAGCCGCTGCTGGCTCTGCCGGCCCCTGGGGGGGCGGGGGGAGGGGCGGGCGCGGGCGCGGGGCCGCCCCGGCGGGGTGCGCGGTTCCGCCAGGCGCTGGATGGCCTGTACTCGACGGTGCAGCAGGCGGCCAGGCTGAAGCGGGAGCAGCCGCAAGTGGGTAGCGGGGAGGGAGGGAAGGAGGAAGGGAGGGAGGAGGTTGCAAGGAAAAAGCGTGTACGAAGGGAAAACTGTTTAGGACAGACGTTTCGAGGGAGGAGGGGCCCGGTAATGGCAGAGGGGATTTCGAGGAAGACCCGTAATGGTAGCGGGAAGGGAAGGAGGGGGCGGGGCGGTGGTGGAGGGGAGGCAGCCCGTGCGGTGCGCACGCCGTCAAACCGAAAATGCTGTTTGACCATTGGATAAGCGGTACCTCGTGCCATGGCCCAGTCACCTGCGCATTCACACCGGCCTCATCTCTACTCGCCAACCCACCGCACCGGCTTCAGCTGCGGCTCACCCTCTCGCGCCGGGGGCCCTGCCCATCCACCGCCAGTTCACCTGTTTTCCCCGCCCAAGTATCTAGGCGTTGCATCTCCAAACGCGTGTATCAGACGACGTTTTCATTCCGGTTTTCCTACCCGATGCCGGCCGACCCGCGGGTCTCCCCTCATCGCGGATTCTCTTATAAACCCCTCATACCCACCCTCTCTGGCTGATGCGACCCCGCAGGTGCTCTCCTCCGCCCTCCGCGTGCTGGCCGCCATGTGGCGCCAGCCCGCAGCCGCCCACCGCGCCGTCACCGTCCTGCGCTCCGCCCGGGCCCTATGGCCCAGCCTGGAGGCCTGCCTGGCGCCGGTGCAGCCGCAGGACCCGCAGGAGCCGCCCGCCGCCTCCTCGCACGCTGACGTGGAGCGGGCGTCGCACCGGGCCCTATGCGAGGCCTTTGCGCTGCAGATCCTCACGGCGGAGGCCTTTGCGCGGTCGCGCTCCGGAACCGCGGCAGCGGCAGCTGCCGGCGGCGGCGGCGGCGCGCAGGGGTTATTGGAGGACCTGGTCCGCGGGGGGCAGTTGTTGCGGCTGCTGCGCTCAGCTGCGTGCCACTCGGCGAGTGGCGGGCCCGCGGCGGGCGCGGAGGCCGAGGCGGTGGGCGCGCTGCAGCGGGTCGCCGCGGCTCTGTACCTGGAGATGGGTACGGCGGTGGTTTCGGGGCTGTGGAGCCAGCCCGCGGACCCCGACGGCGTGGCGCTGGCGGCTTGTGTGCGGGAGGTGCGGTGGCGGCTGGTGTGGTGTGATAGGGGCGGTGGGAGGGACCTACGTCAGGCGGTGGCGGCTGACGGTTGGATTGAGGTGGCGTAGGGGGTGACGCGGGGTGCTGCGACGGCTTCGCTGACCCCCTTCCCCCGCACCACCAACTCGATCGCTCTCACGCGTTCAGCTGGGCTCAGATCTACGCGCACGGACGCCCTGCCCCGGCCCCCCTTGCCTGCAATTGTCCTTGCCCCGGCCACATTTGGATGTTACTGGTGAAGGTATCCGTCGTGAACCTTGATTTTTATCAAGTCGTAAACCCAATTTCCTCAGTCGTAAACCCTAACTTCAACAGTTTTGAACCTCAACTTTATCGGTCGTAAACCCTAAATTCATCAGAGTCGTAAACCCTAACTGTTATCAGTCGTAAACCCTAACTAACCCCAATCTCAATCTACCTGCTGCTGCAGGAGCTGGCCGGAGTGGGCGCACTGGTGGCGCAGGGCATGGCCGTCATGGACGACGTCCAGTCGGTGCATGACGACCTGCTGGCGGGCGCGGGGGCGACCCGCGGGTCGCCCGGCGGTCAGTCGGCGGACGAGGCTATGGCGATGACTCACCCGAGCCACCCTCTGGCGCAGCTGCTGCAGCGGCAGTGCCTGGGAGGAGCGCTGATCAGCAGGTAGCGGAGGCGGCGGAGGCGAGGGCAGGGCAGGGCAGGGGCGGGACCGTCCTCCGGAGGTGCTCGAAGGACTGTCGACTGTTCACTCTACTTGCACCTTTTGGGAAGAAAGCTGTGTGAAACCTGTCCCTTTTGCCGTGTCCTGGACTCCTCGCACACCCACCTGCCCACCCACCTGCCCACCCACCTGCCCACCCACCCACCTGCCCACCCACCTGCCCTGGCGCGCCCGCAGGTGCAACGTGGCGACCGCCGACCTGGCCCAGCTGCCCGGCGGCCCCGTGCCCCCCCTCCCTGGCCCCGACCACCTGCTCAGCCGCTCCCGGCTGCTGACGCTGCTGGGACCCGCGGTGGAGGCGCTGCACTCGGTGGACCTGCTGGCGGGGGCGCTGGTGGGGGTCAGCATCACGTGAGGAGGGGAGGGAGGGTTTCAAGGGGGATTGCAAGGAAATCCCGTGTACGGAAGGGGGGAGGGTTTCGGGGGGGGGGAGGGTTTCGGGGGGGGGGGAGGGTTTCAGGGCGGGAGGGTTTTAGGGGGGCCGACTGGTACAGGAGGGAGCTGAGGGAGTGCAATGGAAAGGGGGGTCTTCCTGTCGCCCCTGTCCGCCCCTCTTCCCGCTCCTCCTCCCCGCTCCTCCACCACCACCTCCACCCTGCTCCCCCCGTCTTCCGCGCACCCCCCCTCCGCCGCCCTCGGTTTGTCGGCCGTGGATTTGCGGCTTCTCTTATACCCTCCCCCCCACCGCCCCCCGCCAGGTCCTCCCTCGCCGAGTCGCGGCTGGCGCTGCTGCAGGCGGGTTGCGCCCTCACCTCCGTACTGGCGCGGGACGGCCGCCTGCTGACCATCGCGCCCGGAGCAGCAGCGGCAGCAGCGGCCCTGATGGACCCGCCGGCGGCAGCCACCGCAGCAGCAGCAGCAGCCGCAGCCGCAGCCGACCCCGCCACGCCCGGCGGCGCGGGGCCGTCTTCCGGCAGCAGCAGCAGCGGTGGCGGCGGCGGCGTGCTGACATCCGTACAGTCGGTCTGCGCGGCGGCGGTGAGCTCCCTGCTGTTGTGGTGCTCCGACCCTGACAGCAGGGCCGCGCTACAGCCCGGCTGGGGCCTCAGACGCATGCACGCGCAACACTTGGCGGCGGCCCTGGCGGCGGCGCGGCTGCTGCTCTCCGCGATGCAGGCAGCGCGGCCGGCGCTGGCAGCCGGCGGCGGAGCCGCCGCCGCCGCCGGCGGCGGCGGCGGCACGCCCTCTCGGACGCCCGGCGGCGGCGGCGGCGGCGTCTTTGGCACCCCACTCGCCATCACGACAGTGCGCGGCGGGCGGTACGGCGCTGGCGGCGGCGGAGCCGCCGCCGCCGGCAGCGGTGGTGGCGGCGTCGCCGCCGACCCTGCGTACATGCCCTTCGTGGTGCAGCTGGCGAGGCAGCTGGCGGGCTGGGCGCGCGTGGTGGTGTCGTCGGGGCTGCCGCAGTGCCCGCCGCAGGCGGTGGTGCAGATCACGGACGCGCTGGCGGGCGCGCTGCTGCTGGCGCTACAGCCGCTGCAGCCTGAGGCTACTGCCGGCGCGGAGCAGCAGCTGCAGGCGGCGGACCGGCAGCAGCTGGCGTCGTCGCTGCTGTCGACCGTCCCGCAGGTCGGTTGGGTCCGCGGGCGCGCTGCTGTGTGGTTGGGCGTTAGGGTTTTAGGGTCTTTGGGGGGATGGAGGGAGGTTGCAGGAAAGAACGGAAGCGGGGGCGCGGGTTGTGCAGCGCGGGTGAGGGGTTTTAGTCACGGAGCTGTGTAGTTTCGGACACATGTTTATGGGGTGGGAAGGGGATGGGGTTGGAGGGACTTACGTCGCAGAGTGTTTGCGGTGCCTAAGAGTTTGAGGGTTACCGCGACCTCGCACACCACAAGCATACACCTCGTCCCCCTGGCAAAGACACGCCCGCCCTTGGTTTCTAGGCCGTGGGTTCGCGGACTCTCTTATAACCCCCCCCTGGCAAGCCCCCCTGGCAAGCCCGGCACACACGTTATGACGCAAAACCCTAAACCCACCTCCGCAGCTGTGTGATCTTGCCTCCAGCGGCAGCATCAGCACCCCCCTGGCGGCGCAGCTGCTGCTGGAGAGCACACGACACCTGGCCACCCACGACTGGCTGTCGCTGCTGCTGAACCACCTGGACCTCGGACAACACATCCTGGCCGCCGCCGGCCACGCCGCCACCATCGCCGCCGCCGCCGCCGCGGCGCCAGGCAGCGCCGCCGCCGCCGTCGCCGCCGGCCGCCGCGGCGGCGACGCCACCACCGCCGCCGGCGATCTGGGCATGCTCGCATTGGCGCTCGTGGTGGCGCAGATACCCGACGGCGCGCGGGCGCTGTACGACAGGAGCGTCGTGGATCAGGTCGTCGCCGCCGGCCGCCACCTGCTATCCGGCTCGGGCGGGCGCCTGGCGGCCTTCTCAGTGGTCGCCGTGACGGGCACGGGACCGTACCGCCCGCGGGCGGACGGCACGTACGCGTCAACCGCCAACGGTGGCGGCGGCGGCGTGCTGACCCGCGGGTCGCTGGGGGGCCAGGCGCCGCCCGACACGTGCGGAGCCTACCTGGCAATGGAAGCGGCTGGGTACGGCTCGGCGGCGGCTGGGTACGGCGCTGAGATCTGGTCGCCGGTGCACAGGCAGTGGTGCACGCTGCTGCAGTTCTCCTCAGCGCTGCTGCGGACGCTGGGGCAGCACTTGAGCCTGGAGCGGGAGGTGGGTGGCTGGGGGGCGGATGGAGGAAGACCCGTGGGGGGGGAGGGGGAGGGAGGTGGGTGGCTGGGGGGGGAGGGAGAGAGGGAGGGAGGGAGGGAGGGTGCTGGGAGAGGGTGGCGGGTGCGAGTAGGGGGGAGGACGAAGAGTAGGAGCAGGTCGGGGGAGGAAAAGCGCTTAGGGAGGTGCGGCGGGATCAGACAAAGAGGACGTGGGGGCGGGGGGTTGAAAAAACGAACCGGTTACTCGACGTGAGCGGTAAACTTGGTGCATAGAATCCGGACGCCTGGTTCGGACGGGGGGGTTGGGGGGGAAGAAGGGTCAACCGGTAGGCATTATGTTGAGAGGCAGGCGGCGAGGGGGGTCTTCCTCCTTGTCACCTGGCAGCAGCAGCAGCACTGGGTGCGACGTGCGTGCGGCTTGCGCAGCGGTCCCCACGCACACGCTCACGCGGATGCGCTCCCTGCATGCCTGCCGCTCTGCCCCTGTGCCTCTGCCGGCCCTCCCCCTCCCTGCCGCCCTGCCCTTGTGCCTCTGCCGGCCCTCCCCCTCCCTGCTCTCTGCCCCTGTGCCTCTGCCGGCCCTCCCCCTCGTCTGTCCTAAACGGTTATTGTCGCATCCACGGGTCTTCCTCGCAACCCCCTCCCTGCTCTCCGCGCCCAGGCTCTGGACCTGCTCCTCTCCCTGGAGCCCCGGCTGATGCTGGCGGTGCTGCCTCCCGGCGGCGACTCGCTGCAGCCGCTGACGATGGCGGGTGTGGTGGAGCTGGAGGCGGCGCTGTTCCTGCTGGGGGAACTCACCGCCTACCTGGGCGGCTGGCACATGGTGCTGCCCGCGTCGTTGCTGAACTTCAGGTGCGCACGGAGGGGGTGGGCTGCGAGGGCCGTCAAGGGGCATAAGAGGGTTAGCGGGGGCTCCAGGGATGGCGGGCCACGGGGCTGTAGAGGAAGCGAGCGCTAGCGAGCTACCTAGCTGAGACTGGGCTGAACGGGTTAGTTGCAGGGTAGGCTTGTGTGTGTGGGGTGGGGGGGGGTTGCTCTCGGGGCCGGCGGCGACGACGCGCGTCGGATCGACCCGCTGACCTTACCCGCTGCCCCACCGAGCGCCTACCCCATCGACTCCCGTCCTGCTCCCCGCACCCCTCCCCCCCCCCGCTCCAGAACCGCCGTATCCACGCTGCTGACGTGGCTGGCCCAGCCCACGCTGGCCAAGTCCTTCGCGGTGGACTGCCGCCCGCGCACCCCCCGCGAGGCCGAGCTGGCGGCCCTGCCCGCAGCGGGCATCCCCAGCACGGACGGCTGGTTCCGGGCCTGCACCGTCGGCGCCGCCGCCCCCCCCACCGGAGGGCCCGGAGGGCCCTCCGCCGCAGCGGCTGGCGGCGGCGGCGGCGGGCTCGGTTCCCCAATCGCCGGCGCGATCTCCAGCGCGGGGGCGCTGCTCGCACGGATGGCCTCGGAGGCCGTTCCTAGCACTCCAGGGGGGAGCGGGATCGGGGGTGGCGGAGCCGCCGCCGGGCCGTCGACGCCCGGTGGTTTCGGAGCTAGTCCGGGCCGGACCGCCAGCGCGATGCTGGGGGGCGGCGGCGGCGCGGCAGCGGGCGGCGGCGCCGGAGGCGGAGGCGGCGGTGGCGGCGGCAACGGGACGTGCAGCGAGTACAGCGCTCAGATGGCTGAGAAGTTGTACACGTGCGCACACCATGCACTGGTATTCCTCGTCGCGTCGTCGCCACAGGTACTTCGTTGTGGTTGCTCGTGGCGCCAGGGGGCCCTGGCGTGGGGATTGTGGCGGGTGTAGTGTATCGACACTACCGTTTCCCACGTGATCGCTAACAAAAAAAACCTAATACACTGGAAAACGATGGGAAAATTATATATTAACACGATTAGCTTAGATTATTGAATCACCAAACAAACACCAGTCTGCGCTGGCGCGTTCCTTGCCCCCGACCTGTCCAGTGCTGCTTCCTTGACAGTCTCGAGCACGCCCCAGAACCCGCCCCCCCCCCGCATCCAAGTTCCTTCGCCTTCCCCAATGCCACAAACCTCCAAACCCCCGACCGCGCTCTCCCCCCCCTACCCCCCCCCTCCGTCCGCAGTTGAGTCCAGGGGAGGCCGCCAGCTTGGGGCCCGCCTGGCCGCGCCCCCGAGACCTGACGGCCCTCCTGGAGCAATGCATGTGCGCCGCAGAATCCCTAGCCCGGCACCCCGACACGCCCGCGACGCACGCTCGCCGAAGCCACTCCATGCGGCAGCTGGTGCGGGTGGGGCATCTGTGCGACAGCTTCCTGGCGGTGGTGGGCGGCAACGGGGCCTCGGCGCATGGGGCCTTGGGCGCGAAGGAGCAACTCGCGCGGGAGTGGCTGGCGTCGATGGAGCTAGGGGCGGGAGGGGGAGGGGGCGGGTTTGGGCTGGGCGGGGGTCCGCGGATGGTCCCGGCAAGCTGAAATACCATGTGTAAGGCCGGGACGGTGGCTTACAAACCGGGACGGTTGGGGGGCTGTGGCGGGGGCAGCTGTGGCAGATGTAGGCTTTCGGTAGTGGGGAGGGGTTACAATAAAAGAACCGGTAACGCGACTGGGGAAATGAAATGTAGTGGGTGCATAGCCTTCGGACACCGGGACGCGCGTGGGGAAGGGGGGGAGGCGGGGAGGAAGGAAGTGCGGAGTTAAGGAGCGGGGGCGGGATGAAGGGTGCGGATGGGGTGGGCCTTCTCGCGTGCTGTGGCGAGCGTTCGGTGGGCCGAGCGGGGGCGAGGAGGGCCGTGCAGCCACGTGCAGTAGGGCTGTCACGGCGGGGGGTGGGGCTGGTGCACTTGGACTCAGCGGGCGGTAGGGCGGGAAGCGGTGTGGTGGCCGGGCGCCTCACCAAGTCACAATCCTTTGCCCTGTGGCTACTCGGACGAACTCCATCACGGAGGTGTCACGAGGGCCCTCCATTCGGACGCGGCGCATACTATCTCGCCTCAGAGTGTCGCTCGGACGGACTGCCAGATCTCTGTTCGGACGGGCCGCCGGATCTCTGTTACTGGGGGCCTTGGAGCAGGGCTGAGTGGTAGGGCACGGCAGCTGTGTTATTCTGATGCTATTACCGGTAGTCTGGTGGCATTACCGGTAGTCTGGTGCCTTCTGGTGCTGCGGTGTGTGCAGGACGCCGCTTCACAGACGAGAATGCTTCCCTCTCTTTGCGAGGAGGGCTGCGCCGCGTATGGAGCAGCCGGGGACCCGACCCGAAGGCGTGCTTCCCTCCCGCCTGACACCTGTCGAACTAGGATGGAAGGACCTTGGCATCATTGCCGGTGCGCTGCATAAAAGTGTTTTTAGTCATAAAGCCGGGCCATGGAAACGCAAACCCCCATCCGCTCACGGTGCCAGCACACCCAAAGTCAACACCGTAGTGGCAACCCTCAGCGCACGGCAGGAAGGCCCAATCGTGCGGACACGATGCGGATTTGATGACCCCCGTCGCGACCCATGGATCAGTTCCAGACTCCCGATTCCACCCGCAAGGGGGCATAAGGGTGCACCACCACCTGGCACTGCCTCGCCACCTCCCTGGCGTTCGGACTGCTGCGAACCCAATATTACTGCGGCATCAGGGCAACACTACTATACTAGGGTTTCGGGTCGTTGCCAGCAAACCGACGTTTCATATTGCATGATTAAAGCCTTCCTCCAGTGGTGCTGCTCCACCGCCTTCCATGCTGCTACACCTCCACCCCCCTGCTCCTCCTCCCCCTCCTCTTCCCATGCTCCTCCTCCCCCTCCTCCCATACTGATCCTCCCGATCCCAAGGTTGCTCCTCCTCCTGCACCGCCTCAAGGCGCAACGTGTACGGCGCCGCCACCTCCGCTGCCCTCCCCGCCTCCGCCTTCCGCCCCTCCCGCCGCCTCCTCCCGCTGCAAGCCAGCCCCGATGACGCCAGCCACAATCTTGACAGTGGCGTCGTACAGCTGCTGGCACGACGCCTCTTTCCTCGACTCGCCCAGCCAGTAGTCTCCGATCTGGGTGTGGAGCACCAGCGGCAGCATCAGCGGCGGCCCTACATACAACCCGGACCGACCTGGGAGACGCACAACGGATAACGGACAACGGACGGGGTGGTTAGTTGGTTGCCACGTGTGGGCCCCGAAACGCACTCGCGCGTCGTTCCAAAGGACTGCAAAAGCCTAACTCCCGTTGTAACGGTTACAGTGGGTTCCAGACCAGGAGGTAGAACTAACTCCTGTGAATGTGGGCATAAGCCCCTCGCTGTCGGCATCGGTAGGTAATACGCACTACCTCGTGGAACGGAGCAAGGCGACGCGGAGAAGGGCAAACGGAACATCCCGGCAGCGTTGCTGGCTTGGGGCGGCATGCGGCTCGCAGCCACCCACCCTGCAGGCTCGGCTCCGTCAGTGCGTAGAGCGCCGGCAGCGCCCCGTAGAAGGGGTGCTGTGCGAACCACTCCTCCACCAGGTTGAACAGCCGCGCGGCCGGGTAGCGGCGGAGGGACTTGTGCCAGAGGTTGGTGGCGGCGAAGCCTTTGGGGGGGTGTAGTAAAAACCGTTTTGGGGCGAGGGGGGAGGCGAGAAACCCGGGAGGCTGGGTGGCGAGAAGACCCGGGTGACACCACACAGGCAACGGAGAGCAGAAACGGACCGGCGCATAGGCTTCGGGATTAAGGACCTAGCCAGACCCAGCCTGACCCAGCCCGACCCACCCTGTCACCCACCCACCCAGCCCCACCCAGCCCCACCCAGCCCCACCCGGGTGCACTGCGAACACGTCCACCCCTGAGCCCTTGGAGCGGAGCGCCAGCTCCCGAGTGGCCATGCTGAGCATGCGCTTGGAGGCGTTGTAGGCGGCCAGGGGGTCGCTCTCGGAGAGCTTTTCGCCGCTGGGGGGGGGGAGTTAGGGGTCCAGGGAGGGACGGGGGGGAGAGAAGAGGAAGCCCGGGGATCGACGATTCGTGCGAGAGAAATGAAACCCAAGGAGGATAAAGGAGGTTTTGCGGCAGACGTGTTTGCAGGGGGGCAGGCAGGGAGGGAGGAGGAGGGCGAGGGAAAGGGGTGCGCATGTTGCTTGCTCGTCCTACCGGAACAAACGGAAGCCACATCATGAGCTCCTAAACCACCACCCCGCGCCGACCGCCCTCACTCCCGCCGGCTCGTCCACACACCCAAATCGCAATCAGCAGCTGCGCAACGGCCCACGAACGCAACCGAATCATCACCGCCCCAACGCCCGCGCCAACTTCCCCAACACCCGGTCAAACGCGCCAACCACCAACTGCCGTGACGACCAACCAACCAACCAACCAACCAACCAAGGGGTACGCCAGTATACCCGGTACCCTCCCCCCCCCCCTCAACCGCCCCACCCA
This sequence comes from Yamagishiella unicocca, assembly GCA_003116995.1. Taxonomy (NCBI): domain Eukaryota; kingdom Viridiplantae; phylum Chlorophyta; class Chlorophyceae; order Chlamydomonadales; family Volvocaceae; genus Yamagishiella; species Yamagishiella unicocca. The sequence goes on from BDSL01000041.1 coordinate 687,190, forward strand.
CCGCAGGTCGCCCCAGTCCACAGTGCCCATGAACTCGCCCAGCGCGGAGCAGACGTTGATGACCCGCGAGGGCGCCGAGGCGGAGAGGACGGCGAGCAGCAGGTGGTTGAGGTAGAAGGGGCCGTAGTAGTTGGTGACGAGCGTGTGGTTGGGCAGCCGGCCGTCCGCGCCGCGCCCTGGCGGACCCATCGCCTCGCCTGCCCCGGGTTGGTGGTGTGGCGGATGCCGCGATATGAGTCACTCATGAGACTTACGAGGGACTCAAGAGGGACTCAAGAGGGACTGGCCCAGCCGGCCAGCACGTGCAGTTGTGCACGCACCCAGCCAGCATCAAGCTGCTGCTGAGACATGACGCCGCAGCAAAGCTGCCATGGGCAGGGCATACTCAACCCGTCAGCCAGCTAGTTAGCTAGACAGCTAGATAGATGTAGATAGATAGATGTATGTAAATAGATAGATAAGCCGCTGCGCGGACCCCTGCTGCGACGCCAAGAGATGGCGGGAGGGTGGGTGAGGCGGGTGTGGGGCCAGCGGGCAGCTGAGGCGCCCCCACCCACTCGATCCCACCCCCCATCCACGGGTTTAGTGGGTGGTCACCACGGGTTCCCCCGCCACCCACCCGCTGCGTTCACGAGGCCGTGCAGCGGCAGCCGCAGCGCCAAGAACTTGGTCACGAAGTCGGTGATGCTCCTGTGGTTGGTGGGGGAAGGGGGAGGGAGGGGTATAAAATACATCCGAAGCTCCACGGCTGACAAACCAAGGGCGATGATGATGGGGGTTCCAGAGGAGATGGTTGGTGCGTAGACGGAAGTGGTGTGCGCTGGCCGGCGGGCGGGGGAGGGGGGGACAGGCAGGCGGCAAGACGAGCAAGGCCGCTACTGCTGATAGAAGATAGCTGGCGCCGCGGCAAGCTCCGGAACCACCAGGCTGTCTGGCGCCTACACCTCCGTCAGGCGATGCGCCCGATGGCTCTACCTTCTGGTCTGGGGCCCACCGTAACTAACAGTTACTACTACCACCAGCCGATTCCTCCTCCTCGCAACCTCCCTCCCTCCCTTCCGACCCCGGTCCCGCTCCCCCCTCCCCCCCTTGGACCCACACGAATGACGTCATGTCCAGGAACATGGGGTGCACGTGGGCCTCTGTGATGTGGGGCAGGTCGCGCTGGATGTCGCGGAGGGCCCTGCGAGGTCGGGGCGAAGCGAGCAGCAGCAGCTCCTTCTTTTTACTTTTACTGCAAGGGCTACCATGCGAGCTGCGTTTGGGAAGGAGCCGCGGCAGTTGGGGCCGAGTTAGGGGGTAGCCTCAGCCCGCAGGTAGTAGTAGTAGTAGTAGTAGTAGTAGTAGTAGTAGTAGTAGTAGTAGTAGTAGTAGTAGTAGTAGTAGTAGTAACGGTTAGGGAGGGTTCCATGCCAGAAGGTAGACATCGGGCACATCGCCTGACACTGAAGATGAAGTCATGTCGCACCCCATGTTGCACATGACGGCACGACCGCCCCGATGGCATCAGGATGTTATGCATGACGGTAAGGCGCGAGGTGAGGCGGCATCTGCGCTTGGAAGCCCTGGCGGTCGGTTCCCATCGTGGGAGTGGGTGCGGCTGCTGCGCGGCCGGGGGCTCTCTGTCCTCGCTCGCTCCGAGACCTCGCTCCGAGACCAGCCCGTTACCCACTTTCTCGCTCCCGGCATGTTGTGCGTCGCCAGGATGACTGTGCCGTTGTTCGCTGCCAGCCACTTCACCACCTGCGGGTGGTGGTCGTGCGGGGCAGCCAGGCCAGGATCCAGGGCTCAGGTTGCGATCCAGGTTGATTTTTAAATATTTATAATAATACTGAACGACTTTAGGCATGCAGGCCTGCGATCACGTCTGCCGCGGCACGCAGCCGGGCGGTCGACTGATTCGCCGGAGTGGCCGGACAGGCTTGCCTTCTCTCACATGCCCAGCCGTCTCCGTCCCGAGCCCTTAACGCCTGATTTACAACCTAGCAATTACCAGGCAGACCCTGAACCAAAGGGCAGCGCGGCAAAACCAAGGATACCAAGCCGCGGACCGCGCTGCGTTGTCGGTTTGCTTGCGGCCATCGCACCTGGAAGCCCACGCCCGAGTTGCCGCCCGTTACGATGTAGACCTTGCCGAACAGGTCCTGCATATCATGCTGCGGACGCCAAAAGAACCGGCGCCGCAGCCCTTCGGGCAGCAGCCCCGTGAGGAAGCTGTCTAGGAGGCCCTCAGCGGCCATGACCCACAAGTTGGGCAGGTTTGTACAGGCGCGTACAGGCTGTGGCTATATGCCTTGTGGCTTACGTCGAAAACGAGAGTTTGATTCTGTGAGCTACGGTGTGCTTGTGGTGTCGATTGGGAGGGTTCAGAGGTGGTGCGGCATGTCCGAGGTGTTCGATGACGCGCGTCCTGACCCGGTGGGTCGCGGTCCAGAATACGAGTTGCGACCTGAGCCGAACGTTCCCCATTCATTAATCGGGGTCTTTCGAAAACAAAAGGATTTCATGTACTACCTGGGTTATGTCTCGAATTGTTGGATGCCGTGTACGGTGCTATGGAATCTTGACAACGGGCGTGCGTGACATGAAGCACTGCCATTGCAATTCCGTGAGCCTGTTTGACGTTTTGCAAGGTGGTGAGAATTCGCCAAGCAAGGTGTTATCGGATGATGCACGTTGCTTTCGCATTTTTACCGTAGCTGTCGCAGACTCGCAACACTCCGAAACTTCCGACACTCGATCGGGCGGCAGCGTATGTTAGTCCTTATGGCGAAAGAAGTTACCACAACAAGGGCTTCCTCAAATTCTGCTAGCTTTCCATTGCGCCGCTGCGGCTTCAGCCGACAATTGCAGAACACCCGCGCGCGCGCAATCGCCGCCCAAGGCTCGCTTTTTCCGCAACCTGCACCTCATTACAACCTTCATAATCGCTCCGTATGGACTCTCGGCGCCGGGCCGCGCGGGGCGTGGCGCCCAGTTGCCTTGCCCCACGCGTTTGGTGGCCAGTCCGCGTCTGGGACGAGCGATGCCGTACGCGAGGTCAGCCGGGGACGGGAGCGGGCTGTCGGGGGCGCCGGATGCCGCGACAGGGCTCGTCAAAGGGGATAGGAACGGGACATGCGCCCCAATGAGTAAGGAATGCCAAACTATGCGCTAGCTGGGCGCCACGTGCGCGCTTGCCAGCTCGCTGTCTCTGCCTCGAAAATTCAACAGATGCCGATGCTGCTGCTGCTGTTGCTACTGCGTTTCGGTCTGTCCCAGCTCCATATGGCGCCGCATGTCACCCGTCAGCAATGTCGCCACAAAGCCAGCGCTGCAGAACACAATGAGCGGGAGTTTTTCTGCCGCCCCCCCCCCCTAGCAACGGCTATGCACCCACTCCATTACCCCAGTTGAGTTACCGGTTTTTAACTTGTAACCCCCCTAGCAACGACTTCCAGCGCCCACGCGTGCGTGTGCACAAGCTCGCGCTCCGTGTCTTGCCGCTCCAGATCACGCAAACAGGCAGAAGGGCCACGCCCGTGAAGGATCTCCCCCTGTCTAGCAGCACCCAGCTGGCGGGCGGGCGGCTGGACCTGCTGACGTGGCGGGACAACCGCATGGTGCGAATCTGGACCCCGCCGGGTGAGAGCGCCGCCGTACATGGGTGAGAGCGTTGCCGTACATGATTGAGGGCGCTGCCGTACATGGTTGAGGGCGCTGCCGTACATGGTTGAGGGCACTGCCGTACATGGGTGAGGCCGACTACGGCCTGGCTCCGTGCTTGTTCCGTGGGCGGCCTCCGCGCCCCGTCAGCTGGATGCGGGGTCTGGGCTCCGGCTGCTGATCTGTCTCATACGTGAATGTGACTGCGGCCCACCATGTGGCCCACCATGTGGCGCACCATGTGGCCCACCATGTGCGACACCCACCCCATTCGCAACACACATGGGTGTATCTTCAATCATACCGCCCGACCCAACCTGAACCCAACCCTCTCCTCCTCACCCTCTAATCCCTTCCTACGACCCCACCACCGCCGCCACCTCGCCACCCCGCCCTTCGCCCGGCAGGCTTCAGCCTGGCCGCCGCCGCCCGCGAGCCGTACCCGGTGATGTACCTGAACGACGGCCAGAACCTGTACGACGACCGGCTGCCGATGAGCGGGCACTCGTGGCACGCGGCCGAGGCTGCCTCCGGGCTGATCAACTCGGGCGAGCTGGCGCCCTTCGTCGTTGTGGGCATCGACCACTCGGGCGCAATGTGGGTGCCGGGTTGGGCGCGGGGAAGGGGCACATGGCAGCCGGGTGATTCCACTTAACGATGAGAATTTGAGGGGAAGGGGCACATGGCAGCCGGGTGATTCCACTTAACGATGAGAATTTGCTTTGCCCCCACTCCGACGACAGGCGATCGTACGACTACCTGCCGTACCCGCCGGGCAACGCCAACGGTTTCCGCCTGGACGCCGACAAGTGGCCCGGCGGCGGCGTCGACGCCTACCTGGCCGCCGTACTGGACGAGATCCTGCCGTACGTGGAGCGGTCGTACGGCGTGTCCCCCGAGCCGTCCCTGCGCGGCTTCGGCGGCTCCTCCTTCGGCGGCATCTGCGCCCTGTGCTGCGCCATGCGCCACCCCGGGGTGTTCGGGACGTTCCTGGTGGAGAGCCCTAGCCTGTGGTTCGGCGACGAGAAGCTGCTGAGGCAGGAGCTGCCGGCGTTCCAGGGGCCCTGGCCGGCGAGGGTGTTCCTGGCCATGGGAACCAAGGTGCGGGCGGATGTGGCCGAGCTCCCGGCGGTGTCTCACCCACACCAGCATGCCGAATCCTTTTTTCTTCCCCCGCCCTTTCCCCCTGGCCGCGGCCTTGGCGCTGACCGTGCCCGTTCCTGATGCTGCCGCACCCACAGGAGTACGGCGGCGTCCGGGAGGTCCAGCAGCCCGCCTTCGACGCGCAGCTGGTCGCCTACACGCACCAGCTGGCGGAGCTGCTGGAGAGCAAGGGCCTTACACGCGGGCAGCGGCTTCAGGTGGTGGTGGAGGAGGGCGCAACGCACAACGAACAAGCGTGGGCCGGCCGCCTGCCCGCCGCGCTTCGCTTCCTGGGTCAGGACTGGCAGCGTCGTGCGAGCACGTCTGTCAGTTGAGCCCAGTACGGTGACATGCTTTTCGAGGTAACTGACCAAACAAACCAGAGCTCAACCGCGCTGCCAAGGCGGCATGACGGTGCACTTGTAAATCTGGCAGCACAGCTGCCGCAACGCGTGTTCTTTGCCTTTCTTTGCCGATGGGGTTGCCGGCTTGATAATGGCCAGTATGAATTTACCATGGGAGCACCGATGTGTGCGCTGTGCCTGGTTGCCGGCCCAAGCGGAATTCCAAAAGGAATTAGGCTTCTTGGAAGGATCCTCCTTCGTTTCCGTCGGGCGACCAGCTGGCCAACCAACCGAATGACGGCGACGTCTTGACGCCGCTGGTTTTACGCGTACTTTATCGCACACAACGTGCCACCAACCCGCTGTTCATATTCATGTGCTGTACTGTGAACGAGTACTGTGAACGATGTCTTGACCCTGGTACACATGCGAAGTTGCGAACTGGCCATTAGGACAGCGTGCCAAACGGTAAACCGGTCCTTACGGCAACAATCGTGCTACTACGCGGAGCGTGGTGTTGCTGTTGCGCTTGTAAGCGCAATCTCAGAGCGTAGAATGCCCAATTCATAGGGGAAGTGAGAAGTCATTGACAATAGCGCGCCCATTGTTGTGGCCATGGGGCGTTCTGGACCTGCAACTGTCGGGTGCGGCGGACTTGTTACTTACGCCGAGGGCATTTATCCCAAAATGAAAGAATCAAATCCATGCCGACATTCGGAAAAGCGAGGGATGTGCGACTGAGTGAGTGAATCAAACCGGAAACTTTGTTCCGCATTATTCGCATCCAGCTCGGATGCTTAACGCCAAGCTAATATTCACCTGTATAGTATAAAAGATAAGGGCGCTCACTTAGCGCGTTGCTCTGCCTGCTTTTGTATCGGCCTTCTACAATACAAGTCGCTGCGTCTGTCAATACGTGTCGTGGCGCCGTCGCACCGGTCTCTTCCTGCTACCATAATACCACCTAAGCATTTTACCGCTATAAAGTTACCAATGACTCACACTAGGTATAGCTCTCTGTGCTTTGACTAGAATATAAGAAGATTTCACCAGCGAACGGTCGAGAGCGTGCAGCAACACCCTTACTGGTGTCTCAAGCTGACGGCGCCTGGTGTCGGTATTTGCAGTCTACTTGGGGACTGCTATTAAAGCTCCATTGTTAGCCTGCCCGCGGCGAAATGCGGAAAGGACGGCCTCAAAAACAGTGCTCGTCCGGCCTGCAGAGGTGTGTTTTCCCGGCGTGCAGTATCTTTTGTGACAGCCACCCACTTGGCGAAGCTGTCACCATTCTGCGACACATGCGCTTTATCGGACCCGGAAAATGATTCAAACTGGTTTCGGCGACCCATCACCAACACTACCATCACGACGCTCAGCAGCGCCCATCGGCTCCTCTTGCCGACGTTAACCAGCCAAACCATACTATCCAAAAATTCACAGAAATGTGGCCGTTGCCAATCCCACACCCATTCCGACATCCCTCTTACGCGCCCACCTTTGAAAAGCCGGCGCCCATTCCGCCTCTTACCGTTCCACTACAGCCGTCAGCCCCGTCTTATCTCAACCGGCGGTGGACTATGGCCGGCGCCGCTTCAAGCCTCCGCGCCCCTCTCCTCCGGTCCCTCCTCCGACGCCTTTCTGAAGGTCAGCCGCTGCTCGCCCATCGCCCGCGGCTGGGACTTGCGCGCCGCGTTGGCGGCTTCGTTCTCCCGGACGTCCAACACCACTAGCAGTAGCGGTAGCCAAGTGGCAGACGGTGGAAGCGTAGCAGGTGTAGGAGACGGGGCTTCGCCGGCACCCCAGGTGCGGGCTGCCGGCGAGGGCCCCCGTTAGCGCATGTGCCCTTACCCGCGATCAGGGGATCGGGATGTAGATGCAGGCCCGTAGATCAGGGCTTTACAAGTTGGCATGACTGGCATAACGACCGCGCTTCCTTTACCTAGTCGGTAACGTTGGCAGGGGTGCCCTCCCTACCACAGTGCTGCGCGGCACAGTGCGGTGCGGTGCCGCACTCACGCGCTTAACCTCACCTTTCCCGCCGTCCGCCTCCTGCGCCCTCCGCCTCCTGCATCAGGTTACCGCCGACCTGCGTCCAGCACTGCCGGGCGGTGGCGGCCGCCGGCGCCAGACCGAGGCCTCAGCGGCTCACGGCAACCCTGTTGCCGTCAGCACGCTCACCGTGGACATGCAACCGCGGTCCGAGATGTGGCCGGGGACCGCTCCCCCGGGTGAAGACGGCGGGATGAGCGCCTCCGAGTCGGACGTGGAGGCCACTGCGGCAGCGGTGTACGACTCCGGTGCGTCCGTCGGCGCTGCCGCCGCCGGGGCGGTGGTGGTCGAGGGCGCGCCGGCGGCCAGTGCGGGGAGCGCGGTCCTGCGGTCCACCGCCGAGGGGCCCTTCTCGCTGGTCAGCAGCGTGCCGCTGGCTGGCGGCAGGCTGGATGTGGTGCGGTGGCGAGGAGACCTCAACCTGCGCGTATGGACGCCGGCGGGTGAGTGCTCTCACCCACCCACTCACGTGCCCAATGGCTCCAGGGTTGCGGCCTGGCTGCAGGGTTCGCGCCGCAGCTTCAGTATGTACGGCACCTCCGCGCATGTGCTAAGTACGGCGTGTACGATGTGCATGACGTGACGTGCCGACGTAGAGCCACTGACCAGCACACGGTGTGTGTGCGCGTGATCCCGGCTGCGCACTGTATTGTTACCTATTAGGATGCCCAGGATGCGCGGCTGTTGTCGCCGCCCGCTCAGCACCTATCAAGCTTGCAACGACTGACTTTTATCAAACCGGGTAGCGTAGTACGATAGTACGGTGGTTTATGTCAGTCGCCGCCTTGGAGTCCGACCCAAACCAACCCAAACCGACCCGAACCAACCTGAGCCCAAACCGAACCAAACCGAACCAACCTGAACCCAACCCTCTCCTCCTCACGCTCTGACCCCTTCACCGCAACCGCAACCGCAACCGCCTGCCGCGACCCCACCACCGCCGCCAGCTCACCTCCCCGCCCTTCGCCCGGCAGGCTTCAGCCTGGCCGCCGCCGCCCGCGAGCCGTACCCGGTGATGTACCTGAACGACGGCCAGAACCTGTACGACGACCGGCTGCCGATGAGCGGGCACTCGTGGCACGCGGCCGAGGCTGCCTCCGGGCTGATCAACTCGGGCGAGCTGCCGCCCTTCGTCGTTGTGGGCATCGACCACTCGGGCGCAATGTGGGTGCCGGGTCGGGTGCGGAAAGGGAGCACATGGCAGCCGGGCAGGCTCTGCGCGTGAGGTGATGCGGCCCCTTAAGAGAGCGGAAAAGAACTGTTTGGGGCACCTGTTTGGGGCACCTGTTGGGGGCTGAGAGGGAAACCCGTATACCGGCACTTCATAGGTAGGTAAAACCGACTAACCGACCTTGCCTGTTTGGGGGGGCAGGGAGCGGATTCAGATTTCGTGGGACTGGCTGTTTCCTTGAGCTGAAGGCACGAGAAGGCACAGGACGATACGCCGCTCAGCGCAAGTGAAGGGGAAAGGTTAGATATTCGGATCAGAGAGCACAATCCTGACTACACCTTCATCCCTTCCCTCCTCGCATTTCCCGCAACCCACAGGCGTCCGTACGACTACCTGCCGTACCCGCCGGGCAACGCCAACGGTTTCCGCCCGGACGCCGACAAGTGGCCCGGCGGCGGCGTCGACGCCTACCTGGCCGCCGTACTGGACGAGATCTTGCCGTACATGGAGCGGTCGTACGGCGTGTCCCCCGAGCCGTCCCTGCGCGGCTTCGGCGGCTCCTCCTTCGGCGGCATCTGCGCCCTGTGCTGCGCCATGCGCCACCCCGGGGTGTTCGGGTCGTTCCTGGTGGAGAGCCCCAGCCTGTGGTTCGGCGACGAGAAGCTGCTGAGGCAGGAGCTGCCGGCGTTCCAGGGGCCCTGGCCGGCGAGGGTGTTCCTGGCCATGGGAACCAAGGTGCGGCGGCGAGGGTCCGAGGCTGCGACTGGTCTCTGTTTGACTACGTCTCTTGCCACGCGATTAGAGTATGTATTAGCAGTATGTAAGATCCGGAAATTTTCCTTCTAGGCCGTTGCCCTGCCCACATGTCCCTTGCCGTGCATTGCCGTATCCACAGGAGTACAGCGGGATCAGGAAGGCCAAGGAGCCCGCCTTCGACGCGCAGCTGGTCGCCTACACGCACCAGCTGGCGGAGCTGCTGGAGAGCAAGGGCCTTACACGCGGGCAGCGGCTGCAGGTGGTGGTGGAGGAGGGCGCAACGCACACCGAGTCCGCCTGGGCCGGCCGCCTGCCCGCCGCGCTCCGCTTCCTGGGTCTCAACTGGTGGCGCGAGACCATGTCCCGCCGCCGCGACCAGCTCTACTTCACGGTGCCCAGGAAGCTCCAGGCAGGGCGGCCGGCAGTGCTGTTTTTTAACCAGGTATGTTATGCCGAGGATTGGCCAGTACTCTGACCCTGCCACTGCTGCACCCGCCGCCTCCAATAAACAAGGTGGCCACCCTGGGCCCCTCACATGGCCGCTCACATGGCCCCCTCACATGGCCCCCGCCCCCCTCCGCCGCAAGCTGCCTCATCCTCCCACTCCCTCTTCGTCATGTAACCATGGTCTTAACCATGGTCTTCTCGCCACTCCGTCTCCTTCCTAGCGATTGAACCCCACCTTGCGTGAAACCCCACCTTGCGTGAAACCCCACCTTGCGTGAAACCCTCGCGCCACCGCACCAGGCCCGCTCCGCCTCGCTTGCGGACAAGCCGCCCGGCGCCATCAAGCTGTCGTACGGCTTCAACGTGGACTGGTCCGTGGGCGTCGGCCGCGCCGACATGGTGCCCGCAGCGGGGCTGGCGCTGCTACAGCAGGAGCTGCAGCTGGCCGCCGCCGGAGCAGCAGCCAAGCAACAGCTCCAGCTCCAGCAGCAGCTCGACGCTGCCGAGGTGTCAGCGGCGGCGGCAGCGCCGCCGCCCCCGCCGGAATCCGCCGCCGCGCCGGCGGCGCCGGCGCCGGGGTACGACATCATCGGGGACTCCCCCGTCGAGTTCGACGCCGCCGGCGCGAGCTCCTGGCTGCAAGCCGCCTTCACCGTGCCGGCCGAGGCGTATGAGATGCACCTGGCCTTCCACGACGGGCCCGGCGGCACCTGGGACAACAACGCGGGCTCCAACTTCTACGCGCGCGTCAGGATGGACATGACGGACGAGCAGCGGAGCCACACGGTGGACCAGGCCATGCGGGAGGGTCCGGCGTGGGGAGACGTGCAGGTGGGTCGCAGTGCGGCGGCACCCGTGTGTGTATAGGGGCCCCCGGGGACACCCGGGTGTGTGAATGGGGGCCCCCGGGGACACCCGGGTGTGTGAATGGGGGCCCCCGGGGACACCTGGGTGTGTGAATGGGGGCCACCGGGAACACCTGGGTGTGTGTATGGGGACACCCGGGGACACCCGGGTGTGTGAATGGGGGCCCCCGGGGACACCCGGGTGTGTGAATGGGGGCCCCCGGGGGCACCTGATTGTGTGTATGGGGGCCCCCGGGGCCCCCGGGTGTGTGTATGGGGGAGCCCCGGGGGCGGGCGGTGGACGGTGGGGTATGGGGTGGGTTTTTGGGGTTTGGGTCCGGCGTACGGCGGAGTCATCGCTTTCTTGCTAGTGGGTACGGTTGAGCCCTGAGATGGTCCCTATGTCCAGGTGAACCAGGGTATGTGTACGGGCAGCAGTTCGGCCCCCTCGCCGCTGGAGTCCATGCTGGGGAGCGCACGCATTTGGACACGTGTTGTTCAGCGGCGCCTTTTGTTCGACCCGTATTCTCGTGCGTTTGCGCAGGAGATCGCCAACAGGCGGGGCGGCTCCATGCACTTCACCACGCCCGAGGTGCTGGTCGCCGGCGAGCCCGCCATGCTCTACGTCAACCGCTGCCGAGTGCGCGGCCTGGAGAGGAACCCCAACCTGCGCACGCACTTCGGCTTCAACAGCTGGCAGCTGGGCAACCAGGAGGCGGTCCTCAAGCCCACGTCGCTTTGGCGCGGAGAGCACACTGACTGGTGCGTGTGTCGTACAGGCGAGGGACAGTTGCTGGCCCCATTGCTGGCGCCGGTGTTGGCTCGGTTCTCCGGCGCAGATGCGGGCCAAGAGGGCCTTACGTGCTGGGCCACGTGCAGCCTCCTCCAGTTCTTCGCTGCCTGGCGCGGCCCCTCACCCTCCCCACTTGACCGGGTTTTTCTCTCCAACCCCACCCCCCTACAACGGGCCCCCACTGCAGGTGGTGCACGCCCGTCTCGGTGCCTGGTGATGCAACCGACCTGTCCTTCGTGTTGACTGACGGACACGGCATCTGGGACAACAACGGCGGCAACAACTATATGTGCAACATCAAGCAGTCGCGCGCGGCGGCCGGCGCCAAGCGAGTGCAGCCGCGAGGGGTGGAGTCGGTGGAGAGCATGCCGCACGCCGAAGGTGAGGGCGAGGGCAGGGTTTCGGAGCGTTAGGGGAGGGGGGTCCGATCCGGTCGCCGGGCAGCCAGGTGCTCGATGCCGTGGTCCATGCCGTGGTCTCGGAGCACCGCCATGCAATGGTCTCGGAGCACATTGTGTGGGCATTTGCCCGGGGTTGTTGCGCGTGGTGGCTCCTGTCTGTGTCTTGACCATGTGCACGGCACCGGCTACCTGCGGGGTCCTGCTTCCCACTGGTTCTCCTTGTGGTGTGTATTACTCCCCTCCCTTCTCCTCACCTCCCCGCCCCGCCCCGGCCCACCTCGCCCCGATCATGCATCTCCCAACGGCGTACGGTACCAAACATTTCCCGAATCGGCTTTCCTATCCAGTGCCGACCGACCCGCGGGTCTTCCTCTCACACACCCCGGCGGCCCCCCCCCCCCGCCCCCGCAGGCAACCTCCACATCGTGACCATGACTAAGCGCCAGGGCAACGACGCGGCGCGCCGCTCCAACAAGTGGACGGAGGAGAAGCGCATGCGCGTGTGGACGCCGCCGGGCTTCGACGCCGCCAGCCCGCCGCCGGGGGGCTACCCGGTGCTGTTCATGCAGGACGGTCAGAACATGTTCGAGGTGAGGCAGGGGCCAGGGAGGCGGGGCAAAACACATCGGGCCCAGGAGGAACACATGCTGACGTGGACAGCGGCGTGGGACGCCTGTGTGGGGTGCTGGGTTGCCCCGGCTGGCGCTTGGTCTTTGAGACGGTGGCGCTTTACCTTTGAGATGGTGGCGCTTTATCTTTGAGATGGTGGCCTGTCCTCGTCAGGAAGTGAAACACGTTGCTCGAGGCGCAGCCACTGTTGACCCTCCCATCCCCCCCACACACATATGCCAATCCCCCCCCACACACGCACATCGCCCTCCTCCCTCGCCGGGTGATGACCCCCACAGGACTGGCTGGCGCACCAGGGCGTGTCCTGGCGTGTGGGCTACACCGCCTCAGAGCTCATCACCCGGGGGGAGCTGCCGCCCTTCGTGGTGGTGGCGGTTGACTCGGCGGGCGCGATGCGCTCGCTCAACTACCTGCCGTACCCGCCGGGCACGGGCGTGGGCGGCTTCCGCGGCGACGCGGAGCGCTGGCCTGGCGGCGGGCTGGAGTCGTACATGACGCGGCTGGTGGAAGAGATCATGCCGCTGGTGGGTTTGGGGGGAAGGAGGTGGAGATGGAGCTACTGGGGCGGGGGAGGGAAGGGAAGAAAGGCCTGTGGCCTGACCTGAGGTCTGACCGGAGGCCTGACCAGAGGCCTGAACGGAGGCCTGGCCGGAGGCCTGGCGTGAGCCCTGGCCTGTCGCACATCCGGGTGTCAAGAACTTGTGGTTGTGTACAAAGCCGCGGAGGTCTACCATGTTTGGGTGGGGTGTAACGATGCATGGCGGCTAAGCGACGGGACCTGAACCGGATCTGGATCCGGGACGTGTTCTTCTCGGCCCCGCAGGTGCAGGAGCGCTTCTCCGTGTCCTCCAACCCAGCGAAGGTGGCCTTCGGCGGCGGCAGCTTTGCGGGCGTGGCGGCGCTGTACGCGGCCATGCACTACCCGCACGTGTTCGGCGCTGTGCTGGCGGAGAGCCCCAGCTTGTGGATTGCTGAGGGGCGCTTCCTGCAGGTGGGTCGAGGTCGTGTGGTGGTCCGGGTCTGAAACAAACATGCGGGGCGGCAGGCAGGGGACCGTGAGCTACCGGGACCAGGGGACAGTGAGGTACCCGGTCAGGGCACAGTAAGCTACCTGCTGCAGGAGTTGTAGGACGGGCCGCCGTTCCTCCTCCCTGGCACGCACCGTACGGCAGGAACGAAACCCGTACCCACCCGTCGTACGCGCGCGCGCTTGCACTTGCTCGCTCCGTCGTGCAGGACATGCGCATGCACCGCGGCATGCTGCCTGAGCGGCTGTTCCTGGGCTGCGGCACCCGCGAGTACTCGGCCACCCGCGACCACGACCGCGACGACATGGACGCGCTGCTGCTGGGCTACTGCCAGGAGGCGGCGGGCATCCTGGAGGCACAGGTGCGGGGGAAGGCAGGTTGAGGGAGGGAGAGAGGGAGGGAGAGAGGGAGGGAGAGAGGGAGGGAGAGAGGGAGGGAGAGAGGGAGGGAGAGAGAGAGGGAGGGAGAGAGGGAGGGAGAGAGGGAGGGAGAGAGGGAGGGGTGTTGAGGCTCTGAAACCAGTAACCGTTTTTCGGGGCTTAACGTCGCTACAGCGTTCCCTGTCGTGACATATGCCTTCACAAGGTTGCAACGGTGAAGAACCTGAAGATAGCTGCGCCGGCTGCGACTGCTTGTGCGAAAGGGAGGATGCGTGGTTTACGTAATCTGCATCCCCATCGCCGCGCTCTCACTGCTGTGTTTACGTCGCTGTCCGAGGATTCTGGCGGCTCACCGAGTTGACAGCGACCAAGTGACGCTCCCTCCTCCCGTGTGTTGCGGTGGTGGTGGTGGTGGTGGCGGCTGCAGGGCATGCGCGGCGGACGGCTTCAGCTCCTGGTGGAAGACGGCGCGGGACACCACGAGCTGGCGTGGCAGTGGCGCCTCACGGGCGCCATGCGCTTCCTGTTCAACGCCTGGTGGGACGAGTAATGGTACGACGCGTACGACACGCGGTTATGGTGTCGTGGAGGGCTGCGGGAGCGACGAGGACGTGTGGGAGTGTCGAGTTGAGGAAGAAGCGGCCGCAGGCAGGAGCTGCAGAGGCGGCTGCTAGTGCAGGGATCAGGGCACGCAAGCGCCCGCGTCGCGAGGGATATAAATTTACATCCGCGAATCCACGGCCGACAGACCAAGGGCGATGAGGATGGTGGTCCAAGAAGCGATAGTCGGCAAGTAGACGGAGGGGAGTCTGTGAGAGAGTGCTACGTGCGTGGTGTGCGTTTCGCGCCGCGTGATCACCCGACCCGGCCCCGAAGCGGCGGGCGTTGCATGTACGACAGTAAGAGAGTGAGATTAGCATGATGGGTATCCTGCCGAAGACCAGGTGCGTGAAGATGTGGGCCGACGGGCCCGAGCACTCGATCCCCAAAACCTGCGAGACAGCGGTCGGTGGCTGCCCTCACACCCGCGCGTGACGCGGTAAGGAGCACGTCGATCGTCGTAGTGGTAGGATTACAGTTATAGGAGAGGCGGTAGGGACGATGAGAGGGTTTTAGACAGGGTTTTGCGTGTACGTGGCCGCGAATCAACTGTGCTGAGCGCGTGCGAGGTCGGGTGGAGTGAAGGTGGCCTGCGGCGCACGCGGGCGAGTGTGGATGGTGGTGATGTGGTGCGAGGCCGAAGGGGTCCACAGCCGTCGGTTGCATGAGTGTGGCACCACTGGTGTAGGCGCAGAGGTGCTGATGTCGTTTGCGTCCGATGCACGAGGATGGCACGTGATGCAGAGCTGTCCGAGACCCGCTGTATAACAACTTGCCCGCGGTGCTGGGGTTTGCCGTACATGTTCTGTGTGTGATTTGGATGTTGTTTTGGAGACGTCACAGACTCTAGAGAGAGGTATTACGACCTGGGGTGTCCAGTTGTGGAGCGCGTGTCGCGTTGGCGGATAATGCTTTCAACCGATTATAACCGGAGCGGTTATGCAATGCGGGCCGCCATTAGCGATGAGACGTCTGTGCGCCAAGGGTCTCGTCCCCTTGGCGTCGCCACCTCCATCCCGTCGGCATCCGCTTGTTCGGTATCCGTTTCGTCATTGCGGTACGGCGTCGACGCCCTGCCGTACCGCATCAGCCTCAGCCCATTCTGCCAATACCTGTACACTAGGATTCCTAGACCGGCGAGCGAGCCGCCAGGAACGCATCCAGCTGTGTGGTGGGGGGTCCGGGTGGGATGTGGAGGCGTGAGGTGCGGGGTGTGGGTGCGGTGGCCTGGTCGGTGACGGCAGGGCGGTTGTCCGTGTTCTCGCCCGACCTCGCCCGGCCCTTGTCGCCCGCCCGCCCGCCGTCTCTCCCTCGTGGTTTCCGAATCCTCCCTGCCAGGGGAGAGGCCGCTGTTCGGACTGCATCGCTCGAGATGACAGGCGAGGTGTTGCGCACACGCACGCGTGCCCTGGGATGATGTCACGCCAGCGGCAGTCCCGTGGCTGCGTTGTCGCAGGCCATGCATGGAGATAATTGTCCGCTGATGCCGTTGGCTTGCTGTCCCTGTGCTGAGGAGCCACTTTGGTTCTCGAGGGTTGTGATGAGTTGTAACTCTTATATTATTGGGCAGCCCCCAGACCGTAAGGCCCGTGTGGTATGCATGGTGTGCGGGGGCATGGGCCCCCAAGCCGGTGCAACGGCCGCTGCTGCGGTGTTCCAGTACGGAGCTTGGATGGCTGGTTTCGGAGCCAGTGGCGGTGTGAGAGCGACGGGGCTGGATGTGGTGTGAGGCCCGTGTCCATTAAGACGTGCGTGTCCATATCGCGATTGGTCGGCCAAGTTCAGCGTGTATTTGTTGGAACGGTTACAGTGGGTTCCAGACCGAGAGGTGTATTTGATGGGGCGGAGGCATTTAGCGTGTATTGTATTTGCGAGTGTTGCATGGGTACGGTTTGTTTGTGGTTTGATGTATTGCGCTACATTTGGTTCCACGGAGAAGAGAAGCGTCACTTGAGTAGGACTGCTGTTGGTAGTTGCCCGCAACCAGTTGCGGATGCTGCATCGGCGGCGTCGCCACGACGATTGCGCCTGTTGTGGGAAGTGAGATAAAACCCCATTTTGTTTGGTGTATGGGAGCTGAAGTAGCTGTGTTCGAAGAATGCGTTGACCCCGGGTAGGCTCTACAGACGCCTGGTGGATTAAGAACCTTCTCTGTACGTGAGTACACGTTGGATTGAATCGTTGTTCGATGGTGCTGGCAGTAGTACAACCGGTAACCGTCAATCTTACCCAACATATGTCCAGACGGCTTTAACGAGGAGGTTTGAGGTCTGTTGGCAGCAGCAGCCAGCGCGCCCCTGCGCGCTCTGCAATCAAAGGTCTTGAAAGGGATTCCGACAGCAAAGGCTGTCCGCAGCGTCCCACAAACGATGGGGTACGGTACCCTGCATTCCCGTACCGGCTACAGCCCATGCGCGCGCGTCACTCCAGGCAGGGGCCGGTAACATTAAGCCGCCACCGCGACTACCCGGCCCGGCAACCTAATTCGCCCATCAGACCCGTGCCGAGGTCAAGCGGCGTGTTGAAAAAGCTTGCTACGGTGTCCATACAAACATGTGAAAAATTCTGGGAGGGAAAAAAGCTTGCTACCGTGCCTATAAAAAGCACAGCGGCATTACCGTTACCGTTCCTTTCCATCACTTAAATGGTATCTCGTCCAAACGGTCACGGCCGTGTCCACACGCAACCGCCCACATACACGCCTGCCGCGCTGCGAGTGCGGTGGGCGCTGTCGTGTTGCCCGGCCCCCACGACAACTCTGCACTCAGCAACACCTGTAAACCTTGAAGCACCGGCACAACGCGCTACCAGCACGAGTCCTGCTACAGTACACTTCCGTGAAGCATCGCGGCCATCTTCCTGACAGCCCCCGCGCCCGGAACACACTCCATCAGCAGCAAGCCTAGCACACCGCTCACGATACACACACGCACCGACCCGACTTCACATGAATGTAGGAACCTACCCCGCTGCCGTTGGTCCTGGGCACGCGCTGTCACCGGCCCCCCGCATCCAAACGCAATACCGCCTGACCCATGGCAAAGTCCTCCAATGTTGTTACACGGGGTCGGGAATGGCCGCCGTCGCGGCTTCCCCCCGCCCCACCTAGCACGTTTTTTCTTTCGTACACGGTTTTCCTTGCAACCCCCTAGCACGTGAAATCACACCCCGGGGGCCCCGCGACCAGAGCGGCGCCTCCCGACCCACATCACCGCGCGTTGATGACCTCCTGCATCTCCCTCCGCAGGTTGGGGACCAGCTCAGCGTCCACCCTCTCCTGGAGCACCTGTCGGATGTGGCGGAGGGAGCTCTGGACCTGGGCGGCCGGAGGCGGGGGAGGGAGGGAGGGAGGGAGGGACAGGCGCACCACCCAGGAGGGATGAGGAGGGGTTAGGGATACGTTGGCAGGTGGCGCTGCGGGCGTGGAGGGAACCAGGACGAGCTGCACCCAGGCTCGCAAGCCACACACCCAGCCGCCCAACCAGCTAGCCGCCCAGCCAGCCGCACCCCCTCCCTCGCCCTATCCAGCGCGCATCTCCAAACGCGTGCATCGGACGTCTCCTAATCGGTTTTCCTACCGGTATTCAGTGCCGACCCACGGGTCTCCCCTCATCTCATACCCCCCGCCCTCACCTCCTTGTAGCGCAGGCGGTGCGCGTCCGCCTCCACCGAGTCCGCCCCGATGGGTATCCCCCGCATCTTCTGCTCCTCCCGGTCCTTGGGCACCCGCTTCCACGCCATCTCCGTCAGCACCAGGTTGCGCTCCTTGACGCACAAGTACCTGCTCGCAGCAGCGCGAACGGCAGCACACCACCCGGGGGGCCAGGGGGGTGGCGTAAAGACCGGGGAGCCAGTGGGGGGGGGCAGCAGCCGCAACCAAGCCAGGGGCGGAGGCAGGATTAGCATGCAACGGCAGAACGGCAGCAGCAGGTAGCATTAGGTGTTGGCGGACATGATCGAATCCGGCGGCGCTGGTGCGTGGGGGGCCGCTGGTGCGTGGGGGGGCGCTGGTGCGTGGGGGGGCGCTGGTGCGTGGGGGGGCGCTGGTGCGTGGGGGGGCGCTGGTGCGTGGGGGGGCGCTGGTGCGTGGGGGGGCGCTGGTGCGTGGGGGGGCGCTGGTGGGGGCCCACGTCGGTGCCCCCCCGCCTTAGGGCTGGTGAGGCAGACAGCGCATTCAGTGACCGCAGGCGGGACGGGGGGGGGCGGGAGGTAGCATGCCCTGCCCCTGCCCGCCTAGGCCCGCGGCAGCGACACCGCATGCCAGTCCCCCCTGGAGCCTTCTGGAGCCTTCGGGCCCCCGCCGTGCGGCGCGGCATCACCACATGAGGGGAGTCGCACGGGGGCTGCGGAGACGTAGGCGCCGCGCGGGGCGCCATGCGTCACCCGTTTAAATCTTACACGGCGCCAGACCGGCCGTGTTGGCCCCGCGGGTAAAGCGGATGGGTGTGGATGTGGGTGTGGGTTGCCATGTGCGGATGCCTCGCGGTGGTGGTAAGGACCGTAAGCAAAGCTGTGAGTGGTCAAGAGTGTGGCAGGGGCAGGGGCCCGGGCTGTGGGTCGGGAGCTGACCGCTGCCGACCGTCACCCACGGCTGTGATGAAGCCCCGCCGCCTTGCGGGCCGAGGCAGCGTCATTTGTAGCGCTCTGCGCGCGCTGCTGCGATGGCAGCAGGCACGCTCGGTACGCTCCGGTCAAAAGCAGGAGCCCCTCCCCCTGCACTGGCGCCGGGCCGCAGACCCGCGGCGCACCCACCAGAGCTTATGGAGGTCCTGCCAGGACTTGTTGCGCAGCTCCTCCACCTTCCATGCTCTCCCTGCATAGCAAGCGAGGTGGCCGACGCGAGTGAGCCCCAGGTCCCCATGGCGCGGACTGCCAGAACTTTTCGTGTATGTCCTGATACGCACCGTAAGATTGATTGCCACGGCCCTCCCGCGAGTCCCAGTCCACGAAGTCCCGCAAGTCGGCGCGGGGCGAGCTCGTGGAAAGTAGCCGGCAATGTCCTGGTCTAATGCAAACGGTGGTCTCAGCGAATATCAATGACGAACATCGGCGACTTGCGGCTGCTAGAAGCCGTTGCATGGTTTGAACGATGAGTCGCTCCTGTATGCAGGGTTATATGGTCCAGGTAAAGTAATTTGGTATATTATATAGTTACTAGCTGCCAGATGCTGCGCGGATAAGCATGTCACGATGTCAGATGTCACGGCATTCCATTGCCGTTCAACTGGACCTTGCAAATCGGAAATTAGCCTTTCGTGCCTCATTTACAAGCAAGCTGACAATAACTTACACATAGGGTCAGCAAAAATTCAAGACCGGTTACTTTGGAGGCTATTTTGTGGCACGCAACATTGATCGTAAATGTCGAGCGAAATACCGATACAGCGGCGACGCCTTTGCGCTACATAAATGTTCATGACATTACCGCGCGCTTTGGGAACCTCCAGGCAGTTGGTAGAATATTCCAGTGAAGAAACGTACCAAGCTTAACTGCACGCACCATGACGGCGAACCTGCAGCCATGGAACCTGGCGGTGCTTATCCTTGCTTTAGCTTTCCTTGTGATGGTAAGTAAGCTGCTTAGTGAACCGCAGGCGGGCGCCTCAAGCCCGGACCCTTACCAACGACACCCGTGCCCTTGCCCTGCAGTCGGGGGCGGACCCAATGCCCCACGTCTCCGAATGCCGGTTATGTCACAAATGCCATCTCACTGACGTGCCGCCAAACGGAAGAAGGCTGACTTCCTTGGAAGCTGACGTAGCCGGCGGTGCAACAGCAAAGTCAGCCGACAGCGCAGCAACTGGCGCACGGCGTACGCTCGCGCAAGCGCGGGGGGGCGACGGTGGTGCCGCAGCCCAGCAGGCCCAGCGCAAGCGGAGGGAGCCCGTGTACGACGCAGATCTGGATCCGACAGTTCCCTTGCGGTTCAAACCCTCCAGCTACAAACCCAAACCGCAAGGCGAAATGGCGGAGATGGCCGTCTGTCAGGAGTGCTACGGCTGCCTGCACAACCTGACCCACATCAACGAAGTCACCAAGTTTATGAACAACACCTACGCCAGCGAAATGGGCGCCACCAGCAGGCGAGCTTAGGGCCCGGGATGCCGGACCCCGATGGGGATTACCCGGGAGGCGGGACATAAGGCCCACTTGGCCATTGCGTCTGGCGGCACACCTAGACGCTGCCGGTCCTATTAAGTAGCCTAGCCTGGTGGGGTGGGGTGGGGTGGGTGTATGGCGCTGCGGTGGCCGCTGGTTTTGTCGGCTGCATAAGGCCCCAGAGGCCTGAGTCCAGGGCTGCGGTTGCCCCGCCACCACGCGGGCCCGACCTGACCGCCACCACCGCTAGCGGCTGCTGCGGCTGCTGGTGGCATCTTGGGCGGGTCCGACGGAGGTGTGACGGTGGGGGCGGGCCAGGGTGGTGCTAGGCTGCGGGAACACCGAACAACAGGAACAACGCGAGCAACACGAGCAACATGGACAACACGACCACACGGCGAGGCGTGGCGTGGCGTTGGTTCCCGAGGTTGTTTGGTTCACCCTGGCGGGGAGCAACCACTGGCCACCAGCCACCAGCAGCAGGGTCGGCAGCTGTGCGGGGTGGGGCCACCGTAGTAATGTCGGGTGGACGCTGGCGGTAAGGGAGGGTTAGTGGTGCCTTCAGAGAGCCAGCTTATTCAGGGCTTGTGTGTCTGTGGGTGGCTGCGCGGCTCTGCACGGCTCACGCGTACCTGCCAGTGGGCTGCGGAAGGCAGCTGGCTGCCGCGCTAGCACACTGAACACGCACCCGATGCGGGTCCACCCCGCACCCAACGCCGCGCCCGGATACCCAGATGTCCTAGCGCCCATATCCCCAGATGTCCTAGCGCCCATATCCCCAGATGTCCTAGCGCCCATATCCCCAGATGTCCTAGCGGCCATATCCCCAGATGTCCTAGCGGCCCACACCTCCCCGCGTATTTTCAGCCCGCGGGGCCCAACTGATCCGCACTTGGCCAGCGCCCAGTGCCACACCTCACCCGAGCGCATCCCGGCGGGGAGTTGGGCCTCTCGCCTGAGCCCCGAAACCAGCCTGGCCGTTGCTCCGGCCCTCCCTGCAGCCCGCGGCAGCCCCTCTCCCGCACACACCCCTTTTCCCTCCGCCCGCCTGTCTCCTCATCCACGCTCCCCTCCTTGCACTTCTTTCCGCCATCGCGTCTCTAAGCGTCCCCCTTCCGCCCGCTTCACGCTCCTGTACCCCCCACCCCCCCACCGCAGTTGGATATTCCGGTCCAACACCAACGCTACCCCGTCCGGCGTGGCCGTGGTGAAGGTGTATTGCCTCCCGGTGCCCAAGCGTGTGGGGGCGCAGCTCGCCACCTGCAACCCCGGCCGCATTGCGGAGGTCATGAAGCAGCTGATGGCCATTGACGCGGTGTCCAGGGAGTGCGGCTTCACGGTGAGGGGGTAGGATGAGATTGGGGATGCAGGGGGGGCAGGATGAGGTGGGGCGGGAAAGGAGGGGTTTGGGACGGGATACACGGCCTCCACCACGGCACGGCCTCCCATCCCTTCCCGCGCCCACCTCCGCCAACACTGACCCCTCTTCCCCTCCCCCACCCATAACCCGACGTCTGCAGGACCTAGTTCCGCGCATGTGGCTGGCGCCGGTGCTGGGAGTCGTACCCGGGGTCGGCTACCCCATCAACTGGTGAGACCGGGGGGTGTTTTTACGCAACGGGACAGGATAGTTGGCGCATGGTCGTCGGACACCAATTTTGTGGGCGCATGCTGGAGACGGGGGGGGGGTATAAACGAAATTCGCGAATCCACGGCCGACAACGTGGGGGGCATAAAAGAAATCTGCGAAAATCCACGGCCGATAAACCAAGGGCGATAACGATGGGGTTCCCAGACAGGCGTGCGCATCCATGTCGCCTGACCCACATCCTCCTCCCGGTGGCTCCCGCCGCCGGCGCTGCGACTGCCTCCGCCTCTGCCTCCACCGCTGCAACTGATCCCCTCCGTGCTTTCTCCGCCGTGGCGCTCTCTCCAGGTGGGGCTTATGGATGGAGTTCGTGGAGGGAATCAGTCTAGAGAACCTGCTCTACCGGGGCACGCCCAAACGGCTGTCGATGGAGACCATAGCGGACATCTTCAACAACCAGCTCAACAAGACGCGCCTCGTGCGCGGCGCCATCTTCGACCTGCTGACCAGCCAGTGCGATCGGCACGCTCAGAACCTGCTGGTGCAGGAGGACGGCAACATCAAGCTGATCGACAACGAGTCGTGTCTGCAGCACATGTGGCGCCAGTGCGGCTTCGACTCGGTGATGGTGCCCACTACGCAAAAGTGAGTGGGTGAGGCGTGAGGCGGGGGGGAGCGGGGCTAAGGGGCGGGCGTGTGTATATGTGTATGTGTGTGTGTTTGGGGGTATGTACAGGAGTGTAGACGGGGGAGGCTGGCGGCGGGGGGAGGGTGGACGGGAGGAGGCGTTGCTGTCGGGTTTTGGTTTGACCAGCACTCACACACGCTGTTGTCACCCACCCCCCGGCCAAACCGAAGGCTCCCACCCCCCCGTCGGCCGTGGATTCGCGGATTCTCTTTTCAAACCCCCCCTCCCCGTCCACCACCCACCCCCCACGCCCTTGTCCCCGCCCGCCTCTCAGGCAGGAGATTGTGCGCCTGGCCAATCACTTCGTCCTCAAGCTCCCCACCGCCACCGGCGGCGCTGGCCCCCCCCGCACCTACGCAGACCCGCAGCTGACCCTGGACTACCGCTGCCACCTGCCGGACGGCCGCGAGCAGATGGGCACGACCTTCCCGCCCGAAATCGACACCTGCTTGCGCCGCATCGCCGGAATGACCCCCAAACAGGTGCGGCAGCTGCAGACGCGAGGGTGCTACTTGCGGCGGGGGATCATTTAGGGAGTTAGGGTTTTAGGGTTCCATCGCAATGGCGGATAGGGAGCCACCCAGGGGAAGCCAGCACAGCTTCCAACGACGCAACCATGGCTGGGGTGCGGTAACTGACGCGGACGGCGGAACCTCGCCGGTCTGCATCCCAGTCGTGTGCTGTGGGCGCGTAGGGTGGTTCACTACCCTAGCCGTCGCCAGGGCTGCCGCAGTCGCCAGGGCTGCCACCGCAGTCGCCAGGGCTGCCGCCGCAGTCGCCAGGGCTGCCACCACAGTCGCCAGGGCTGCCAGCATAGCCGCATAATGCATAACCCGTCTTTCGAATGGCCCCTATTCCGCCCGCCCAGGTCCGCGCGTACTTCGACTTCCCGGACGTCCGCGTCGCCAACAACCTTCTCACGCGCGCCACAGGTGAGGCCCCGCCCCATCCCCGGCAGCGCCCCTCGCCCCATCCCCGGCAGCGCCCCTCGTCAGCCGGTGTAGGGGGGATGACTTCAGCCGGTGCAAATGGGGGTCGTGCGCCAAAAGGTGGTGGCGTGTGTCCACCGCGGGCGGGTGCGCCCTCCATCGCACAGCGGCCGCTGCCTGGCGGTGGGCAGGGCGGCACCAAGCGGGCGTGCGTCTCGCACGGGTCTGCGTTTCCGCTCCACACCACCGCCGCGCGCGGCACACCGCACCCTTCCCAAACCCTTCCACAGACGCCCACAACCTCCCGCAACCCTCCTCCTCGCTCCCACGGGTCTTCCTCGAAATCCTCCCCGCTAACCCTCGCAGACATGATCACGCGCGGCTTCGAGTGGGCTGCCAAGTACGGTCAGCCCCAGAACGCGGAGCCCAAGCGCTACCGCTTCCAGCCCAAGTGCTGCAAGGTGGAGGTGAACGGGTCCCTCTTCGCGTGTGCCCACCCCTGGGAGCCGGTCCGGGAGCTGCCGCTGGGCAACCCCATCACCGGCCGCGAGTGGGACAAGGACCGGCCCGACCCGGGCAGCTACCCGGGCGGCACCTTCCCGGAGGACGGGGAGTTGGGCGCTAATGGGCCTGGTGCCGGGGCACCGGCTGTTTCCACTGCCAGTGGTGATACTGTCGCCAGTGGTGATGGTGATGGTGGTGGGGCTGCTGCTGCTGCTGCTGCTAGCTTTGGAACTTTCAACATAGCCCGGCGCTGAGGTGTTGGTGGGACTGACGCCCTAGGCGGCAGCACGTGAGACAAAGCTCGTGGGTAGGCCAGCGGCCGCGTGGCACAGCCCCACGCCGCATCGGCGGCTGTGTGGGAGCTGGCCGCCCCTGGGGGGCGACCAAGGCCCCAAGCGGTGGCTGCCTGACCCCGCCTGCCCGGCCCAACCCACCCCATCTCATCCCATCCCACGGGGAGTACCACGCCTCAAGTGACGAACACGGCTTCCCACGCCACCTGGGGGACGTCCTGTGGGGATCTGCATCCAATGGCGGGGTGCTGCCGGCGGGAAGGCAAGAGCCGGGGATGGGACGAGGGGGGCTGCCGGGGCTGGTGTGGAGCCGTGAAGACCTACGAGTCGCAACCTAGGTAACAGCAAGAACATGCAGTACTTTGGGCGACACACTGCCAACAGCTTGCTGCGCCCCTAGCAATTTTACCGCCGGAGCGGTGCTGGAACGGTCACTTAAGATATAGGGAGGAGGAGAGGGAGCCAGGAGGTGAGAGAGCCAGGGATGGGTGCGGCGCGTAAAACAAAGTCGGGTTCACGCGGGTCCCGGCTCGGGTTGTGCCCTCTCCCCCAGCTAATGTTGTAGAGTACTGTAGCCATCCATTCGTGTTTGGGGGCTGAAGAGCGCTTTTGATGTCCAGGTTTTGGAGGGTTTGGGGCTGTGCGGCTCGCAACCTCCGTGGCTCGACCCGAAGCAACCAGAGTAGTTAGTTTTCGCGCATCTTCGGGGCCATGACTGGTGTGCAGTGAACTCTACAGCTGTTGTCGACATTCACAGCTGCGCAATTGGTTGATGCTCGTTTTTACACCTCGTACTTATGCTGACGGTTGGTTAAGCTGTGGCCTGGGGGACCGGTGGGAAACAACGGTTGATGCGTCGTACAGTTGGACGTACGAATCCAGCTCTGAGGGCCTGGGAGCCTCGATGGCACAGATGAACACAAGTGCCCGTGGATGTTCCGGGAGGGGACGGGGGGACAGGGGGGCGGAGGTTAAGGAGCCCAGGATGGGAGTGGAGATGGTGTGGGGGGGAGGGGTCGAGATGGTGGTTAATGGGAACTCGGGGGCGGTGATGACTTGCAGTGCCGCTCTCGGTGCGCAAGCAGCGTTGCGGCTCCAGGAAGGGCTGGCGCCTGTCGCCAAATGCCACTGAGGCGACCGGGTGCAGCCCGGTGTAGCGTTTACTGCCCACAGCCGTAATCCCAGCGCAACATAGTGGTATGTAGCTGTTGCCTTCGAAGCCCGTCAGGGGGTCATTTCGTCCCCCCCCCCTTTTCTGCCATTACAAGGTAGCAGCGCTTCCGACCCGTATCCTGTAGTCTCCCAAGCGCCGCCCCAGACCCGCTCTCGACAGCGCCAAAAAGCGTGAAATGTAGCAGGCCGCGGCAGAGCCTCGTTGTAACGGCGCGCGCGTCACTGACACAACTTCGCCGCCAGTGAACGGGCTAAACTGGGAATATGGTGGTGGCACATGTAATGGGTCTGCCAAACCTCCTCTACATCCTATACCAGATCTTGACAGGTTGGGAATGGGAGGGAGTGGGATTGTGTAGGTTCGACAGTCTGATAACGGTCTACGCACTAAGATGCATATGTTAAGAGGCTCGTTGGGAAGGGTCTCTTAGCCTATAGCTTGATGTGTTGCTTGGTACAGTCGTGGTGGAGGCTGTTGCGGGCGGGGACGGGTGGGTGAGGTGGAGACAAAGGTGGAGACCCTTGGGAAACCACACGGATTGCATGCACCCTAACGCATGCACCAGGAGGCATTGGGCGCACCGAAGGACTATCATGCGTCGTTTCATGCAGCGCATGTCGTTTCATGCATTACAATTGTATGGGAAGAGCAAGGGGAGGTGAACCGACTTCGTTCGTTGCGGGCATATGGTCGCCGTTGGCGCCGTAGACATTTACAGCTGCCCTAATGGATATGAAGGCAAAGGGTCCCGTACATTAGATTAACAGTATAATTTGGCTGAGCTGGGCGTTGGCCGAGATACCGGTAATCCTTGCCCGTATCTACACTTCGTGTCCAACAGTCAGTCGCAAACGGCAAACGTCACATGCCACGCCTTGCTTGATACCTCACCATTCCAAGGCTTTCAGAGACATAAGTTTACGGATATTGCAGCTGTTTCACTTGAGTGCATGCATAGCTGCTATTCCAATTTTGAACACCGTCAACTTGAACTTTAGCTCGCGCATTCCTGTATTGGTCGCTACCTACCAAGGCAATTTAAACATCCATACAACACCTGCTCATTTACTCCTGCGCTGCGGCGGTAGCCGGTGCGCTTGAAGTAGCGGCGCGGCGGGAGGGGCGGTGGGCCTCTACCCGCTCGCCTAGGTCAGCGAGATGAGCGACCTATTAGGGGCTGTGAAGGGCAAGAATACCATATATCAAGAACACGATGACGACGACGGTATTGATGACATCGAGGACCAGGTCGTGCCTCCACCTACAGATGCAGAGCGAGAAATGCAGGATTTTTTTAAACGGGTTGAGCAGGTCAAGATTGACCTGGCTGAGATCAGGGAGCTACAGAAGGAGGTCCTCAGCATGCACGAAAAGGGCAAGACAATCGTGAAGTCCAAGGAGATGCAGAAGCACCGCGAAATCATGCAGGTGTGAGACGTCAAAGTGAACCGAACATGGTGATGCAAAAGCGCCTAGCAGACGCTCAGCGCAGCTCGACACCGACTGAATGCCAACCTGACCGATGCGCATAGGCTTAGTACTAAGCATCCTCGCCACCCTATTCCCGCCATCACGATTTCTCCTGCATTCCAAGCCTCTCCAGCTAATTTTATCTCCTGCATTCCGTGGAGGCCCCCCTAACCCCCGCTTCCCTCACCTCCCAAGCCGAGTATCTCCGGCGCTTTGCCTTTGCAACCCTTCACCCCTCGCACGTACCCGCCTATCCAAACAGCCGGGGAAAATCCCCATGGGATGATGCTTAGAAGTGCACAAAAGCTACCTGTAACGAAGCAGCCACTTACCCGGCCACGGTCTCCTCCTTTTGACACAACCCACCCGCAGGAGAAGATCAACACTGTGAACAAAGTCGCGCACGCCATGAAGGCGAAAATCGAGGCGCTTGACAAGGAGAACGAGCTTGCCAAGAAGCGAAAGGGGCAGGGGGCAGGCACCGCCTCTGAGCGGACGCGCACCACCATCACAGCGGGGCTCAAAAAGAAGCTCAAGGACCACATGCAGGAGTTTTCGGAGCTGCGGTCGCGCATCCAGTCCGAGTACCGGGAAGTCGTCGAGCGGCGGGTTTACACGGTAACAGGTAATTGCAGTCCGAGGGGACCCACGGGAACAGGAGGGTTCCCCCAGGATAGCTGGAGCTTGATCAGTTTTATTGGGTAAAGCGAACGATTAGAGGTTCGGGCCGCTACCGCAGGGAGGCGGTGTGGCTCATCGGGTGGTGGTGGCGGCCACCAGCCAGGGTGCACCCGCCGGCCTCCTGGCACAACGTGTCCCCTATCATGTCCGCTGCTGGCCCCCTACCTGCGCCGTTGCCAGCGTGTCCTCTTCTCATTCGCTGCCCGGCGCTACCCCGCCCAGCTCTATCCGCCCAGCCCTATCCCGCCCCACCTGCACTCCTTCCTTCCGCCCTGACAGGCCAGCACGTAGCGGAGGAGGATATCGACGCCATGATCGAGAGTGGCGAGTCGGAAAACATCTTTCAGAAGGCGATCCTGGAGCAGGTGAGCAGGCGGCCCTGGCGCCAGGGAGGGACGTGGCAGCACGGTGCATGGCCCGGCGGTGCTGCTCAGATGCGTTGTCATCCGCCTATAGCACTCTGGTGTCGGGAGGGCGCCAGTTAGGCAACCTGCCCAGCTGAACGCAGGGCTTTAACGGATTGGGCGCGTTGCAGACAAAGCAAACTTCTTCATCGCTTCATTCCCACGGAGCTTGGTGCCGGAGGCAGTGGCAGCACCGTGTTGAACGGGGAGGGCATGCACTGAGCCCCGGCGGCCTGGAGCGGCGGCCTGGAGTCCCTTCACATGGGTGCCCCGTGGAAACCCCTTGCGGCGGCAGCCCGCACAAATCACCGTCCCACCTTGCTGATGCACCTGGTCCCCAAACACACCCCGGCGCTCAGCACCCCCCCCCGGCACCTTCCGTCCGTCCCCGCGTCCCTCGGGTTATCTGTCTTGCGATCCCTCCTACTGTGCTGACGTGGCGTCCAGGGCCGAGGTCGTGTGCTTGACACGCTAGCTGAGATCCAGGAGCGGCACCGCGCTGTGAAGGACCTGGAGCAGTCGCTCCTGGAGCTGCACCAGATCTTCCTGGACATGGCGGTGCTGGTGGAGGCGCAGGGGGAGATGCTGGACAACATAGAGAAGCAGGTGCGGCAGGGAATGGAAGGCAGGGAAGGGAAGGTGAGGGGAGGGCAAGCCCTTGGCTTGAACTAGACGGACGGCATGAACGAGGCGGCGGTTAGGCTTGGGAAGGGCCCTCCCTTCACCAGTTTACCGAGTCCCCAAAACCCTAAAACCCGCCCCTGGGCCTTCATCCTGCTCATCCGCGCAGGTTGCCCGCTCGGTGGACTACGTCAAGGGCGGCACTGAGGCGCTCCAGGACGCCAAGCAGCTGCAGAAGAACACGCGGAAGTGGATGTGCTGCGCCATCATGATCATGCTCATAGTGGCGCTGGTCATCGTGCTGGCGGTGGTGCGCCCGTGGCGGTACCTGCAGAAGTAGTAGTGCCCGCGCGGGGGCGAGTCGGTGGGCCAGGGCGGGTCCGGGGACGTGATGCCGCACCGCGAAGGCGGCGGCTGCGGGCAGCTAGAGAGGTTCTTGGGGCGAGAGGAGGGTCGCGCCTTAAGCAAGCAAGTCAGCTAGGAGGAAAGGACTCGCTTGTCGGCAACGTGGTTGCTGTTTATTGCTGTGTAGGTGGCGGCGGGGGCGGGGGGAGGCGGGCTGTCGTCGGAAGCGCAGGAGTTGTGTTGGGAGCGAGAATGCGAGTGCCGAAGGGAGCGGGTGTGTTTGTGTGTTTTTGCTTGGCATGGAGAGGGCGGGGCGCTAGCTACGTGCCCAGCAGGCACTTGCGTCGACGGCTGGCGCGACGGCGGCGGTGGGTGGCCGAGGAAAGCCCGTGGACCAGGAAGCCCAGTAGAAAAGCGGCGATGGGTGGCCGGCCCAGGTGCGGCGGGGGCAGTGCGGCCACGGCCGTCTGGCCGCAGCCCTCTCCTGTTGCAGTGGCGCCTCCCTGTTAAGTAGTATCGATGTCAAGAGCTATGCACCGGATTGACAGAAGAGCGATGACGGCCTTGGGCTGGGCGAGATCCCATTGATTTTTACACCGAGTGAGACGCGCGTTTACAAACCCCCCTCCCTGGCCTAGCGCCGCCCGCGCGCCTCGGCAGTGGGGTCCGCCGACCTATCCACCCGCCCGCTGGTGGCATACGGGGGGCTACGATACAGCGGCGAGCTTGGCCCCACCCGGGGCCGTGGGTCCGCATTTTTAGAGGACTTACACGCAGACCCCGTGTATGGGAGTGCCTTACCGATGTACCTTGCCTTGCATAGCCGATAGCACTAGCCTTATTAGAATTAGGATGACTGCGAACTAGTTAGGCCGTCCCAGTTGATTGGTAGGAAGGATGGCGCCTTCACCCAGACCCCCGTCGGCAGTTGATTGGTAGGAAGGATGGCGCCTTCACCCAGACCCCCCGTCGGCAGTTGATTGGTAGGAAGGATGGCGCCTTCACCCAGACCCCCCGTCGGCAGTTGATTGGTAGGAAGGATGGCGCCTGCACCAGTAACCCCCGGGCGCTAAGGACCTGGCGCCTGTCGCGAGCGATCGCTTCGGCAGTCGAGGCAAGGAGCCTATCTGTTGGGGCAGGCTGGGGTGTGCTGCGATGTGACAGCTGGGTGAAGGTCAGAGGCCGTAGGCAGACTGAAAGCAGGGTACGGGGGCCGAGGCTACAGGAGGAAGCATGGGCGGATGACGTATCGGCGTTGCGAGCTAGCCACAGCTGCTTTGTCGTTAGTGCCGCGTCTCGCTTTACTCGTTTTTTTACTCGAAGGAACCGCGATGGGCTGTGGATGGTCGGCGTCGGATGTGGCGGACAGGATGGAACGCTGGGGGGCAGCACGTGGCGCTGCAGCGGGTTGTTGCGGGGCCGGCAACCAGGAGGATGCATACCTGCCAGAAGTAGTTGGGCGCTGATGCTGGGGAGACTGTGGTGCCTCTGATGTGGCCTCCGCCAAATGCAGCTACCAGTGTGCGTGTGGGCTGCTATTCATTTCGGGCCTGGGACTCCCAAGCCGCGAAGCGGCTTTCCGGGCGCTGGTGCGCGCTGCGGGCGGCGGGGGCCAACCCTGTGGCCAAACGTGCCAGGCCGTCGGTAACTTGCCGTACAGTCACGTGCGAATACACACAAATGTGTGTTTCGAAACTGCAAACCGCTGGCCACCTCCCGGTCCTTTCCGAGCCCCCTACAGCATGCAGGCCGGCTCTGGATGGGGCAGCACCGCAGCGCCGCCAACACGAACATCTCGCTGCCGCAGCGCCCAACAGGGCGCCGCCGCCGATTGCTCTGACCGCCAGCCTTGCACATCGATAATGCTTGTTTGCGGGGCTACCGTAACTGGATCAGCAGCAGATTGGGCAAGCGTGCCAGCTAAGGCCTAAGTTCCGCCAACCGCTTCACCGCCCCCGCAGTTGTAGCTGCCGCAATCGCCTTGTGGTAATCCTATTACATTATTTGCTCTCTTCCACGCCCCACATACATCGACGCACAACGCGTCCTTCCGCTGACAGAACGCTCCTCCATCTCCTCCTTTTGTGCTAATCGCCAGCTGGCGCTGTACGTCGACAAAAGGCATGCGTACACGGCATGCGGCTGCTGGCGCCGTGCGGCCGTGTGCGGGCGTTACCGTTTGGGCCCACTAGTCCGCCCAATAATAACACCGCCCCTGCGGCCCCCGTTCAACGAGAGCCGCACCTCCTCCCCCCCCCCGCGCCAGAGTACTTCCTCTCCGCCACAGCACCACCACCCCTCCACCCGCGTCCACAATCGCGCCTCACCCCGAAACCACCACCCACCGTCATGCGCCCTCCCTACTCCCGCACTCCCCCTCCGCCGGCCGCCGCCGCTCCCGCCGCCGCCGCCGCATCCAGCACCTCCCCCGCCCCCGCCTCCCGCATCAGCTCCGCCAGCAGCACCTCCCGCTGCTCCGGCCCCTGTCCCGCCTCGAACCAGCACCAGTGCGGCACGCTCACCACCACCCAGCCGCGAGCCTCCAGGCAGCGGCGGCGGTAGAGCGTCATGCTCAGCGGCTGTCGCGTGTTGGCGGTGAAGTGCGCGGGACCATCGGCCTCAACTGCCACACGCAGCAGCCGCGTGCGCGGACGGTGGGGCGGCGGCAGTGATGACGATGGTGGCGCAGCGACTGCGGCGGTGGCGGCGACGACGGTGGCCTCGACGCGGGCGGCGTCAGACGAGGCAGCAGCAGCAGTGGACTCCCGCGCCGACCCCGACCTCGTCGCGGCCTTCTCCACCTCTGTCCGCCCGTCCCCCCGTCGGTCGTGCAGGGCCACCTCCATCTCCACAGCGATATCGATGGAAAACAGCCCGTCGTCGGTCAGCAGCTGGGCGCCGCCGCACGCGTGCCGTACGTGGTGGGCGAGGGGGCGGGAGGAGGTGGGAGGCAGGCGCAGGAGGTGAGTGCGGCACGAGGGGGGAGGTCAACGGGTGGGCGGTTGGGCCCTAGCAACGAGGTATGCTGGAGATATGATCGCGTGGATGCTGGGGCGCTGTGTGTATGTGTATATGTGTGTGTGTGTGTGTTTGTGTGTGTATCTCTCTCTCGAGGAAGCCGTCTTGGCATGACACAGTAACCGAGGGGCGGCGGGGGCATAACCGGGAACCTGTATCGGCGAACCTCCCTCTTCTACTTCCCATCTCATTTCCCCGGTTTTGGGTTTGGGGTTTTTGGTTTTGGATTTGGGTTTATCCCCACCACCTCCCGAAGCCTATCCCCCCTCCTCTCCCACCAACTACATTACCCCAGTCGAGTTACCGGTTTTTTACTTGTAACCCCTCGTCGCCCTCCCCCCCCTCGCCACGGCGCACGGTTTTTTCCTTTTAACCCCGCCACGGCGCACCTCTATGTCGTGTGGTACACCCAGCCTCTTCAGCGCCCGCGACACGTCCCGCTGGAAGGCCGACACCTGCGCCCGAGTGGCGCTGTTGGAGCGCCACACCGCGGCGCCTCGGCGGAGCAGTCCCGGGGGTCCGGGGGGCAGCGCGGCAGCTGGGTGGTCCAGCTGCACATGGAGGTAAGCCTGCGGGGGGGGGAGAGGGCGCGATGAGGGAGGGGGAGGGTGCAAGTAAAGAACCGGTAACTCGACTGGGGTATGTAGTTGGTGCGTGGGGGGGGGGGCGCGATGAGGGAGGGGAGGGAGGGGGAGGGCGCGATGAGGGAGGGGAGGTAAGGAGGGAGGGGAGGGCGCGAGGAGGGAGAGAAGGGAAGGATGGAGGCGAGGGGAGGGGAGGGGAGGGGAGGGGAGGGGAGGGGAGGGGAGGGGAGGGGAGGGGAGGGGAGGGGAGGGGAGGGGAGGGGAGGGGAGGGGAGGGGAGGGGAGGGAGGGAGCGGGTTTGCGAGGGAGCTCCAAGTGTGGGGTCCCAGGAGATCGGGGAGGCCACGTGCTTAAGGACCAGGCGGCAGAGAAGCAGGAGCAGTCGGGGCGTCAGCCGGTCGGGAACGGGAACGGGAACGGGAAGCAACCCGGGTGCGGAGTTGCGTAGTAGCGGTTTTGGGCCACCACCACCACCACTGCCACCGCCCCTCGCCACCACCACCATCGGCCCTACCACCCCCACTACCACCCCCACCACCACCGCCGCCACCACCACCGTCACCACCACCACCAACGCCACCCCTCCCCCCAGCACCCCCGCCCCCACTCACTTGGAACACCTGCGTAAGCGCCTCCGCTGGCAGCTCCTCCATCCCCCCCTGCGCCTCCACCACCGCCCCCAGCAGCTCCATCAGCTGCCCCCACAGCCTTGGGCTGCACCCCCCCACCAGGCTCAGACCCCACGCCAGGTTGCAGACGTGCTGCGCCGTCAGCGGCCACCCAGACGGAGGAGACCCCCCCACCGCCGCCCCCGCCGCCGCCTCTCTCCTCGACGTTGACACGCCGGGCTCCGCCGCGGCGGCGGCGGTCAGGGCCGCGTCCTGCGACGCTTCCTGCGACCCGCCGCCGCCGCCGCCGCCGCCGCGGCACTGGCCGCTGCGGAAGCACGCCGTCACTCGCTGCGCCGCCGCTTCCAACAGCGCCGGGTAGCGCCAGCCGAAGACGCCGGCGGCGCAGCACACATTGGCGAGGTGCTGCATGGACAGCCCGCCGCCGCCGCCGCCGCCACCGCCGCCGCCGCCGCCGCCGCCGCCGCCGCCGCCGCCGCCGCCGCCCCCGGCGGGTGGCGACATGTGCGACACGGCTCGCGCCACGAGGCCGTCGAACAGGGCGCGGTGCGCGTGAGTCAGCCTGCCGTACGCCCACGCCAGGTTGGCCACGTGCTGCGGCAGCAGGCTGGGCAGGCGGTGTGCGGCGATGTGCTCGGCGACGGCGTCCATGACCCGCGGGTCGTAGAAGGCCAGCCGCGCCGCGCCCCACACGCTGTTGCTGATCTCCTGCTCGTTGAACTCCGTCACGCGGCGCTCCAGAATGGGCAGCAGCGAGCCGCACAGCGCCGACGCCGGCTGCTCCAAGGTGCCGTACGCCCACAGCAGGTTGCCCACGTGCTGCGGCCGCAACGACCTGTGCAGTACGGCATGCGCGAAACGGTTTTTTTTAACGAGAACAACGACAGACCACGTCGATCCAATGGGTCATTCACTTTCGCAAATTTCGGTGGGTGGCGCAAACCGCGACGGCCGTACAATTTCCGATCGCATTACGTTCCCCGCCGCCGCCGCCGCCGCCGCCTCACGTGCTCATCTGCGACTCCTCGGTCGACAGCCGCCCCACCACCTCCGCCTCCACCGCCGCCAGCGTCCCCCCGCCCCCGCCGCCGTGTTGCAGGGTTGCCAGGGCCCACACGGTGTTGGCCACGTGCTGCCAGCTGTAGCCGGGCAGCTGGGACGACAGGTGGCTGCAGACCTGGCGTTAGGACGGGCGGGTGAGCGGGCGATCAGTGAGGGGGCAAACACGCGTGGGGCGGGTGTGAGAAGGAAGACCCGTGTGTCGGGCGAGGCGAGTGGGGCGGGTGAGTGGGTGGACGGGCACACACACACACACCGGTCCAATTCCACAAACTCCTGGCGTCCATCCGGTTGGTTACACCAAACGTCTCCCTCCGAGTTTCCGCGGCAGTGTCGTACATTATGACGCCCATACACACACACTCTTAAGACACGCGTATCGAAACCCACCTGGCGCAGGTATTCCGCCCCCGGTTGAGCCCCCAGTGTGGCGAACGCCCAAATCGCGTTGGACACCGACTGGCTGGCCCAGTGGCTACTGCCGCCGCCGCCCTGCGCCATCTGCCTGGCGGCCTGGCTGGCGGCTGCCCGCAGCAGCGCGTCGTGTCGGTAGCCCAGCTTGGCAGTCGCCCAGAGCAGGTTGGACAGGTTCTGGGCGGAGTAGGACTGCGGGAGGGGGGTTACACAAAACACGGGTGAAACTGGGGGTCACATAAAACACGGGTAAAACTGGGGATTACATAAAACACAGGTAACACACGGGTAACTCGATATGGGAGGTGTAGCGGGAGGGGGGGTGAGGGGCGGGAGAGAGGGCCCGGGCGGCGGGGTGGGGGTTACAAAGAAAGAACCGGGGCGGGACGGAGGGGGTGTCGGGATGCTGCGGGATGTCCAGATGAAGGGCCCTGACACGAACTAAATGCCGTACACTGTTACTGCCCCTGACTCCGACACCGAACCCGACACCGACACCGACCCCACCTGCAGCCCCGCCAGCGCCTGCTCGCAGCACTCCCCTAGGAGGCTGTCCGGCATAAGGCCCTCGACGTTCCCGCCGCCTCTGCCGCCTCCCCCTCCTCCCGGTGGGCCGCCCAGCCCCAGCGTGGCCGCAGCCCACACCAGGTTGGCCACGTTCTGGGGATTGAACTCGTGGATGCGCCTCAGCGCCTGTATGCGTGTAGCCAGGCGCAGGTGCAGGCAGGGGGCAAAGGAACAAAGCGCTAATCTTAAAGCGCTAAAAGCACCGAGGTGGGGGGGTGGAGAAGGCGATTGATGAAGCGGCGAGGGGGCAACGGTGGTCTGTGGCGAAACATGGTGTTGCTAAGTGACCGGACGGGGCCCGAGAGGACAACAGTCTAGACCGCGCATGAGCCGAGCCCCGCCCCTGGCCCTGCCGCTGCCCCCACCTGCCCGCACCCTGCTGCCCACCCCCCCCGCCCCCTACACAAAACACACACACCCCACCACCACCACCACCACCACCACCACCACCACCACCACCACCACCACCACCACCACCACCACCACCACCACCACCACCACCACCTGCTCGAAGATGGCCGCCTGCAGCTGGTCGTTGCGGTGGTTGAGGTGCGCCAGGGCCCATAGGGTGTTGGTCAGAGCCTTAGGGGGGAGGGAGGTACCGGTAGTGGGGAGGAGGGGAGGTTGCGGAGGGGGGGACTGAAGTCTCCGGGAGGAAAATGAGTGGCGCGAGTGGGACATATAAGGGGTGCAGCAGCGCGGCAGGGAGGGAGGGAGGGAGGGAGGGACGGAGCGGTGTATGTTCGGTCAACGTGTGCAACTCGCAACGCCGCTGCACGTGCTGCGCCCACCCACCATCGCAACCGACACAAACCACTGGTCTACCTTTTGGTCTGAAACCCACTGTAACCGTTACAACAACAAACCACTATAACCACCGCCCCTCGTGCAGGTGCCCCGTGCGCCCACCTGCGCCGCGAACTCGCCGATCTTTGGCAGCGACCCACGGGCCACCTCGTCCAGCCAGCGGCCCCCCGGGCTCCACCCCAGCTTGGCCAGCCCCAGCAGTGTGTTGGAGACGTTCTGCGGCAGCGCTTCGGGAAGCACCTCCAGCAGCCGCTCGGCCAGGTCGCGCAGCAGCGGCTCGCCGGGGTTGTAGTCTGACACGGCGGGCGTTACAGAAAACATTTCGGTTACTCGACGTGGGGGGTAGCGAGAACCGAGAAGACCCGGATACATGACATTGAGAAACGGAGGGCAGAAACTAACGCGCGACAGGGCAGCGGGTTTCGAGGAGGACCCGTGGATGCGAGGAAAACCCGTGCAGGGGGGGGGGGTAAAGAGAATCCGCGTGCAGGGGGGAGGGGCGCGGGTGCATAAGCGGCGACGGAGGAAGGGGGCCAGGGATGGTGGTGGTGGTGGTGTCGAGGGTGCTGAGTCAGTGGTTTCGGCTATCGCGTAGCTCTTCCGAGGGCTGTCGGTCTCAGGCGCTGGGTGACCCCACGATGCCCTGTGTTTTTACGCGCCATGGACCGGGACAGCCACAAGCACACGGACGTCGGGTTGGTCCGCAACGCCCTGCTGTCGGTTGCTTTGTTGCCGCGTTTCCATTCACTGCCCCTCCCCCCCCGTCTCCTCAACCAAGTCCTCCAGCATGTATCTCCAACCGTATGTCCCAAACGGTGCTTCCTTCATGCACGGGTTTTCCTCGCAACCCCCGCCCCCCGCCTTCGTTTCGTATGTCGTGTAATCGTGCCTTCTCGCCACACGTCCTTCTGTTACGTGTAGTCGTGCCTTCTCGCCATATGCCTTTCTGTTACGTGTAGTCGTGCTTTCTCGCCACACGTCCTTCTGTGTCGTGTAACCGTGCTTTCTCGCCACACACACATACACACACGCCGCACCCGGGGACCCCCGGGGTCCCCACCTACCCAGTGTCCCCAGGGCCCACAGCGTGTTTCCCACGTGCTGCGGCGAGAAGCCCGACACGGTGGCGGCTGCCCGCGTGCACAGGCCAGCCAGCAGCCCCCCCCCGCCACCGCCGTCGCCGTCTCCCCGCCGCCCCCGGACCGCCCCGGGCCTGTGCCCCAGCTTGGCCAGCGCCCACAAGCAGTTGGACACATTGCGGGCGGTGAAGGAGGGCAGCTGCTTCTCTGCGCCGTACAGTACGGCGGGATGCCGGGGTGGGTCGGGGGGGGGGCGGTGGGGGTGAGGTGGCCGGCACGTGCGGTGTTGGGGGGGGTGATGAGGCGGGGGGGAGGAGGCGCCGTGCCGGGCCGGGCCGTTGCCGACGTGAGCTTTGTTCTAATTGACACCGTGCAGAGGGCTCCCTGGAGCGGTGGCTGGCCCCCATTCCCTGGCCGTCAAGGTTCCAAATCCTCTAAACGTGCCAAACCCGAAACACCCGCCCAAACCCCCCGAACCCCAAAATCCCGGACTTTGGCACTCCGCAACCCCCGCCCCCCGCCATGCATCCTCCGCCTCACCCGCCAGCCTCTCCAGCGCCGCGAACTGCGGGTCGGTCGTCAGCTGCCGCGCCGCGCTGCCGCCCGCCGCCAGGCCGGAGGAGCCCAGTCGGTGCAGCGCCGCCGCCACATTGACAGCCTCGAACTGCCAGCCGCGCTCCCGGACCACCTGTGTGAGTTGTTGTTGTTGTTGAAACGGTTACAGTGGGTTCCAGACCAAGAGGTAGAACCATCGGGCACATCTGTGTGTTTTAAAAATGCTTTTCTGTAACCCCTATGTGTGTATGGGGGTTACAATAAAATAACCGGTAACGCGATTGGGGAAATGTAGCGGGTGCATGGGGGGAAGGAGGGGGGGAGGAAGGTTGCGAGGAACGCCCGTGAACGAAACAAAACAACTTGTTTGGGGCGGGGGGAAGAGGGGGAGGGACGGCAGGGGGAAAACGGCGGCAGGGGCGACACCTAACACCATGGGTCGGATATAATGATGCCGCGGAATGGCGACATCGTGGTGGTGGGGGGTGGGGTGGGGTGGTGGGGGTGGTGATGGTGTGGTGCGGGGATGGTGGTGGGGTGGTGGTGGTGGTGGTAATGGCGGTGGTGGTGTGGCGGTGGGGTGGGGATGGTCGGGTGGTGGTGGTGGTGGTGGCACGGTAGGTGGCACGATGGGCGTCAAGGGCGTGCGGGCTTTCGGCGTCAGAAGCGGAAGCGCCCCCGCGAATGCACCTGAGAGTACGTGACAAGCGAATCACCTGTACGACACACACACGCCAGGCCACACTCGCCCCTTTGAACACGAGCTCACGTCCTTGGCACGCGAGCCGCCCGACCCCCCCGGGCGAACCTGCAGGATGTCCTTGCAGTTGGCGCCGGCGCTGCGGATGGCCTGGTTGATGCGAATGCTGTCGGCGCTGCACGGGGCGCTGCCGTCACCACCGTCAGCACCGCCGCCGCCGCCGCCGCCGGGCCCCGAGCCCCGGGGGACGCCGCGCGCGCGATCCATGTCCCCTTCCCCACGGCCGCCGCCGAAGCGACCCGCGGGTCGCTCATCTCGACGGGGCCCTTGCTGCTGTTCGCCCCTGTACCGATTCCCCTCGCCGGCGGCGGCAGCGGCAGCGGCAGCGGCAGCGGCAGCGCCGTCGCGCCCCGGGGGGGCCGTCGCGTGGCCGTTATCACGTGCGATGCCGTACGACGGCCGTGCGTGCTCGGCGGCGCCGCGGAGCCTGTCGCCGGCGGCGCCGCCGCCGCCATCCCGGCCGCCGCTGTCGCCGGTTATCGGCACCACCGTCGACATTCGCGCGGCCGTACGGAGCCAGCGAGAGAACGGGCTCTGAAGCTCCCCCATCGGCAGCGTCAGCGGATGCACCAGGTACGGCAGACCATGGCCGGGGCCGCCGCCGGGGCCGCCGCCGCCGGGACCACCGCCGCCGGGACCACCGCCGCCGGGACCATCGCCGCCGGGACCACCGCCGCCGGGACCACCGCCGCCGGGACCACCGCCGCCGGGACCACCGCCGCCGGGGCCGCCGCCGCCATAGTTGCCGTGGCGGCGCCCGTCGCGGGCGGCATCCTCAGCGGCCCCCCGGGCGTTCACACGCGGCGATCGGACCCGCTCCCGCTCCCTGAACCGATCTCTGTCCATATAACCGCGCACATCTCGGTCCAGATCTCTGTCCTGACCCCTGGGCATACCTCTGACCAGATCGCTTTGCTCATGGCCGCCCACCAAATCCCTGCCCCAGCCCCGCTCCCGCTCCCGCTGCCGCTCCCGCTCCTGCTGCCGCAGCCCGTCTGGCAGCTCCAGCTGGCTCCGAAACCACCCCTCGCCGCCCCTGCCACCGGGGGAGTGGGAGCCCCACGTGGTGTCCTCCCTGGAGCGACCGGAGGGCAGGACGCGCGTCTGCTCCAGCTGCTCCGACCGGCCCGGGAGCCTATCGTACAGTTCTCGTACCTCCCGCGGGCACGCAGACTCCGCAACACCACCACCGCCGCCGCCTCCCACCGAAACCCCTCTCGGCTCGGCCGTCGTCGGCGGCGGCCGCGGGGACGCCCGCTGCCGCCTCGATGGCTCCTCCCTCCGCGCGATGGACGACTCCTCCGGCTGTGTACGTGTTTCACCGAGGGCCCGCACGAGGCCAGCACCACCGTCGACGCCCCGTACGGCGCGTGGATCCATGCGGTCGTACAGATCCGCAGCATCCGCATCGCCGCGCCGCCGGTCGCGCGCCTCGTCACCGGGTGGCGGCGGCCTGGTGCCAGGAGGGTCCCAGGCGCCACGGCCGCCGCTGCTGCGGCCGCCGGCGGCGGCGGCGGCGGCGGGCTGACTCCAGTCCCGCCCTGCCCCCTCCTCGACCGCATGCCGCCGACTACTGATCGGGTCGTGAGAAACAACACGTCGCGCGTCCGCCTCGGCGGCGGCGGCGCGTCCGCGCCCACGACCCACGTCATCTCCACCATCACCGGCACCACCACCACCATCGCCGCCACGGCCACCACCACCACCAGCAGCCGACATAGCTACTCCCCGCTCGAGTTGGGAGCGTCCGTCTCCCTGCCGCTCCTCCCACTGCCGCTGCTCCGCCGACCGCTGCCGCTCGAGCCCCGCCTGCCAGTGGTCCTGGTCTCGTTGCTGCTCCCGGTCACAACACCGACCGCGGTCTCCCTCGCGGTCCGTGTCGCGGTACCAGCCGCGAGGCGCCAGGAAGACCTCGCGGACCTGCTTGAGCTGGGGCTGCGTCTGACGTCGCCCCTCTTCCTCCTGCTGCTGCTGCTGTTGCTGCTGCTGTTGCTGTTGCTGTTGCTGCTGCTGCTGTTGCTGCTGCTGCTGTTGCTGCTGCTGTTGCTGCTGCTGCTGTTGCTGCTGCTGTTGCTGCTGCCGCTGCCTCTGGCGGCGCCCCACCTCCTCCTCCTCCTGCTGTTGCTGCTGCTCCTGCTGTTGCCGCTGCTGCTGCTGCTGCTGCTGCTGCTGCTGCTGCTGTCGGCCGTCCTCGCGCCGCCACCCAGGCGACACGCTCCTCCGCACCCAGACGCCGCTAGCCCCTGCGCCATCACGCCGCCGCTCCAATGGCGCCGTACGCATGAGGTCATCGTCCCCACGACGGTCCGCCGTGGTGTCACCGGCCCCTGCGCCACTAGCAGGTGCCGGGCAGCTAGCGACAGCCGCCCGGCCTCTAAGCTCCAGGAGGGCCGCGACCTCCTCCACTTCGGGTCCCCGAGACCGCGACCGCTTCGGCGTCGGCCTCCGCCAATCGAATGGTGGCGGCTGGTTGACACCTGCGGCCGCCGCCGCCTGCGGTGACCGCAGCACCGGCGGCAGCAGCGGCGGCGGCGGCGAAGAGTGACGCGGCGGCGCAGCCGCTGCCAGCGCTCTCGCACGTGGCGCTTCCGCTGCCGCGACTGCGACATCTGGCGCGGCCCTGGTGGCGCTTCCGCCGCCGCCCCTGGAGCCGCGCCCTGGAGTCATGCGGTGTGGGGCCGCAGCTGACGTGTACGAAAGCGGCCCAGGCGGCGGGGGCTTCGCGGCGACGGCAGAGCCACGTCGCCGTTCGCCGGAGCCGCCGCCAGCCTGACCCGCCGTACGAACCGCCGCCGCCGCCGCCGCCGCCTCGACGGCGTCATCAGCGACCCGGCGCCTGGTGGGGCTCCGACCCAGATCCAGATCCAGATCTGGTTCCAGCAGCCCGCGCTCCCGCCCCGATAGCGACCCGGCTGCACGCCTCGGCACGTCCCGGTGCACGGGCTCGCCCTCCAGCTCCCGGCCCCGGTCCCGCTCTCGCTCCCGCTCTCGCTGCCAGCGCCGCAGCCCATCTCGCTCATCCCACTCGGGAGCCCGAGGCTGCTGGTGTGCAGCCCCAGCCACATCGCACCGGACGCTACGCATAGGCTCCAGGGAACGCCCCGTGCGCCAGTGCCTCGTGTCGCTGCCGCGATTTAAGCTAGGGCTGCGCCTGGGGCTGCGCCTGGGGCTGCGCCTGGGGCTGCGCCTGGGGCTGCGCCTGGGGCTGCGCCTGGTGGCCATGGCGGCGGGCGGGTGGTGGTGAGGCGGGTAGTGCGGGCCCCGCTGGCCGGCACTGTCCCTCCCGTGCTGGTCCTCAAAGGCCTCGGAAGGCCGCTCGCAGGAGCCCAGAATCCAGCCGCCGAGCCTCTCGTCCCGCCTCTCGTCCCGCCTCTCATCCCGCCTCTCGTCCCACCTGTTGTCCCGCCTCGCATCCCGCCCTCTGCCACCATCGGCTCCGCTCGCATCTTGCGCCCGGCTCGAGAAACCCGCTGCGGCATCTGGGTCGGCCAGCCGCTGCTGCCGGGGTGGAGCTTGCAGCAACTGCTGCTGCTGACGTGGCGGCGGTGGTGAGGTGGTGGGCACCAGCAGCTGCTCGGATCGCCGTGGTGGTGATGGTTGCTGGTCATCGTCATCTTCGCGCCGACACGCAAAGCTCCCACCCTCCGCAGCGCCTCCCTTCACAGCCCCAGCTGCCCGGTGAGCATCTTCCCAACCTGCCGGTCGTGTCGTCGCCGCCGCCGCTGCCGCTGCCGCCGCCGCCGCCGCCGCCGTCATTGCAGCCGAGGCAGGATCAGGAACAGCCGGCGCCGCTGCCGTACCAGTCGGCATCTCAGACGCCGCGTCCTGCTGCTGCTGCTGTTGCTGCTGCTGCGCCGTACCCGCCGTCGGCGCCGGTTCCGGAGCCGCCTGGGCCGACCCGTGGGTCGTCGTCGCCACCGCCGCCACCACATCCGACAGCTCGCGCAGCACGTGCTGCAGCGCCGCCGCGACGTACGCTGTGTGCGACGGGGGTAGGAGCGGCGCGGGCCCGTGAGTGTGCGCGGCGGGGGCCCGTGAGGGCGAGTGGCGGAGGCCCGTGAGGGTGAGTGGCGCCGGGGGCTCTGGAGTCCTCCCCGGACCCCACCGCTGTCTCCTGCCCTCGCCGTCCGCGCCGTCACTCGCTACCCCATCTTCAGCGCCGCTGCCCACCCCAGCAGCTGGTCCTAGGGCCGGTGGTGCTGCCCCTGCCGCTCCCGCCCGTGGGCCAACCGGTGAAAGGGCCTGAGGTGAGGTTCCCCTGTCTGCCTTCACGTAAGCCGGTGCTGCCGCACCCGGCCTTGCCGCTGCTGGCGCTACTGGTGCTGTTGGCGGTGCGGCTCGGGCAGCCAGTGCCGGTGATGGCGGTGATATAGGGCCCAGAAACGGGTGCTCCAGGAAAGGCTCGTCTTTAACTGCCTTGGCGCCGCCCGCTACATCTGCTACATCTGCTGCTGCTGCCACTGCTGCTGCTGCCGCTGCCACTGCCGATCCATCGGCAGCTGCCGTCGCCGCGTGCGGACGCGCTTCGACCTTGCACACAGCAACCGCGCCGCAGCCGCCATCGCCGCCATCCGCAGCTTGCGCGACGCGGAGGTGCTTGGGCCGCTGCTGACCCCCTCCCGGTCCTGCATCTGCACCGCTTGGCCGCGACCGTTTGCGGCCGCTGTCCGTAAGCCCGCCAGCATCACCAACAGCTGCAGGGGATAGGCCAGGTAGCCGCTGCTGCTCCCGCTGCTGCTGCTGCTCCCGCTGCTGCTGCTGCTCCCGCTGCTGCTGCTGCTGCTGCTGCTGCTCCCTCGGCCGCAGCGGTTGCGACACACCGCCGCGCTCCGCCGCCGCCGCCGCCGCCGCCGCCGCCGCCGCCACCGCCGCCGCCGGCGCGTCCCTCATGGCCGTATCCGCCGCCGCCGCACCGAAGCCCTGTCGACCGCGTGCGTCGTCCTGGTAGGCTGATGCCGCCGCCGGGTCCGTCATAGCCGCCGCCTGGGCCCCAGACATCGCGCCCCGCAGCTCTGTACCGTCGCCGCCTCCAACAGACGCCTTATGAGCGGCAGGCGGCGCCAGCACATGCACAGCCGCAACGACATCCGCGTCCTGCAAGTCACACGGCGGCAGGCGTTCCGTACGGCCTAGGCCTAGGCCCAACAGGTGCGGACTATTGCCTCGATCGCCACCGCGCCAGCTGTAGCTCCCGTCGCCTCTGCGGTCGGGCTCCCGCTGCGGCCGCTCCTCGCGCACCACCCGCTCCCTCTCCCACGTCTGCTCCTCCCGCTTTGGGGCCGGTTCCCTCTCCCGTGGCCGCCCTGTCGGCCGCAGGTCGCCGCCGCCGCTGCCGCCAGCGCTGCGCTGATGCTGGTGCTGCCGCTGATGCTGGTGCTCGTCGTCGTCGTCGTCATCGCCGCGAACAACGCTAGCCAACTGAAAAGGCGCCCTCGACAGCCTCGGTGCGCGGTGCAGCGGTGCTGCAGCCCCCACTGCTGGGGACTCG
This sequence comes from Yamagishiella unicocca, assembly GCA_003116995.1. Taxonomy (NCBI): domain Eukaryota; kingdom Viridiplantae; phylum Chlorophyta; class Chlorophyceae; order Chlamydomonadales; family Volvocaceae; genus Yamagishiella; species Yamagishiella unicocca. Next base: position 731,178 of record BDSL01000041.1, read on the forward strand.
TCGTCAGAGCGGCGGGTAGCCACCTGGTCAGCAGCCGGCGGGTAGAGCCGGAGCGCCGCACTGTCAAACACGGGAATCCGCTGCCGGGCCCGCCGCTGCGGCTGGAGGTTCCCTTCAGCAGGGCTTCCAGGGGCAGTCGTACGCTGCCGTACAGCTCTGCTGCCGTCGGATTTACCTGCGCGGGCTGGATCCTGGTCCGGGCTCCAAGTGCCCCCTAGGCGCAGCAGGGCGGCATCGTGTGCGACCACGTCGCCGCCGCCGCCGCCGCCGCCGCCACTGCTCCGCCGCTTGCGGCCGCCAGTGGCCGCTGCGGCCACTACCGGCGCCCCGGTGCCTGCTGGAGACCGGACTCCCTCCCCTCTACCCGAACCCAAATCCTCGCCCCGATGTTGACGCCAGCCGCCTGTAGTGCTTGGGCTGCGGGCCCCGCCACCACTGCCGTCCCGGCCTCGCTGCCGCGCCTGTTCCTCTGGCCGGCGCGGGGCAAAGCCCTGCCGCAGCTCCTGTTGCTGCTGTTGCTGCTGCTGCTGCTGCCTCCGGTCCTCAGGCACCTCGCAGCGGCGCTGGGGAGACGGCGGCTGCGGTACCGGAGGTGCCTCCCTGGAGTACCGCCACTCACTCTGCGGCTGCCGCCGCTGCTGCCGCTGGTCGCTCCACTGCCCGCTCGGCGGCTCCCGCCTCTCGCGATTGTTCCGGAGCTGGTAACTGCCACCTGGGTCCAGGGAGGTTCCCCGTCGCTGACCGTATCCGGAGCTGCTGCTGCTGATGCCGCGTTCCAGCCCCCGCCGGGAGCTCTCCGGCGCATCGTCAGCAGCGCGGGGCCGCTCCCGGAGCCGCGCCGCCTCCTCGCGCCCCCCAGCCCCCCCCTCCCGAGGGCGCCAGAACCACTCCCGCTCCTCCCCTTGCGCGGCCGCGCCGCTCCCGCCGGCGGGGCTTACAGGCGGCGGCTGTTTTGCACGGCGCCTGGAGCCGCCTTGGTCGTCTAATGCCTCCGCATCCCCACCCACAGTCCTGTTCATCTCTTGCGCCTGCTGCTGCTGCCGCTGCCGCTGCCGCTGCTGTTGCTGTTGCTGTTGCTGCTGCTGTTGCTGCTGCGCTGGCGGCGGCGGCGGCGTTGTTCGCTGCTGCTCCCGCTGCAGCTGTCGCTGCTTCCCACCGCCCTCCCATGCCGGTGAACGAACCCGTTCTTCGGCGCGGCTCGCGCGCGGCAGCTGCGCCGACGACCCGCGGGTCGCGCCGCTACCGTAGCGCTCCTCCGATGCGGCCACCGCCGCAGGTCTTGCTGCTGGCGACGTCCTACGGAGAGGTTGCTGCTTCTGCGGCGACGGCGGCGCCTGGCGGGGTTCAGGAGGAGGTGCGTGCGGGACGTTTTGTGTTGCCCCTAGGTTTGCGCCTTCACCTCGGCGAGCACCGCCGCGAGGTCGGCGACTGAGTGCAGCAGTAGCAGCAGCAGCAGCAGCGGCAGCAGCAGCAGCGGCAGCAGCTGCGTCTGAGTCGTCTCCTTCACGGGCCCCGCCGCCGGCACGCCCAGCCGCAGCACCTGAACTCACTGCTATCAGCGGGGCGGGGACGTCCCCGCCCCGGACAGCCTTGCCGCCGTCGAACGGAGCGGGGCAGGCTTCGATACCCGGCAGGTGCTCGTCTCGCCAGCGGCCGCTGTTCGGTTCCTGCTGACCCAGGACGGAGCGTTGATGGGTCGCAGCCAGCTGCAGCCGCCGCTCGGTCGCGGCCTCTAAGCTGCGAGCCGCCATGGCGCTGCCGCCGTCGCTGCCGCCGCCGCCGCCGCCAGGAGAGGGCTCGCCATGTCGGCTACAGCCACGCCGCCGCATGTGAGGCGGCAGTAGCACCTGGTGCTGCCGGCCGGTCGGCAGATCGTAGTCGTCGGGCTCGGTGTTGTCGGTGTTGCGCGGCGCCAGCGGCGGCAGGACCAGACACGCGCGGTCGGTGGCGGCGACGGTGGCGCTAGGCGAGGGTGCATCCGCGTTGGGTGGGTGGTCGCCGCCGCCGGCGCCGCCGCCGCTGCGGCAATCGACGTCATCGTCGCCGCCACCTTCGCGGAGCGCCGCGGCGGCGTCGCCGCGTCGCCGGTGCGGCAGGCTCGGGCTTGGTGTGGCACCGTGGCGGCCATCTGGGTCGGGCAGGGCGGATGCGGCCCTGGCTGTGGCGGCAGCAAGAGGACGGTGGTGGATGGTGGTGGGTTGGGCAGACGAAGGGCGTGCGCCTGAGAGGTGGGACTGGGGCCCCCTACTGGCGGCGCTCTGGCGCTGGCTCTGGCTGTGGTGGTCGTGGTGGTGATGGAGGTGGAGACGGGCGTTTTCGGCGGTGGCAGTGCCGCCGTGGTGAGTAAGGCCCAGCGTGCTACGAGGTGTCGGCGCGACCGGAGGAGGTGGGTCTGCGCCTGCTGCAGGGCTGCGTAGCGCCGAATCAGCTGGATAGCGCTGAGTCATGCAGGTGGTGGTGGTGGTGGTGGCTGTGTTCGGGCGCTGTTGCTGTTGCTGTCGCTGTTGCTGCTATCCAAAGAATTTGAAGGAGGCTGCAGTCGGAAGCGGGAGATGACGCGCTAGGTGCTCGCCTCGGCGCCTTTGGCAGGCTTCAGCCCTGTGCAAACAAAGAAGGTCCTCCTGTCGTTGCGCCTTTTCGGTTTAAGGCCCTGAGATCTGGCCCCGCCGCGCTCGCACCTGGCATGTATCCGACAGCTTTACCCGCTTGTGCATGGAATTGACCAATTCAACGATGCTGGACTCCGAGGAATATGGCCAGACAGTAACAGAGCAAGCCTAACGAAGATGGATTGGCAGGCAGTCTCCTTTGACAGCCGTGTCTGATGTTGTCCGCTGCTGGCCAACAAGCCGCCGGCTGCAGGGAGGTTGACGTGTACGGTGGGAGGTCGTGGTCTTTTGCGCCTTCTAGCGCGGACAGCTCCGGTTGCAAGGTAGCATGCGCAGTCACACCTCAACTGGCGCTCAGGAAAGCCTGGGCAGCCGCCGCAAACAATTGGTGTTGTGGGCGCTGCTATTAAGTGTGCAGCCGCAGTTGAGGTATATTGGAATGGAGATGGTCGGTATCGTCAATCGCTTTGGTTTCGTTTCGTTCGCGCTGCTGGTGACCTATGGAACCGCGGGTCGGCACGCCGCTTTTAACAATTTACATAGCTTTTAACAGTTTACATCCTATTTGTGCGCGCTGCGAACAAATGAACCATGTCGTAACTAATAAGAATATTTCAAAGACACTATCCATGTTTTCGGTCCCGTCCAAGGTCAGTGTAGCCGTCAAACAATGGCACGCGCGCTACTATGCCGCAAACGCTCAAAGGGCCGCAACAAGCGTTACAGCGACCCGCCAATAAAATTAATTAAAATAATTCAGTTGGGCATGCGGGTATGCATTTTTGGTGTTGTTAAATAAAACGCTGCTATCTTTCGCTTCATGCCATGTCAATCTATCTAGAAGTTTACACCATACTAAAAAGATTGCTTTAGGAAAGCTCTTGTGGCTGCTTCGAATAAATGGGTTCATGGCAACGTTGGGCGCCAGGTTCATTACGTGATACGTGACATTAACGGTTCTCCTCGTAGATGTGCGCGAGCAGCACAGCAAATCGTATCCCGTTTGCCAGGGGCCTTTCGGCATATGCGGCCAGCACGCATCCACTTGCTTCCAAAAAGGGAACATTCGGCGACCGATGCCGTACAGATTACTTGGAGCCACTCGCTTTTGCGCGGGTCAGACACGACCACCTCGCGACCCTACATTTAGTGCACACCTCACAAGTTCGGTTATAGGTACTTATCTACATACATCGCTCTTTTGTTTATTTCTACCAGTTACATTCCTTTTGGACATACAGGTTTATGTGTGTTTACCTAGCCAACAGCGACGACACATAGTTGTATGCCATTTGATAAGACAGCAACAAAAACGGCACTGCGCGAGTTTAACGCGATTGGGGAGCTGCTGCCAGTGCGGAGCGCGTCCTTTGTGGGTGGTGGCCGTGGAGTAAGGCCTTCGTTCGGAGGGAAGCCAAAGGTGAGTCTGTGCAAGGCCTTCATTATGGTCCCTGTAAAACCGTCGGGAGGATGCTGATGCGCGAAGTCTTTGTTTGTGGTTCAATCGAATCGTACGCGCCGTCGACTCCTGATGGCCTGAGGTTTGGCCTGACTTATTCACCCAAATGGCTCTCTTACGCAGGACGGTGTTAGTTTGGCCGGTGGAGGCTACTAATTTGAGGCGTGGGCCCCGAGGTATCTGCCAACGTTTGCAACGTTTGGCGGGCTTCCTGACAGCTTTTGCAAAGCTGCTCTGTTTCCGACGTCCTTAGACTCCGAGCTCAACGAACATAAGATGGCGATGGTATCTGTCGATGCGATGCCCTCGGTTCATCACCTTCTCGGTCGCCATCCGCCGACGGCGTGGCCTGTGGTCATGGAAACCCCAGTCGCCGCCTGCCTGGATGCGCACCTGCCCATGTACACATTTCCGGCACGTCCTACGGAGAAAGCCTCAAAGCTTGCTCGCGTTGATTCAGTGCCGTCTGTTCCTGACTTCTTCGCTGACTCAAGGTGGGTTATCGTTCGCATGTTGCGTTTGGCTGTCAGCCATCTTCATCTCTAGACATTTCCAGAACAACACAAACGACCTCGTCTCTATACCAACACTTCCTCTTCCTATCCTTGCAGGTGCGACTCGCCCCCGCCGGTGGGCTCGCTGCCACCATTTGGGCCCGGCGACGACAGCTTCAATAGCCTGCCGCTCAACCTCTACTCCAGCGGCCAGTACCAACTGTCTTCTGACCCCATGGCGAAGGTCATGCCGTACATGCCGTACGGTGGCGTCCCCCTGGAGCTGAGCGAGCCTCAGTCTGCGGGCGCCACCGTCCCGGTCATGAGCCGCACGCTGCCCCGCCGCAACGCCAGTGATGTGCTCCTCTCGGGCCTCGGAGGCGCCCGCGGCGACGCCTCCGCCATGGAGGACGGTTCCGACGAGGTCCCCAACCGCAGCCTCCTGGAGGCGGCCCTGATGACAATGTGGGAGGACCGCGCCGACCGTGGCCTGTTTCGGTGAGTTCGGCGGCTTCAAAGAGGGACGGAGGATGTTACAACATGTTTGGCGCGCGTTTGTTTTTTAATCGTGATCGCCATACTCGTTTCATATAACCCACATCGCCACCTTAACCAGATCCTCCGCCCTGCTATGCCGTACTACTCGGCAGGTACGACGTGTCGCAGTGCCCCACGAGGGTGCTGCCCGGCGGCCTCGGCTACATCGCCCAGCTGAACGAGGGCCGCGCCACCAAGAAGCGACCCACCGAGTTTTCTATGGACCAGGTGCTGCAGCCGTTCGACGGGTCCAAGTTCAACTTCAAAAAGGCGTCCATGTCCGAGGCCCTGGTCGCCTTCCACCCGCTGAGTGACGGCGCCGACGATGCGGCGGCGGCGCCGCGCGTCGTACCGCCCGTGGCGCCGCTGGCGGCGCTGGCCGGCGCCGACGACGGCGGCTCCAGCCCACACCTGGTCCTCATTAACGTGTCGCCGATTGACCACGGCCACGTGCTCTTGGTGCCTCGCGTCCTGCAGCAGCTGCCCCAGTCGCTGAGCGCTGACACGGTGCTGGTGGCGATGCAGTTTGCTCGGGAGCTGGGCAGCTCGCACTTCCGCGTCGGTTACAACTCCCTGGGCGCCTTTGCAACCATCAACCACCTACACTTCCACTCGTACTACCTGCCGTTGGCGCTGCCGTGCGAGTCTGCTGCCACCGTGCCGCTGCCCGGCGCCCTGTCCAGCCCGGCCATTCCGGGTTACGGCGCGCCGGCGCCGTTGCAACGCAAGCGCCGTCACGAGACCAGTTCCGCCGCCGGCGTCTGTGTCTCGCGCCTGGTTGGCTACCCCGTCAACTCCTTCGTCGTCGAGCCGGACACCGCCGCTTGTTACGGTGGCGCGGCCGCCGCGCTGGAGGCGGTGGCTGCGGTGGTGGGTGCCGCCGCTGAGAGGATGCAAGAGGCCAACCAGCCCTTCAACCTGCTGGTCTCGGACGCGGGCCGCCGGGTCTTCGTCTTCCCGCAGTGCTACGCCGAGCGCCAGGCGGCCGGCGTGGTGCCGGCAGAGCTGTTGGACACGGGTGTCAACCCTGCGTCGTTCGAGATCGCCGGACACTTGGTCCTGAAGCGAGCGGAGGACTACGCGGTTGCTTCCGACGGCTGGGCGGAGAGCCTCCTGGCGCAGGTCTCCCTGGACGAGGAGAGGTTTATGGCTGTCGCACGGCTCTGCTTTGGGGCCTGCAGCAGCGCCAGCGGCGTCTCCTCGAGCGCCTTCTGAAGGGGAGGCTGAGGGATACAGGATGTTGATTGACGAGCACAGGCGCGCCTTTGCGCTTGTCTTGCACGGTTCTCGTCTTTGCGAGGTTTCTTTGATGGTGAAGTAGAGCGCGGCAAACGAGTTTGGGGGCGAGCCTTTGTTGCAAGGTGTCCTATGCGTCCTCTCTTATGAGCTGTTTCATGCGTCTGCACACGCAGGTCTCCATTATCTGGTTTTGTTGATTGCTGATGTTCTGCATTTCGCTAGTGTAAGCAACGCCTGGGGTGGTTACGGAGGTGCATATGGCAGGATGGTCTGTAATGGCGAGAGATGTTTGCGTTTGCGATGAGGGACAGGAATGTGCGGGGGTGTCTTGCGTTGAAAATCGGACAAGGCCAGCCGGCGGTACGTGCACGTTGCACGTCGTCGCCCTGGCACATGTTGTCCAGTTATATGAAAGTTTTATATTGATTGGTCTGCGCAGTCTGCGAGCATGAATGTGAGGATAGGGATGTCCTTTGTAGTTCTCGAGGGCCGGTCAGTGGCATAAGGTTTCATCCATTTGAACGGAAGGTCGGATCATGAAGGTCCTCCCCCGTCACTTGACAGGTTCTTCTGCCTTTTAGATTGCTATTTTTGCGAATGAGTCCGGAGCGGAAGAACAGAGAGTCATTGAGAGAGATTATTTGCGGCCTGCCGTGTGTGTGCGTTGTGTGTGTGCGTTGGCAACGTATGACCCAAAAGTGCATCACTGCGTAAGAATGTCGGCGTAAGGGTTGTAGCATTTCAACGTGGTAGGTCTGGCTTGCCACGGCTGTGCGTGGCCGTCCTCCCAAGGAGGATCGATCACTCGATTTTGTCGGTTGTGTGAGACGTGGGGTCCGCCATTGCGTTTATGTTCCTGTCTCCTCGTTTGCTTGCCTGGTTTAGAGCAGCTCCGCATAACGGGGGTTCATGTATGCGGAGGGCGGCGGCAGGCGGCACGGTATCATGTGAGCCGAGATCTTTAGGTTGGTACGGCTCCCTTTGCTCAGGGTTCTCGGCTCTTAAGCTTCGGCGCTCATGCTTTGATTTTGAAGGTACTGAGGGTTGTCTTTTCAGTAGTGGCGCTTTCAGCTTCACGACGCTTCGAGACGAGGACCACGAACGCATGACGACGTTGGCCTCTGGCAAAATGTACCTTACGTGCTGGACTCACTTTCTCTTGATATCGTTCTTGGCGTCGTCAGGAATGGACGTGTCGTACCTGGGACGAACACACGAGTGCTGCTTTGTACTTATAGAATTCCCTAAGCGATGCTTTCTGACAGGCTACTTGCGGAGTGATAGTGTGCGCGACGCCGTCACATGACAAGACTCGTCGCCATCTTATCGGTTGCGCTGGTTTGCGCCACCAGTCCTGACTGGTGAATTTTTGCGGCCACCGATGTTCTTCGGTTTTTTTGGTCCTTCCCAATGGTTTTACTTGGGATTCCTTGCGCCCCAGCGCGAAGGACCCTCCCAGCTCTGTAACCTCCGCGAGCGATGGACCGTTTCCCTACAACATTCGCTGTCACCGGTCCGTCGGTCAGCCGACACCGGACCTGCATGTGCGCGGCCACCTTAAGCGCGCAGCCTCGGGCAGCGCGTAGACACATTACTCGACCGGGTATTCTATTGCCGGACGAGCAAAAGGCCATCTGCCTGCTTGTGCGAGGGTTTAGGGTTTTCTGCAAAGAAAAAAATGTTACAAGCGGGAGGAGGGTCGCACCGGCTGCGGGGTAATTCGGTGTTGGGCAGGGCCCTGCCACTGTGCCTCAGCGTTGCCAGCGATACGCGAGGGGCGGTAGTGACGACCTCATGGCAAAACGGCTACGGAACAGCATGACCAATTTTTCGCTTTGCGTGGCTTGCGAGGTGAGGCTGTGCAAATGTAGGAAAACACGTATGCTTCATTCTGCTGGTTCGCTGGGTGCGACCTCTGTTGCACGAGCGAGACCTGCGAGATGTTTACAGATCCCTTAGTCCGACGACACGGCAACCATAACGCTTTACCAACGGCGCAGTTCGACGCCGTAGCAAGAGCGGCGCGTCCCTGAGTTCCGTCAAAAACGGGACACTTGCAGCCTGCCCACGTCGTCTACGAGCTCATGTCGCCTTACCCTGCCCACACCGATGAGGGCCGATGAGGGCCTTGGCCCCCGATCCACGCACCACCATCACCATCAGGTCTGGAGCCCACTGTAACAACCACAACAACCACCACGACCACCAGAATGACGCCCCTTCAATCCTTTCTTTCTGGTGGGCTGGCCAGTGCGCCCTCGCAACCCGTCCCAACTAGCGCAGTGCCTCAGCGCGCCAACCAGCAGCAGACGTCATACGCGAGCTTCACAGCTCGCACACACGGCCGAATGCCACCGTGTTAGAGGCCTCGCCGTGCGTGGGTTTCACACAACAAGCCATGTGCGGGCCAAGCGGGCTGTGCGAGGCCTCTCGGATCCTAATCTTCTAGGGTTTTGGTTCCGGACATGTGCTCACAGCGCCAGGACGCGTGCTGCCTGGAGGGTGGAGCGGGCCAGGGCCGCGTGCTGGCGGACGGCGGCGCGGATGGGCGCTGCCACGGTGCGGGTCCTCACGGGGCAGACGGCTGGCCTGCGGGGGAAAGGCGGGGGGGTGGCGTGAAACCCGTTGACGCGAGAAAGACAGGATAATTGGCGGGAGGTTACATAAAAGAACCGGTAACTCGACATAGTTGGCGGGGGGGGGGCGGGAGACGGCAAGGCAGAGGACGCGGCGAAGGGCGGTGAGGAGAGGTGGGGGTGAGGTAGCGGCGGTGAGCAGGCAGCGGCAGGGCAGATAGCAGGAGCTGCCAGGGCAGGTGGCGGCGTGTGGCAGCGGCAGCTGTTGTGGCGGTGGCGGTAACGGCCGCTGGAGACGCAGCCGATGTCCCCTATCGCTCTTCTGAGGCCCCTGGTGCCAGCTGCGCGCGCCGCCGCCGCAACACCGTCCGATCCGCCCGCACGGACCTGCTGACGCCCGCGGCGAAGGGCCGCGCGGCGGCGCCGGAGGAGACGGAGCTGAGGGCGCGGGCCGAGGAGCCCATGGCGCCGCCGCGGGCGGCCTGCTGCTGCCGGGGCGCAGCCGCGCGGGCCGCTCCTGCAGCGAGGAGCCAGGGGTTGAGGAAAGCCTGGGGAAGGAGAGGAGCCTGGGCGGGGGCCGGGAGCCCCCAGGAATCCGGTGCGTACGGAGGCGGCGGCGAGGAGGACCCAAAACCGCGCCCCGCCCGCCCACCCGCACGCAGCTGCACTCGCTCAACGCAACCTGGCGTTCCCCCCTACGCTCCCCCAACATACACATACACACACACCCACACGCACATACACACACACGCGCTCGGCTGCCCCACCAACCCACCCGCGGGCAGCACCCCGCAGTCCGCGATCATCACGTCGAAGGAGGTCTCGCCGCTGCGGCTGCCGCACGCCTCGACGGCCTTGACCACCTCGTATCCGCTGACCACCTGCGCCAGGAGGGCGGGGGCGGGGGAGGGGGAGGGATAGCTGTGTATGTGGAGGGCGTGTGTCCAGGTGCTATGGGTTTTAGCGCGTACAAGCGGATGTACATGCTGGAAAAAGGTTGCGCTGAGAGGGGTGGGGGAAGGGTCCCTCCATGGCTTCGGGTGCGCCACACGATATTCCTATCCCTGTGCAGTACACGAACGGCTGCGATGCAACCAGTGAGTGGCGGCGCTGTTCAGTGCCGGTTAAGGAGCTGGTCGCCGTTGATTTGTGTCTAGATAGACCAGGTGACAACGTCCGGTCAGCAAAGGAGCCACAGGCCAGGAGAAGCAGTAGAGTACACCGGTATGCCATGCGCCCGCCGGCCACACATGCTTATCCTCAAGTCCACCTTCCCACCTCACGCACACCCATCATCCATCCCCTGGCCGCGCGCCCTCCACCCCCCTCTACCTGGCCGCCCGCCCCCCACCCCCCTTTACCTGGCCGAACACGACGTGCTTGCCGTCCAGCCACGAGGTGGTGGATGTGCACAGGAAGAACTGCGAGCCGTTGGTGTTGGGGCCCGCGTTGGCCATGGACAGGACGCCGGGGCCGGTGTGGGTCAGCTTGAAGTTCTGCAGGCGGGCAGGGCGGCGGGACAGGCGGGCAGAGGGGCGGTCGGAGGGGTGAAGTATGTGTATGTGTGTGGGGTGGCGTAGGAGTGGGTGAAGGCGCGCGGAGGATGGCGTACGTGGGTGGGAAGCATTGGGTAGACGAGGTCGGCAGCGAATCGCCATCCTTGATTGCTGTCGGTTGGTTGGTTTCGGCGCGCGAATGCACGGCAAAAGGAGGGAGGTCAGATGGTGGCGTACCTGCCATCTCCCCGAGTGGCTCACCTACCACGCTCAGCCCTCCAGCCCTCCAGCCCAACCCGGCCCGACTCGGACAGCCGCTGTATGCCATGCCCTGTGGTGTGGTGTCATGCCCTGTGGTGTGGGATCATGGCTGCGGCTGTCTGTGCCACCGCCGCCCCCCTTTGCGCCAAATCCACGCCAAGTCGACACCATCCCCATCAAACCCCCCCACACCCCCGGCGGAGCTGCTGACCGAAGTGAACCCCCACCTCGTCAGCGAACTTGGCGCCGTAGATGCTCACACCGCCGGTGCCGTTGTCCCGAGTGAAGTCGCCGCCCTGACGCCGGTCAGGGTGAGGGGGGTTTCGAGGAAGACCCGTGGGTGAGGGGGGAGGAAGGGGGAGGGGGGACAGTGAGGCGGGCGGGGACGCCAGGGGGCCCCGATGGAGGCGGGAGGTGGGAGCTGGCAACTGCGGGTTGCATCATCCGCCTGTGGCCGGTGGGGCGCCTAAACGCACTCGCACGATGGTGGGGGGTGGGAGGCCAGGCTGCGGCGTCGGCGGCAGCAGGGGTTCGGCTGAGAGGATAGGGGTTGCGACATTGTTCTGGCCGCCGGGGGCAGCCCGAGGCTTCCCGCACCGGCCCTCACCGCACCGGCCCCTCCCCCCCCGGGTCCGCCAGCGCACCCCCACCGCCGGGGGGTCTTCCTCGAGCCCCCCGGGTCCGCCAGCGCACCCCCACCGCCGGGGGTCTTCCTCGAACCCCCCGGGTCCGCCAGCGCACCTGGCACATGAAGTTGGGGATGACGCGGTGGAAGCGGGAGGCCTTGAAGCCCTTGCCGGGATCGCGCAGGCACAGCTGGCGGAAGTTCTGCGGTGGGAGGACGCGCGGGCGGAAGGCAGGCAGGCGAGGTGGGGTGGGTGAGGTGAGGTGCGCATCGGCGGTTGGGTGGTCGTCTGGGGAGCGCTTCCGCATGCCGGTGGCTGCGCGGCGCTTTCCGCACATGTATACTCTCTTTCCGCACATGTGTACTCTCTTTCCGCGCAGCTGCGCGCCCGCCGCCCCGGCCGTTACCTCGGCGGTCTTGGGGGTGACGTCCTCCTTCAGCTCCTGTCGCAGTGTTGCATCCGTTGGGGGGGAGGGATTTGGGAAGGTGGGAAGCGAGGAGGCCACTGGGGTGGGTTTGCGCAGCGCAAGCGAGGCAGATGGTAGGGCTACGGTGATTGGCAGGCACTGGCTGGGCCGCTGGCAGGAACAGATCGGGCGGGGGAGCGCGGATTTGCTGGTGGTGGTGCCAGGGGCTTACACGGCGTGCAGAGAGGCCAATGGGTGCGTTCGGGATGGAGCTGTCGGGCCTGCAACCAATCGCCCTTTGTTGCTTGCCACTGCATGGTAGGACTGGCACACAACAATCGCACAGGACTGCGTAGTGAGCACGCACACCTCACTACACGTTACTACACATGCCTCCTCAACACCTGCTCCATGAGGATGTCTAGCCTCTGCCCCTCAAGTGCCCCCGACTACCCGCCAGTGTTCCCACTTGCCATGACGACGCGGCCGAGCGGTGTGGCGTCACCGTAGCGGCCCAGGCTGATGTCGAAGAAGACCAGCGGGTTGGACTAGCCAGGGCAGGGCAGCGGTGTCAACGTCAGCGTGGGGTTTGCGAAGTATATGAAGATCGAATGAAAGGGCCGAGCCGTGAGTGTGTTTTCGGCGACGTGTTTGGTGGAAGTTGTACTGCACGGCGACAAGGATATGTGGTTGGTGGTTCTTCACGATGCCCCGACCAAGTGACAGTATATAACAGTAGCAGCTAATATATCTCACTAACGGTCTTTATCCTTATAGCTTTAGCCGGCATCCGGATCCGCGCACACCGCGTGCGCGATCTTCACAGTGGCCATTTCAAGAAGGCTAAATTATGGCTCATATAAAGCATTTCTATGGCTTACCGGGTTGGGGGGGCCAAGAGGCGGGGCAAAAGCGGTCTTTGCCTTGGCCATCTGGGCGATGGCCTCCTTGTTGTTTGCGCTTTGGCCTTGACCCATTTTGGCTAAGTTGTAAATCAAGAAGTAAAATGGGGTTGAAGTATTTAGGAGTAGCTGGCAGGCTACCTTGCAATATTGTGCGCCGGCCCAGTTCGATCCAGATCACTGGAACCAAGCATTGCTGTCGTTCTGACCAAAGTGACGCCTTAAAAGCCAACCTGGAAAAGACAATCGTACTACCGGTACTTGTATTTAATGCACTACCTAGAAATCGATGTAATGAAAAGGCTGGGTTACCAACATCAGCTGGAGCAGAGGAGAGCTAGGGGTAGAGCGCTGGCAGGGCAGGGCACCGGGCTAGGCACCGGTCTTAAGGATTGCAGTCAAAGCGCAGGGCCATGCGAAGTGATTCGGCTTAGCAAATGTATCGGAGCGCATGACCTCCGTAACGTTGGCTGATGTTATGGGTGTTGTTTTCGGACCCAGATGTAATATAGGAAAGCGGCGGGGCCAGGGGCTAAGGGAGACTGGAGGGGTGGAGGGGCCTGGTGTGTCCTGAAAGGGGGACAGCAGTGTCATGTCCGTTTGCCAGAGTCCAAATACCGGCCGATACCGGCAAAGGATGGCTTCAGACCATATGGATAAAGCAAGTGAAGTCGACTGACACACGATGGGGCTCAGCTCATGACAGAGGGTGACGTTGGGGCCCTTTGGGGCACTACCTAATCCCATGTTACCCTACCCTCTGCCAACTGGTGCTCACGAATCCTCGCGCATGGACCGGCTCTTCTTTTGCTTATTTGCGAATGCAGTTATGGCGGGGCAGCACTGGGCAGCATTCGTTCAGTCGCCCTCACGCCTTGCAGTTATGCTGGCTAGTGTTTGTTTGCCGAGAGTTTCCGCCGCCCTTCCCACCAAACCAGTAAAACGGCGCAAACACGGTGTGACAGCGACAGAAAAGGGGGGCTCAAACGGGCCTTGACGTAGGTCGGCGTAGGCTGGCGTAGGTCATCGACGTTGTACGTGGGTTGCGAGCAGGGAGGATTAACTTATCCGCGCTTGGATGCGCTCAGAAAGCCACGGAGTGCCACGGCAACTGGCGGCAACAGTGGATCTGGATAATAAACCGTGATATAGTCCCATACTGGCACTATTACAGCGTGCTTCAAAGCTTCATCCTTAAAATCGTCATTTTACATCTATGTCGTCGGGTGATACGCCGAGGTGTGCGTTGAGAGTCACGAGAGAGTCTGGGAGTCTGGTGGGGACTGCTGGCTAGGGAGCTGTGCACCCATTACGCATCACTTGCCGTACCACCACGAGACACGGTATCCGCTGAACTTGTGTATAACTTTTCATCCTTAGCGGTAATGACGGACAATGAAGACTTGCTAGCTGGCGTTCCATGCTTGGGTTCCAGCAATTTGTTTTGAATGTTAGACTCTGGCTATTCATCAGATCACAAGGCTGTGAGAATGATGCTCAATCCAAAGCATTATTACTTGAAATGTGCGTCAATTATCAACCGATTAAGCGCTTGACTGTTGACAAAGACTCCTGCAGCGAATGGAGGACGCGAAAGTCACGGAGCTGCGGAAGGGGGTCAGGCACCAGCTGCAACAAGCCGGTGTACAAAGCGTTTTGCACCAGCTGCTCCTTGAATATCAGCGGAGCGGCGAGGTCGTGACTCCGGATGATGCTTTAGACATCCTGCAAGTGAGGGACAAACACTGTAGACAACTACGCGGTGCAACCTTCTTACGGTAGTGGGTGCTATTATATCCTATTGCTGACACGCGGTTTTCTCGCAGGGTCGCGGCGTCATCGACCAGCTCGTGCGTACGGTCCGCCCACCTCAGCAGGCGGTGGAGGCGCTTGCGCAGATTTCCAATGTGGGGTCCCTTAAGCCTGCGGAGCTGCCACCGTGAGTGAGGTATACGGCAGAGGGAGGGACCGAAGAGGGACAGAGCTACGTCCTGCGAGCGTGTAAGTCTAAGGGAAAGCTGCTTTCTGTGTATTCCACTGCACAACTTCCATTGCGAAATCCTGAGGCTTCCTGAGTGGAATGTGCAGTGGAATACGTGGATGCGTCTGAAGCAAGGATTCACAGTCAGGCGGAAGCACAAAACGCCCCACGCCTCCGGCCCTCCATGCCTCCGGCCCTCCACGCCTCCGGCCCCCCATGCCTCTGGCCCCCCATGCCTCCGGCCCCCCATGTCTCCGGCGCCGGCGCATCACTTGCAAAGTCCACACACCGCGCCTCCCGATATCTCCACCCCGTCCAACAAGCTCACTTCCGATACCATGCCTAATAACGCATTGCCCTTCATGCCGCTTCCGTTCGCCCGCCGTCACCTGGAACCCGACACGTCTTGACCCACCTCGCCCCAACCCCTGAACTCCCCAGTGGCAAGGCCTTCCTGCACGTCAAGCTGCTGGGCGGCCGGGCCTTCTCCGACTTCACCGCCCGCATGCCGAGCCCCGAGGAGCACCTGCAGCTCTCCCTGGAGCTCTTCGGTCAGCGCTTCACGGCGCAGCCGGTGGCAGCGGTTGGCGAGCCACCGTTCGCCGGGGAGGCCTTCTTCCAGCTGCCCACGGGCCCCGGCGGGTCGGACCCACTGCAGCTGCTGGCGCTCAGGCAGGGGCTGCACGTGGTGGTGACGCAGCTGACGCCCATGGCGGGGGCGTCACGAGCGCAGTGGGGTGAGCGGCCGGGCGCGGTGCGGGGGGAAAGGAGGAGGGAAGAGCGGGGGCGGGCATGAGGTGCCCGGCTTCGGAGCGCTATGGGCAGCTCCGGTATCGGCGCGGCTTGGGAGCGGCTGGGCTGCACGCGTGCGGTGCCTAAATAGTGGGCACAATTGTTTGGGGTTGAATGCTGGAGGACTTGGTTTTGGTATGCAAAGCCGGAGGGCCAATGTCCCCCTGGCTGCTACGTCTAGACGAGCCCCGACACGAACCCCGAGCGGTCAACGGTGGCAGGGACGAAAGGCGGCAGTAGCAGCAGTAGCCTGGTAGGGGAATGTGATGGCCTGGTACGCGCACTCGCTTGAGGGTGCGAAGGCGGGAGGTGAGCGGCTGGAACGCCCGTGTCGCCACAACCCTGGTGACGTCACCTACACGTCGATGCTGCCCTTTTCCCGCCCTTCCTGCCCCTCCCGCGTTGCGTCCCGTACCTGCTCCCGCGGCCCCCAGACATTGGCCCCGGCCCTGCCGCCTCCGGCGCGGCTGCTGCCTCCGCCCCGGAGCAGGTGGCCAAGCAGCTGTCGGTGCGGCACGTTGTGTGCGCGCTGGGGAGTGCGGAGTGGCGCACGGCGCTGCTGCGGCGGGGCAAAGTGGTGGTGTCCGTGCAACTGGGCGCGGGGCCAGGTGGGTCTGGGCCACGCACGAGCCGCGACGACCTGGGTCGGCCGGGTTGGGTGATCAATTACTAGGAACACAGCTGCATGACACGACGAGCCGTTCCGGCGGCGGAGCAGCCTGCGATCTCCCCGCCTTTCCAAAACAGATTTGCGGCTAGCGGCCAGGCGGCCTGCCGTGTACTTGCATAGCTCCCGTACCTCCTTGCGCGGGAGTCCCACTCACCGCGGCTTCGGACTCCGAACCCGATCCCCCCGCACCGCTCCTCTGTCCGGCTGTCCGGCTGCCCCCAGGCTCACACGGCGCCATGCCCGTGTCCACTGCGCCCGCTGGCATGCTGACCCTGCAGCTGGAGCTGCGGCCGCCCTTCTCAGCGGCGCTGGACGAGTCGCTGCTCAAGAGCCAGCAGCGGATGGAGCACGCGCGGGACGCGGATGTCATGGCGGCCTTCGTCCACAATGCAAAGGCAAGCGGGTGCAGGGATGTATGGCAGGGGAACGATACCAGCCTGGCCGCATCTGGTCATCCCTCCCTACTCCCGACCGCCGCAAATACGCTGTGGGCTGGGCTGGGCGGTGGGCAGAATGCGGCCACAGGTCGAAGACCTGCCCGGGGAGCCATTCCCAAAGCTGAGCGTACACATTCAGTGCGGAAGCACACACGTTGGGCGACCAGCAACACGAAGCCGGTTGTGCGGGTCCTTGGCTCCTGGCCCAGAGGGCCTTATGGACTGTCGCTCCAGCCAGCGGCCGTTTGTTGGTTCCGGAGCTGAAAACGGGCTGCCCTCTCCTTGCAGGCGTGGTGGGGGGACTACGTGTCTCAGAACCTGGCCTTCAAGTCGCGCCCCATAAAGGTGCGCCGCTGCAGCCGGGCGCTTCGAGCGGCCCGCTGCGGCTCAGCGGCGGCATGGGAAGGCCGTTGGGGAAGTGGTTGGTGTGGATCCCGGGCGTGCGCCTCGTATGGGACAGGGTTCGACCCCGACCCTGCGAGGGCTGCATCCCTCACTACCGTCACCTCGTAATACGGGTGCAGGTGCCTGTCAAACTGTCAAACCACCTACCATCATCGCTCCATACCCGCACGGCATGTTCCTCACCCAACCCAGATGCCGTCGTCATATGCCCGCCACGAAGGGCCGCCCCAGCCCCAACCTGCTGACCTACCGGAGTTTTCCTCTCAACCCAACCCCAACTCCCTCCCGACTGCTCCTCCGCCCCGCCGCGACGGCCCCCGCCCCCTTGCTGCCGCCACGTGCCATGTGCCACCTGCCCCATGCCCCGCACGCCAGGTCCTGGCGACGGGTGAGGACGGCAGCCAGTACCCCGTGTGCTGCTTCGTGCGGCCGCTGCAGCTGGGCCGCTCGCTGGCCAACGCGCGCGAGGCGGCCCGCTTCGTGAGCCTGCTGCGGCGGCGGGAGGACCTGGCGGCGCTGCCCACCGGGGGGCAGAGCGAGCTGGCGGAGTGCTGGTGCCTGCTGCATACGCTGCTGGCGTCAGGGACGGCGGTCAAGGTGAGTTTCGGTCCTGGTGCGGTTGGTTTCGGGACAGGGACTGGGAGGGGGGTTCGCGGGCGGCGCAACGGGTCCCGGCAAGGGACGTTTTGTCATTTTGCGCCGTGAAGTTTCGCTCCTTGGCTGAAGCGCTTCGCTTCACTGCTTTCGTAATCCCAAATACAGACGCTCGCTCGGGTGTCGCAGTAGTAATAACTGTTGCAGTGGGCCCCAGACCAGAAGGTATAGCCATCGGGGTTATTGGTAGCCGCAGCTGGTCACAACGCACGGGGCGTTAAGGTATCCCCTCCAGGAGTCACTCAGCCTCTGCGCGCTCGCCACCAGTTTACCGCTCCGCCTGCCCCGCACCCAAACCACCCGCCCACACCACCTAGGGTTTCGGTTTCTCTTCCTTCTGCGTGTGCCAAGCACCCGCACCTACGACATTCACCCCCTCCGCAGGACGAGATGGCGGTGCTGCTGTGCAGCCTGCTGCTGGGCTTCGGCCTGGACGCGTGGGTGGTGGTGGGCCGCCTGCACGACGGCACGGGCCACACGTGGGTCATGACGCGGGGCCCCCTGGCGTCGCCGTGCTTCTGGGAGCCGGGCACAGGTGAGGCTGCGGGCGTGCCGGTGGTTTCGGAGGCGGAAGCGCACCTCTAGGAGGCCGCTGAGGGTACCGGCACCGGTACCCTATGGTGGGCTGGGCTCGCTTGGCCGGGGAGATAGCGGCTACGGCCTGGAGAGAGCTTGCACTGCAGCTTTGGTCCGCGCCCTGGCCAACACGTCAGCAGCTCTCGTTCCCTATCTATAGCCGCGATCCCAGGGACGGAGGGGTTTGGTGGAAGCATGCGATCAGCGTGCCATCGGCTATGAGGCGGTGGTGTTTTGCATTCCTCCTCGTGTACTGGGGAGCACCACGCTGCCCGGCATTACTCCCGCCCGCCGCAGCTGCGCGCTATGCGATAACGGACGTGGACACGTGGCCGTACCAGTCCGTCGGCTGCGTCTTCAACCACCTGCGGTTGTACGCTAACAGCCAGGTACGAGTTCGACGTTCCGCCGTCCACGCTGTGACTGGCGGCACGCGACCTCATTGCGCGCTTCCCCCTGCACCCCTGCGCACACCAAGCCTCTGCCGGTCACGCACTAAGATGCTTGCCCGATTCGTCATCCGTAACGCTTACGTCCGAAAACCGTGGCGATGTACGGCAGCCACATGAGGTATTTCGCACGCTTGGCGTCTTATAAAGGTTAACGGGACGAAACTCGCTATTCTGCCGCCCCCCCACCGCCACCGCTGTGGTGTCGGCCCCTCGTCCCCCATCCCCGTACGGAAGTGCGACGACAGCGCCTTCGGCACGTCGTACATCCTGGAGGACACCGCGCTGTGGCGGGAGCTGCCCATGCCGGCGCAGGAGCTGCCAGCTATGCCGTGGTGGGTAGCGTGCGTGGGCCGCCGATTGGGCCTAGGGACTGGCGCTGTAAGAAAGGAGGCAATGGCGCGTGGGCATGAGCCCGGCAAGGCTCATGCCTACGCACGGCCAGGCAGGCAGGCTGTGCATAGGGTTCGCTGCTCATTACGCGAGGTGCAGGCATGCCTAGGGGCAATGCGGCACGTTGCGGGGGTGCCGGGGTGGAATGCACGGAAAAGGGAGCGGCGGGGGCCAGGTGAAATCGGCCTCCCTATGCCGTACGTCGGCCCCGCCTACGCAAACCCACGCGGCCGACTGTCCCCAGGGGGCGTAAGCCGAACAAACTGTCAGCACCATCTCGTTCCTTCCCCGCAACTCCGAATATCTCCGCCCGCCCGAATACCCCCAAGCTTATGGCGATGCTTGAAATGACCGCGCTGACGTGGCCCTTCATGCGCTGGTGCCTTTCCGGTATCCCTTCCTGGCCCCAGGAGCGCCATCCCGCTGTCCCGCGGCGCCATTGGTGACCCATTAGAGCTGGAGGTGCACCTGGAGGCGCAGCTGCGGGCGGCCGCCGCGCAGCACCGGCGCCAGGTGCTGGGCGTGGAGGGCGCCGCCGCGTGGGACGACACCCTGGCGCAGCTGCTCATGCCGGCGCTGGCGGCGTACGAGCACGTGAGGCCGCCGTTAGGCCGCCGTGCGTTCTTGCTCTCACATGCCGTCGTCCTGTCGAGGAGCGCCCCAACCCCGCTCTTCCATATGCACATGCTGGTACTCTCTAAGGCGCCCTGTTTCTCTCAGCCAGAAAACTGCCACACAATTTCAGGGCATTATCAGTAGCATTTCAGCAGGTGCAAGGATAGCAGGGCATATCCTCCGAGGATGGCCCCCGGCCTGCCCGACCAGCCCCACAAGCCCCTTCCACCATCCGCGGCTGCCACTGCCGTTTCCAAAGTGCAATCGCGGCTGCTGCCCCTATACCCCACAGGAGGCGGTCAACGGCGAGGTGGCTCCCGGTAACGACGAGTTCCAGCAGGCAATCAAGCGCGCCGTGCCGCTGGGCTGGGTGTTCAAGGCCATGCCGCAGCACCACAGCCACGTGTGCGTGGACCTGATGCGGAAGGCAATGCTGGAGGAGGACCAGGTGAGTGACCGCAAGCGAGGCGAGGGCAGGTAGGGTGCAGGGCGGATTTAGGAAGGATGCAAGGGCCCGGGGCGAGGGAGCTACGCGGGCGGGAGGAGATGAGGAAAGCTCCAAAGCGAAGGGAATGGGGTTTGATTACGTACGCTGGATTGCGTCAGCTGGCGGGCCACGGGGCTACCTCGACGGGCTAGGCCGCTATCTGAGCGAACAGCCCTCAGGCCTGTTGAAATATGCAAATTATGGAGCCGTAGGCATGGTGTTGATTATGTGCACTGGCGGCCTGCCCTATTCTTCCCCCGTCCGTTCGATTTGCGCGCGACCAGATGCTGGACATCCTCGGCACGACCGCCAGCACAGCGTCTTTCGCCCTTCGCGTCAAGGTCTTCGCATATCCTGAATGCTTAACCAGCGTATGGTTGATGCTAGCCGTCAAGTACAGCGCCGTTTTGTGATTCGGCGCCATCCAGATGCCCTGTCGAGGACTCGAGCCTTCATCTTTGGCTCTGCGACAACACGTAAATGTTCCTCGTGAAAACCCCTACCGTCTGTAATACATTATTTGCTTAAAATGTGTGAATGGGGTCGCGATGACAAGTTGCCTAAAACCGATTTCCATTAGCGGACGTCAGGTTGCAAAGTATAACGTATCCACGATTATGTACACCTTCGTATTCAACATGGTCAACACCTAGTGTGCGACAGCGCCGTACCTACTATTTGCGGGTTAATACTTGCACTATACGACACGCTTCCAAGCTACGAGCTAGGACTTCATCTAGGAGCAACCTATAAGTATAGTTATTTTCCTCGCGAAAGCAGGCACCGATGCCGGGTAAGATAATACACCTACCGAAAACAATGTTGGTACGAGCACCTTGCGACTGTAGGAGCATTTGCTGATATCTCTATTGCTTCCGAAGGTGTTCACCGGTGCATCTTCGGCTTTGGAGGCGCTCCGACAACTGCGTATACGCCGCGTACGCGGTCTAACAGCGCCTAGCGTTGCTGCCTGGAAACAGCTGGCTATTACCAGGACGCCAGTGACATTAAGTGGTTAGATAAGGTGTGCTGGGTTAAAGCGGAGTTCGCCTTGGAGCTTCCGTGGGGCACGTCGGGTGTTTCGCCTTCCTCGCTGCACGCCTTACAATGGCACACATACCGGTGCATTACTGGTCTTGCTCCGTCATTAGAGGTCATATTTCGGAAGGCTGCGACTGGGGTTGTCGGTTAGGGCTACATGCGCTTCTTTCCATCGTGCAACTCGTATTCGGCACAAGACGCGAGTATGTTTAACTCACACCACAACTGCGTAAGACGATATGCTGTTTGCATGGGGTCCAACCTAGTGCTTGCCGCACGTGCTGGAATGGATTGGTCAGTCCTTCCCGCTGACCCCAAGCATTTGTGACCCAGAGGCCACTTGGTATGTTAAACAACCTGCAGGATGTCAACGGTGCATCTCGCCCATGACCGCGTTGTCCAACTGGGCACCTGCTTTCAATAGATAACTCTTGCGCCCTAATGCGCTTTCTCGCCGCTTCCTCGAGCCCAATACCTCCCCTCATCCACCTCCAATCTCAAATCTAACCCCAGTTCTGGCGCAGCTGCCACATCCGCCAATCTTGGAGGGTGACGTCGTACGGGCATTGATGCGGACGACCTGCGCCTGATTTTCGATCTCCTGAGGCAGACAGTCGCTACCTGCTACTGCACAATGCGCCGCTCAAATGGGTCCGACTCCGGCAAGAGCCGCTGCGGGGCGTTCATGTCCTGCTCGGCCTGTTCCACGTACGTTGAGAACATGAAGGACTCGTTGGACTACAAGATGGAGGAGAAGGGCCTCAACTACCGACAGCGCCTGCTCGTCTTCCATTTCGCGGACCAGTGAGTGATCAGCACGACTTGCCCACACGCTACACTATTGTGCAGGGCGGGAGCGGGTTGGGGGGGGGGGCGGGCAGGAGGCAACAACCGCAGCAGCGGGACACACAGGCCGCCTGACCGATATGCAAAATAGGAAGGCGACACACTCGCCCAATCACCTGCAAGCTGCAACCAATAAAACCCTCATGACCCCCCACAGACTCAAGGAGCAGATATTGGCCGTGCTGCCCATCTCCCTACTGCTAGTGTTCGTCATTGGCGCGTTCTTCCAGCAGGCGACCAACAACCCTGGGCAGCAGGCTTACGGTGGGTGCAAGCAACGGGCAACGACCCAGATGGCAAAGCGCAAAACGGCGGCAGTGGGTTGAGGACTGCATGAAGCAAATCGGTGGCGATTTGGGAGGTTGCTAGCTTAGGTGGGAGTCGTCTCGCGGCGCCGAATGACGACCGGTACAAGTCTAAATTGACTTTGGACGACTAGCACCGTCCCGGAGACCGCATTTGGTCGGCTCCGGAACCGGGCTCGCCCCAAAAGGTGTCCAGGTATATATCGGACGCCACAAGCCAGCGCACGGCAGCTTCCGGACCCGCCGTAGGTCGGTACGACACTCCTGGCATCCCACGTAAGCCCCCACAACCACAGGATCAAATTGCGCCCCTCTAATGCCGCGTTCCCGCAAAGGCCCTGGCTGTCCTGTCCTATCTTCCGCCCTACGTTCCGGGCCTGGCCTTGCACGGATAGCATCCCCTTTCCGCGCTTCCGCCCCCAACCGAGTCTTCTCGCGACCCCCCTTCCCGCCCGCCGGTGTCGGGCGGGTCCGAGCTTGGGTGGCTCCCGCCCTCGCATGTCCAGCCACTGCACCAAGCTCTCCACCGTGCACCCCGAACGCGCCGTGAAGGCACTTTCGCAAGCCAGGTCTTTGTTAGGCATGTTAGCTTCGCCACAGCGGCCTGGATACGACTCGCCCTCTTTCCTTGAGCTCCTTAGGAGTCCTTCAGCATGCAACCCTACAAACGAGTCTCCCGGACCAAGTTCTCCAGCATGCAACCCTACGAACGAGTCTCCCGAACGTCTCCCTGGTCGGTTTCAATTCAATTACCGGTATCTCTCGAGTGCCGACCCACGGGGGTTCCTCTCCACCCTCCCTCCCTGCCCGCCCGCGCTGCAGGCCTGGTGTGCGCTATCTTCGGCCTCATGTTCTTCATGGACGGACTGCGAGTGTGTGTGATGCCGCTGGGGGAGATGGTGGGGGCGCGCCTGCCGCTCAAGGTCAGCACCGCACCGCACTGCAAACACAAACGCACTGCACACCGCGCTACACTGAGAGCAGAAGAGACCGATGCGGCCAGGGCGGCCGTGGCAGGCCAGGGCAGGGGCGGGCAGTGCTGGGGAGGCGGGGAAGCCCCTGTGGAGGACTGAGCGGGGCATAGGAAGCGCTGGTGGGCAGCAGCGGGGGGCCGGTGTCCTGGGACCATCCGGTCAGCTGCCGCAATGCTGCTGCAGCCAAACGCGACGGCCGGCGCAGGGGGCTTGATAAGAGAATCTACGCGCAGGGGGGCAACCTCGCAGCTGCCAGCGCGCAGCTGTTTCATCCAGCAGCACCCAGCTGCTCACCTAGGAGTCGGAGAACAACAGAACATGCACCCGCTTACAGTAGATCCAAAGGGTGATGCGAACGCTGTGGCCAGCGAGGGTGGGGGGTGGCGAGCGCCTAGGCGGGAACCCTCTCTGCCCACCTCCCAACAGCACCTCCACGGCCACCACCACCGGAAGCACCTTCTCCTCTTGAGTGCCGCCCCACCGCCCCTCCCCCTGCAAACCCCTGCACCCCCCCCCCGGTCTTTTTCTGTTTACTCCCCCCCCCCGGTCATTAGCCACCCCACCCGCCTCCACCTACCCCCTACCTCCCCCCCCAATCCAGTTATTTAGTTTCCTTGCTCTCCGTCTCCTACGTCATGTAACCCGGTCTTCTCACCTACCCCCCCGCCCCCTTCCTCCCCGCAGTACCCCCTCCCTGTGGTGCTGCTGGTGGCGGGCGCCCTAGGCATCCTGGTGACCTACGCTGAGCCCGCTATTTCCTCCCTCACCCCCCTGGCCAAGCTGGTCGACAAGACCAAGGCTCCGTACCTGTACTACGCTCTGAACGACCAGCGGGAGATGCTGGTGCTGTCTATCGGGCTGGGCGTGGGAATGGCGGCGGTGGTGGGGACGTTGCGCTTCGTCAGGGGGTGAGTAGGGCAGGGGAGGGCGGGGAAGGGGGAGGGGAGGAGATGGCAGGGAGGGGGGATGACGAGGGGGAGGGGTGCAAGGGGAGGTGGGCAGGGAAACCGAGGACTGGGCATCGAACTCTCGCGCGGGCGGTGACGTGGAAGTGCGGGCACGTGGCAAACACATATGGCCACACGGCTTGTGCACAGGAGGACAGGGCGAGGCAGTGGGATGGTGAAAGGATGCTTGCGCTCAAGGCCGGACCCAGCGCACGACCCGTACCGTACCGTACGGCACCAAAAGGACGAGCACCGTCACGCACCACCTCCCCCTGCTGCCCTAAACCCTAAACCCTAAACCGTAAACCACCCTAACCACCACACCCACCGGAACCTGGAGCTTGACCTGCTGTGCTCCCTTGCGCGCCGCAACCAGAATTCCGTTTGTGTATGGCCCTCCCCCCGACCCTCCCGGGCCTCCCCCCGACCCTCCCTGACCCTCCCCCCGACCCTCCCTGGCCCCGGCTGGCTGCTCCTCGCGCCGCAGGTGGAGCCTCAAGCCGATCATGTAAGTGCCCCGGGGGGGGGCGGGGGTTGCTGCGCTGCCGCGTCCAGTCGCCCGCTGTGGCTAGGTTCGTGGGCTGCGGTGAGCAGCGGGAAGGGATGCGGTGGGCAGCGTCCCTGGCTTTTCTCGCAGCCCGCGCTGGGGCCCCGGCGGTGGCAGCTGAGCGCCCCAACGCCCCCCCCGCTGTAGCCGCACCCCCAACGGCCCCCCGCTGTAGCCACAACCCCCCCCAACGCCACGGGTTTCCCTCGACCCCCCCCCCAACGCGTCGCGGTCCGCACGCGTCTTCCCACCACGACCCCGCCACACACACACACACACACACACGCCGCACGCAACACCCACGCCGTCGTACGCCGTTGCCGTACACCCTGTGCCTCGTCTGCCTCTTCCGCCTCGCCCCCGCAGCTACTGCACCCTCGTGCCCACGATCGGCCTGGCGTGCTACATGCAGTGGGGCAACCCCGACCTGGCGCCGCTGCTGGGCTTGGCGTGGGACTGCGGCGCAGTGACCACCGGCCCAGTCACTGTGCCCATCCTGCTGGCCATGGGCATCGGGGTGATGAGCTCCCAGCGCCAGAAGCGCCTGGCCAAGGCGGCGCTGCACAACGCAGTGGACACCAACACGGGTGTGTGGCTTCCGGCGGCCGGCTGATGCTTTGGGGGTGCAGGGTGTCAGGGTTTTAAGGGGTTTGGTTTTGTTTCCTGCACCGGTAAAGGGCCGCCGACTACATCCCCACGGAGCATTACGGCACCGAAACAGGTAGGCGCGGACAGCGCCAGTCGGGGGAGGGTAGCGAGTGTTTTCTTGTAGGGGGGTCGACAATGCGGTATTGGCTGGTGGGCGGCGGCCGCGGAGGAGGAGAAAAAGCCGTACCCTGCGCACTTCCTCACACCTCCGGCCCGACGATGGGTTTAGGGTTTAGGGTTTTAGTGGGTTCGAACGTCTGAATCGAGTGTGCGCTAACCCTGCCCGGCCCTGTCCTGCCCGGCCCTCAGGTCAAACTCTGGAGGGCTTCGGCGTCGTGACGCTCGCGTCGCTGTTCCCCGTGCTGGCTGTGGAGCTGATGGGCATCATGATCAGCCTCACCAAGACCAAGGAGGACATCATCCTCTACTCCACGGACGCGACCAGCACCTCGCCGGTGAGCAGCGGAGGAGGAGTAGCCGGGGTGGGGCCAGAGTAGCCCTGGGGGCCGAGTAGCCGAGGTGGGGGCGGTGGACCCTTTGCAACCCGTGCCTCCAAACCCTCATACACCGCCCGTTACCCCCCCTCCACCGTCTCCTCCCCCCCCCGGGAGCAAAAGCACCCGCCCCACGCCAGCCCCTGCTGCCTCCATCCTACCTCCCCCCTCACCACCACGCTCCTCCGCACCACGCTCCCCTCTCCTGCCTCTCCCCCCAGGTGGACCAGTCTCCCACACGTGAGGTCATCTTCGCCATCCGCGCCATCATGCCCCTTATCGTGGCGCTGGTGCTCCTCGTCACCCTGGTCATCCGGGAGCCGCTGCCGCCCCTCACCGTCTACACGGTTCCTCCCAACGTCTGCGGCCCCGACGACTCGGCCCACGGCTCCACTAACACCAGCGTGGCGGGAAGCGAGTCGCACCGCTTGCGCCACGGCAGCACCGGCGGCGGCCCCCCCCTCGGACAGTCGCCGCTGGGCAAGGACAGTCGAGACGTGGCGGGCTGCAGCATGCCGCTGACCACCGCCACCACCGGCACCGACGGCGACACCGTCACGGGGGACATCCGGGGCAGTGGCTCGGATTCCGCCGACGGCTATGCGGGCGGGGATGGCAAGCAGATGGCGGGCGCGCCGGCGGAGGGCGCAACGCAGGCGACTGGGGAGCTGGGAAAGGTGTCGGCGGCGGCGGGGTGCCCGCCGGAGCGCATCGCGAACATGCCGACGCCGACGCCGCCGAGCGGGGCGCCGGGCGGCGGCGACGACAACGGCGCTGCGGCGCCGCAGGTCAAGCCGCCGGTGGTGGTGGTGGCGGCTTCCTTGGATCCGGAGGATCCAAAAGGGCTGCTGCGGCAGCAGCGGAAGGCGCAGATTGATGGCGCGCTGCGGCGCAGCTTGGAGCGCAACCCGACCCAGCCGCAGAAGCGGAAGGGCGGTGGATCATCCAGCGGAGGGGATGTGGAGGCGCCTGGCGCGGTGGTGGTGATGGTGGACGGTGTTGTGGCCCAGCCGCCCTGGTACATGCGGTACGGCGGCTTCATATGCGGAGTCATCATGGCGCAGGTGCGGAGTGGGGGGGGGGGTTGATAAGAGAATCCGCGGGGGGGGGGGTCGGTGGTTTCGGGGCGGAGCGGAGCGGGCCGGGATGGGATGGGATGGGATGGGGAAGGGTTTCGAGGAAGGCCCGTGGATGCGAGAAAAACCGTTGAGGAAAAGACGATGGGGGAGGGTGGGGTTCTGGGGGTTGTGGGGGTGGGGGGTGGGGGGGTGGGGCGGGGTACGGCGGGGAAACATGCGTGCCGACGAAGAGGACAAGGAGGACGAGGAGGACAAGGAGGACGAGGAGGGCAAGGAGGACGGGGCGGGGTGGGGGACTTGCTGAGCCTCAGGACGGGCGCTTGCCCGCTTGGCCGGTCCGTGGGCGGAAGCAGCGCCCGCCACTGTGGGGGAGAGGACGGCTCGGTTGGGGGTCAGGGCTCTCTAGCAGAACAGAGAGGCGGCAAGTAGGTGGGGGGAGCCAGGCGGCATGACGAAGACTGGTGTGGGGCAAGTGAGAGGCAAGTGAGAGGCAAGTGTGAGGCAAGTGTGAGGCAAGTGTGAGGCAAGTGTGAGTCCGCCCCCCCCTTAATACCTCCCTCGCGGCCTCCTCGGGCAACCTGGCCTCGGACGACCGCACCACGGTGTCGTACATGCTTGCCGTGCTGCCGTACAGGGTGGCATGATCATGTTCAACATCGGTCTCACGTACGGCTTCACGGCGCTGGGTGACCAGGCGGGAACGTTGCTGCCGGCAGCATACCTACAGGTGGGGTGCGGGCGGGGGGGGAGCACCGCCATCGAGGGGGCTGGAGGGCTGGAGGGCTGCAGGGCTGCATGGGGGGAAGCGTGGAGGAGATGGGCCCGGGCGTCACAGCTCCCAATCTTTCGTGACGCCCCCAGGACCCTGGGGCCCCGTCCCTTTGGTGTGCTGTCATATCTGCACCTGCCGTACGATGTCGTTGAGAGGGCGTGGTCGGTGGGGGGTCAGCGGGTGCGTGGATGCCGTGGTTATGGAAGCTCCTGGATCGACGCCAAGCGCTGACGTGGCACCCGCGGCACCCCGGTTGTGATGCCGGGTAGCCAATTTACTAAATCCGGGTATCCCTTGGCCCCGGATGTCGATTCCGATTCCGGCCCCCCTGCGTGCTCCCCTCTGAATCCAGGTTCCGTACGAGCCCAACTCACCGTACTACAGTTATGTGGGCGGCATCATCCTGGTCATGGTGGTCGCGTTCGTCCTTGGTGCGTTTTGGGTGGGGGTGCTGGGGGGCAGGGGACGGGGGTGCTGGGAGGCAGGGAGTGGGGGGTGCTGTCGTGTATCCGGGTCTTTATGCCGCCCCGCCCCCGCCCCCCCCCCCAACCGCAACTATCCTGTCCCGTCGCATAAAACGGTTTTTACCAACCCCCCAACCGTAGGTTTCTTGGCTACCCGGGCCGAGCCCGCTCTGCGTGTGCTCGGCAGGACCGTGCAGCACCTCAGCGGCGGCACCTTCACCGCCGCCATGCTCATCTATGCGGTGTCCATCGGAGTGGGCTCGGGCATGGCTGTGGGTGAGTCGGCCGACCAAGCCGGGGCGAGAGAGCCAGTGGGGCGCCGGTTGGCGTTCCGGCAAGACCGTGTCGTAGCGCGGCTGCCGACACGTGTGTGTTTTTACCGTTGTTTGCGTTGACTGGATCCGCTGGTTTGACCGTCGCTGCCGTGCACAGGATCCACCAAGATCCTCTTCGGCGTGCCCCTCATTTACATCATCCTGGTCAAGTACACAATCGCAGTGAGCATCACCATCTTCTCCGAGGAGTCGTTCACCAACATCGCCTGGGACAGCGCGGGTGGGTGACGGGCTAGCTGGCTGCCCAGGGTGTGGTAATGTAAGGACCGACATAGGTAGGATAGCTGGCGCATTGTCTTCGCCGCTGCCATAGGGGGCCGGGTGGCTCGCAGTGGGATAGCAGAAGCCGAAGCGGGATACCCGGCAGGAGATGCCCAGCTGAAGGGCTGCAGAGGGCAAGCGGCCATTCACTGGTCGCCCATGCCAAGCCTCCTCCTCCCTTCACCCAACGGGTTTTCCTCACGCCCCCTCCCCTCTCCGCGGGGTCCTCGCTTCCGTTCGCCTGGCAGCCGCTGCCGGTCTAGCTTGGCCGCCGAAGGTCGACATACGACCTCCGTCTTCAGTTTTTTCAACCGGTTTTCCTTTCGCACACCGGTCTGCCTTTTCCCCCTCCCCTCCATGCGGTGCCTCCCCCAGGTGTGACCACCGGCCCCGTGACGGTTCCCTTCGTGCTGTCGCTGGGCATCGGCTTCAGCAAGGCCACCGGAGCAACGGAGGTGCGTCGGGGACCTGGCCGCCCCCATGCGCCACCTATCCTGTCCCTGCCGCGTAAACGCTTTCTATGCCCCCTCCCCACCCGTGTGGCTTCTTCCCAATCCCCCCTAGTGCCCCTTCCGGCCGTTGCCTCCACCTACCTCTGGCGGTCTCTGACCAACACCCGCCCCCGCTCGTCCAACCCGCCGTACACCCCAGGGCTTCGGCATCCTCACCGCCGCCTCCGTGGCACCCATCATTTCGGTGCTGCTGACCAACATGCTGAAGAAGCCCGCAAAGGTGGGGTGCAGACGGGCAGCGGAACAACCCCAGCCCCGAACCCTCGCCTCTCGGACGGCCCCCTACCCCCGCCCCCTACCCCGCCCCCGACCCGCTCCGCTGGACGTCTGTCCTAAACGGTTTTCCTTCGTACACGGGTTTTCCTTGCAGCTCCGCTCCTGTACTGCTTCATCGCGTCATACTCCCTCTCTCCCGGCCCCACACAGGCCTTCCTGCGCCAGCTGTCCCGCCTGTCCACTCGCTCCAGACAGCGGCCCCCCCCAGGCTACATGTCCAGGTGCGATCCGGCGCTAGGGTGTGTTGTACGGCGCGGTACGACGCGTGCGGTGTGAGGGGTTGGCGACGGCAGAAGAAGCAGCAGCAGCGGGCGTCGGTTCTCCGCCGGCCTTCCTTCGCTCGTTATGCCGATTCGATCCCGCGGAGGAGCGGCGCAGCGGGATGCGGCTCGGGGGGATGAAGGGCCGGACCGCCACCGCTGCGGGCCATCCCTTGCGCTGTGACCAGGCACTCCCACAACCAGCCGCATCATGCGCACACGGACACTCCCACAACCAGCCGCATCATGCGCACTACCTGCGTGGGCCTTGGCTGGGCTAGCCAGCTGGTTGCTCCCGCAGAGCCCTCGCCCACCACCGGCCGGCGCTCCTCCCACGGAAGCTCGCCCCCACAACCCGCCCACGCAGCACAGCACCGCACCCGCGCAAGTCCCCCAGCCGCTACCGCACCCTACCCCCTAGCCCAAGGTCGCAGCCCGGTAGCAACCCCCACGTGACCCTGATGATGCCCTCGCCCCACGCCGCCTGCAGGAACTCCTTGGCGGCCATGTCCAAGCGGGCCCGGCGCCACAAGGACACCAACCATGCGCTCTCCTCGGTGGCAGCCATCGCCGCCGCGGCGGCTCGGCTGGATGGACACGGGGTCGACAGCGCCGCGTCTTTCAGCACCATGCCCTCGATGGGCGGAGCCATGTCCGCGGACTTCGACGGATACCAGCTGTCGCCCGCCGCCTCGGGCGCGCTGCAGCCGCGCGACGGCAACCCTAGTGGCACGCTTCCGTCGACGCCCTCGCGCCTGTCGCGGCCGGTGCGGGCCGGACCCTCCACGTAGACTTCAGGCGTGGCCGGGGTAAGCGTGACTTGGTTTTGGAGGATGGGTTGCGCTTCGCCCTGCAGGCTGCTAGTAGGCGGCAAGCGGCCGCCGGAGCGCTTCGTCAGCATGTGGATAGTCCGCTGTCGCGCCGCTACTTGCCCGCCCTGCCGTGTTGCCAAATCAAGCTCCCTTCCTTACCCGTACCCCGTGCAGACGTCGACCGATACCAAGTGAGCCGCCGATTGCGTGGAGCCGCCGTGCTGCTGGGCGGGCGGTGGGAGCGCGCGGAGCGATGAACACGTTGGGGCGTGGGTGAGCCGCTTGGCGGGCGCAGCGCGGCGCAGTGCTCTTGAGGATCCGCAGATGCCGGATTATGGTAATCCGAAATGGGATGAGATGAGACGAGATGAGATGCGATGCCCAGCCGGGGGTGTGAAGCGTGTTGAATTTCTCAACACGTCGACGCGCGGGGACCAGGCTGATGGCTGGGGCGTGGGTGGGTGTCGGTGTGAACGGGTGAGGTGGGGTGGATGCGAACGGACGGCGCAAGGACCGCAGGTTTCGGGGCTGCCGTACGGCGTTACGTCGACCAGCGTCGCGGCAGATGAGTCGACATGGTTGGTTTTGAGTATTTATACGGGTTATGGCGAGTGCTTGTTTATAGGGCGGACGTGGATTGCGGGCGCGGAAAGAGGGCGCGTGTGCTCCTGAGGCCGCGTGTCTGGGAATCGCTCTGTTTGCGCTGCCCGCGTCGATGCTGCCGGGCGCCAATTGACGAGGACGATTACAGCGTATGATTATGAGTTTATGACCCATGTACCGGTTTTTACCTCTGGGATGGCAGTTGCATACGATCTATCGAGTTGATCGTGTTTGTGATGTCCTGTCGAGCTCATTCCAGGTCGCGCAGGTGACAGTTGCCCCCGCGACGGCAACGCCAGCGTGCGTATACCGCCAGGATACTGCAACTATAGCCGTGCTGTTGTTGCATGGTCGTACCGTGTTTTTATCGTAGGACGCGGGGAGTTCACCCCAGCGTTTCGCGTGGGTCGGCTTGCATCGTAGTCGGGGCCTTTTGGAGCGATGGCATGCTCATATCCACCTCCAAGGTGGGTCAAAATTCCGTGCTATCTTATTGGATGTTTTTACCGACTTGCTTACATTATTTTCCGCATGTGGAATGCCGGCATATTTTTTGCAGGGCTGCACTTCGCTGACAGCAAGTGACATTCGGGCTGGGGTCGGGCGCGGGACGCATCATCATGGCCGTGTACTTCGCGGTGTTTAAGTATCTAAAAACGGAGACGCGGTGTTGTCTTTCTTGTATTTGAGGCGTCGTTGTCCGTGTTGTATTTAAGGCGAAGTTGGTATGTGCACCATTTCCGGTTGTTCGCCCGGTTGGAGAGATGACAGGTCAACGCGCGTATACGAAGTCGAGCAGAGGGCTGCGATCATAGTTTCCACTTGGCTTTCTTCGCTCCTGTCGAGTGATATGGGCATATCCACCTGGCCGCCGCCGTCGAAATCCGTCTTCGCTTCGCAACCATTTCGACCCGATGTGCGGCCCGGCCGGTCGGAGCGACCTCACCTTGCGTTCTGTCGAAGATTTGGACATGCGTTTACGTCCCGACTTTGTAACATGTAGTAAGATCCTGTGCCCCTCAGCAATGGACCGCCGTCATACCCATCGCGCCGCATTTGGCCACCTGCTCGGCCCCACGTATGTACCCACCAGCCACCAACCATCCACGTTCCTCTATGCTGGAGGGGCATGACGCCAGCGATGAATGCGAATAGTATTCCTGCATGATATGCTCTCCAAGAATAATATCCGTTTTGGGAAATGTACCGACAGGGAAACCGCCACCAGGAAACCAAAGAAGTCGTTGCGGCAAAAATCCATCCAGACCCAGCCTACCTACGCCCCTGTCCTCGCATCTGGCTTGTGCCCAACGCTTCGCAGTGTGCTACTCCCCGGAAACTACTTCCCAGGCTGCGCATTCATGAAAAAAATTGGTACTAAAAGTAGCAGCTTTGAATGGTGGGTCCTTCCTCCCTCACCCGGACGAGTTACCGGTTCTTTAATTGTAATCCCCCGGACGTGCGCGTGACCAGCACCACGGACCTGGCCTGGCTCTCGTTCGAGGTTGGGGCGTCCGCTCCTGCCTGTTATGAGTCCCTCCCGGGCCAGCTAGCTGGCATGCCTCACACCGTTGGCGCCGCCGCCGGAGGGCACTGATCCGCCGGGGGCACGACAACTGCGAAGTGGCTCTGGTCCACGAGCACCAGCTGCAGCGCGCCCTGGCGTCGGAGCTGGGCCTCCATGACCTTCCGGGCCACGAAGTCCATCCCCCTGCAGATAGGTTGCAAAAAGACCCGGTTACGCGACGTGGACAGTGTAGCTGGTGCGTAGGCGGCATAGGGAGGGGCGCACACACACCGGCGGGGGCAGCACAGCGGGCATCAACTGCTGAAGGGGCGGCGAATGAGGGGGAGGCTGGAGGAATGCAAGGCTGCTCGCGCGGGGCTCGGGGTTGGGATGCGACAGTCCGTGGACGTGGGCGAGCACTGCAGCAGTGCGCCGTGGCGCGCGCCCCCAGTTCTGGGCGTCTGAACGTGCGCCGCCGCACAGCGCCGTGTGCCGGCGTGCTGAGTGAGGCCCGTCGACGCAGGGGCCCTAGGGCTCCGGCCTAGCGAAAGTCGGCGGCAAGACCCTACCGTTTGACCGCCGCCTTGACCGTCTCCACGTCCACGTCCACGCCGTCGTACAGGACGTCCTCGTAGTAGTTCCCCAGGCCCGCAGCCATGTTGCGGAAGACGTTGTTCGCGGCCACCTGGATGTGGATGTGGCAAGGACGGGCAAATGGCACAAAGGATATTTGTTCCAAGGAAAGCCGCAGGGAGGACGACGGGGGGAGGGGTCTCCTATCGTGGCTCCTTAGCGCGCCGACCAACGGGTTTCCTCTCAAGCCCCTCGTGGCGATGCAAGTCGCAAATGCTAAGACAATGGATGCAGGGGAATGACTCGTACGCTGCAGCCGCCGATGGAAAGATGCCGCGAGCGGCCGTGCGCTGAGTCACACCGAAGAGTCCCAAGCAGACAACGGCGCGACTCCTTCACCTTCACCTACCATGAAATCGCCGTATACCCGTTTGATAATTCCTGACCACGTCACCCAACAACCCAGATCCACCTTGCTCGGGGCGCAACCGCTTTTCCACCAAGCCACCAAAACACCCAAACTTTACACGGCGTGCCCCTCTTCCGCCAGCTCTGCCGAGCGGGCGCGTCCTCTCCCCACCTTGGAGAATGACGAGCCCAGCAGCTGCAGCACGGCGCTCTGCCCCGGCTGCAGGAAGAAGCCGTGCGTAAGGCCCGCGCCGTGCACGCCAGCAAGGATGCCCGTGCGGAAGATGGTCTGAAGCTGCTCGTGGTACGACACGTCGTTGAAATCTCCGTCAACGAACTTAAACAGGACGTTGGTGCGGCGGCAGCCGTCGCCGTTCGCGGCGTCCAGCTCCCACAGCCTCTGCAGCGCGACGATGTTGTTGCCGACCATGTACGAACGCCGGCCTGCCGTGCCATTCGTCGAGTTGCCGGTCCGCGGCGCGGCAGCGCCAGACCCCGCAGGCACTGCGCCACCCTTCGCGCCAGGTCCGGCGTCATCGGTCGACTGGGCAGCCCCTACCGCGCCCGCAGCCGCCTCCTGCACCCGCCGCCCTGCCAGGAGGGTCCCACGTTTCCTCGATAGCCCCTCGATGGCTTTGAACAGCCCACTCAGCAGGCTTCGCCGGCCCGCCGTTGAAGCCGCCGTTGCCCCTGCCTCCGCTGCTTCCATCGCCGCTGCGCCTCCCGCTGCTGCTCCTGCTCCTGCTGCCGCCTCCGACCCCGCAGCCGCCTCTGTGGCCCTGGCCGCAGCAAGGCCGCCGGCGTGCACCGGGTTAATCTCCGTCAACGACAGCTCGTACTCCTGCGGATAAATTTACCGACGTTTGAGCTTTCCGCGTTGCACTGCCATGTCGCACGCGTGATCCTCCCGTCATTGGCGTGTGAGGTCACCTCGCCCCCTTGACAACCCTAATCCAATGAAACATCAACACTCAACGCCTCCAGCGCCCGTCCCGGCGAAATCCCCCGGTTGCTCCAGGACTCGCCGCTCACCGCAACGTGCTCCCCCCGCTGGTGCCATGTCCCCTCCAGCATTCACGGGTCTTCCTCGACCCCTCCCCCAGCATCTCGAAACGTCTGTTCTAAAGGGTTTTTCTCGCATCCACGGGTCTTCCTCGAAAGCCTCCAGCAGCCCCGTCCCCGCCCACCTACCGACTTGACAGTGCGGTCGAACCGCCGCAGCAGGCAGCTCTCCGCGTTCCACTCCTGCACCGCGGACAGGATGCCCGCCACCACCTGGTCCTCGTTGCGGACCATGCGCATGGACTTCCAGCCCACAGAGGCGTTGAGAAGCATCCGGACCATCTCCAGGTTCCTGCGTTCGGGGGGCGAGGGCCGCGAGGCGGTGAGGCCACGGCGGGTGCTGGCCGGCATGGCGGCTCTGGACGCCAGGCAGAGGGGCGCCCGAGCTGGCCGCGATGAGATCGGCGTGGATCCTGGGGCGCGGGTAGAGGGGTGCTTGCACTGCGACGCAACGCGGAACTATCCAGACTCCCAAGGGCTTCGTCACACCAGGCAAGGGAGTCCTCGTCGGCACGTCCGCAGAAGTGCAAGTGCCGGCCACGCGTGGCCTCCATCCATGGCCGTCAAACCTCCGCCTGCCATCGTCCTGCGCACCTCCTGCTCAGCCACACCACGTTCTTCAGCACTATGCCCCCTGCCGCCGGTCGCAGCCCTCGCACGCCCGCCGCCTCGGCCGCCGGCCCCGCCACCGCAGCCGCCGATTGGAAGGCCATCGGCGCCCTGCCCGACAGATCAACCTGGCCGTACATCTGGCGCAGCCAGTTGCTCATGCCTATCACCACCGGGCTCTCGCATCGGGTGGTTCCTGGGTTCGTGTTGTAGCCGATGCCGGCGGCGAATGTGTACATGTGGTACGCGGTGCGGAAGCACGTGCCGGGCGGGAAGGGGTTGTCCGCTAGGATGCGGAGGGGGCGGGGGTGGGAGATGCGGGCCCACGTTTCCAAAAAGCCAGTGGGCGGTGCCTGGTCAACAATGACGACCTGCAGCAGTTGGCGGTTGCGATGTCAGGAAGGCTGGTGGCTTTGAAGCATCCAAGCGGGGCGTGGGGCTGCCCAGCCGGGCGTGGGACCAGCGGCTGGACGGAATGTGGGGCAATGCTCGGCGGGCGCGATTAAACGTCGCGTGGCCCTCACGGCATGGTCAGCGTGGCCCGCTGCTCGTGCCACTGCCGGCTTTGGTTCCTGGGAATCCCGGCTTCAGTTCCAGCCAGCGCGACTTGCGCCTCCCCTACTAAAGTGAGGAGCTGGAGGGCGCGCCAGAGCTGCCTCCGCTACGCCCCGCACCCGTTTGTTTGACGGCCTTCCCCACAGTAGCACCTGTCGCGGCGGCAAACCCACATCGTCCACCACAGCCCGCATCCACCTCAGCCCGCATCCCAGCCAACCCGCCAACCCTACCTCCGCCAGCTCTCTTCCCAACGCTAGCCCCCGCTACGCCCCAGCCTGCCCGCTCCACGGCAGGGGGCATTCCCTACCTGAAATCGCGCACCCCCCTGCACCCCTTCCAAAAAGCTTCACCGCCCGCCCGCCCCCACTACCTGCACTCCCTGCGCCGCCACGTCGGCGGGGTCCAGCGCCGCCAGGAAGGAGAAGGCCATGGACAGCAGCTCCAGCTCGTGCGCGTAGTTGGCGTGCCGGTCGCGCATCACAAACAGCGTGGGCGTCGTGACTAGGTTCGCGGCTCCGGGCGCGCACGCCTCTTGCACCGCGTCATCGTCCTGCGGGCTGCAGCACAGCCGCAGTGAGTGAGGCGGGAGAGAGGAGCGGGAGGACCAGGCACAGCGGTGCCGGGAGGCGGAGGGCAGCGAGCTGGGGGGTAGGGGCCTGTGTTTCATGGCAGCCGATCGAGTGGGGGAGAGAGAGTGGGTGAGGAGTCGGCGGGTTGCACCCATGGGCGGGGCAGGGCACACGGCGCCAACACGGGTCCTTATACCCTGGACGGGAGGGAGCTTGCGGCAGAAGACGCGCCCCAGGCGACGGAAGCATCGCTGGTCGACACGACGTTTTTCTGTACGAATGGCTACTGCAGTACGGGTACTGCATGGCAACTGTGGTACGGCAGGCGAGGCCGCAAACGCAATGTGGTGCAGTGCAGGTTGCCGGTCTCCTGGGATCATCGTGATGTTAGCGCTTGGACCCACTTCCTCCTGCTGAGCCTCTACGCCTTATGCAGCCTGCACCCCCCGGGAACGTGTAACACCGTTTGATCTCTGCATGCCCGTCCGCTCACACACTTACGTCTATCCCCAGCTACTTCTGATCGCGCGCGAAAACGATCATGGCGGGTGGCCTGACGACGCGTCACGCGTACAAAATTGGTATGTGGCACATCCGTATCCTGTGTCGTGCAGCCCATGGCATGCTCGTATGCTATTTGTGACAACCGCAACCAACTACAGCCAACCAAGGGTACTGCGTTTGTAGCGGCCACCCACCCGCGTAGCATTGGCCCACCACACGTCGTGGTGGATGGAGCTGAGCCATTGCAGCTTACTGCTCTGCTTCGCGAGCTGCGTGATGTTGGCTGGCTGGCATGCTAGGCGGACTGCGCCGCGTACCGGCAGAGGAAACTTCTTGGAAAGAGTACCTGATTGGCGCCAGTACATGGGCAGTGTCTCATCAGGTGGCCGGGGTTGGGGCGGCCGCCGTGGCTGCTGTCAAACCCCGTGCTCCGAAACATGCTCACGGCCCATGTGCACAGCAGACGTACGCAGCAGGACAGGTGCGCTTTGCAGCTTGGGGAGGCTGAGATTTACTCCCCGGCCCAGTCCCGGGACGTCAACCTCTTCCCCCCTAACTGTAAAGTACCTTTCCGCCGGCCTTCTAAGAAGGCACAGCTGTCAAGCACAAGATTGCGGCTGCTGCACATGGAGATAGATGCCTTCGTCGAGTTACCGACCCGAACAAATGAAGCTGTGTAACAATCGACAGCTGACCGACAATTTAACGGCTGCGCGCACGCAAAGCCGGCATCTGGCGCCGATGAACCAGTTGTTGCAGATGTCGAGCCACATAAATTGTATCGGCTTCGCCGGATGCCTTCCAGGTACGGTACGCCGACATGTTTTTCACATGCTGAGCTTACTTTGTACCCGCCTGGGCGCTTACGAAGCCTGATGTTTGCTCCAGCTACAAACGCCGATGGCTGGCAGCATAGAACTCGTTAAGAATAGGGATTGGGCATGGCTCGTAACATCAATCGCAAAGGCGCGCTAATCAACCACGTTTTACCTGCGTCAGAAGAGCGCTCCAATTTGTGTAGCGGGAAGCAACACTCAAACGTTGCCCAACCGTGCGCTGGGACAAGGTCGGGCACGCAGTGAAAAGAAACAGCAAGGCCAATTGTAGCCAGGCTACTTGCATGATAACTGTCAGGCGCCACGACAAGATGTGAAATTGCGAGCAGCCGCATCCAATTTGTGTTTTTACTCAATTCATTCGCTCAATCGTGCTCGTCCTGATGTTTGAAGCGCGTTTGAGTACCGGTAGCGTATACGAGCACCTAGAAGGAACTAAACGGGTAGATTGGCCATGTTACCTGAAGCATGTGGAAGTATTGGGGGGGCCTGCGTGTGGCATACCAGTAGGCGGGAAAGCGGAGAGAACAGAAAAGTGCAAAAGTTGAGTAATGGTCCTTTCAGAGACGGATTTTACTTCCAGCTTCCTCCGGCTCGCCATCCCAACTTCGTGCAACAGACATGCGGGCAATAGATGTACCAGTAGCTTTGCAATATTGCAAAAAATGCAGGTCGCAAATTCCAATTCCTTTTGTATGGTACCTGCATTGGCCACCGTATCATAACTGCAGCCATCCGTTCCCTGGAATTCACTATACACCAAATATAGGGCATGTATTAAATGAGAATGCGTTAGAAGTTGGGATATTGGTGCCATGCTCACCAATTCGACCCCCGGGTCATATCCACATACGACTCTTGGCGGATAGGAAGGAATAGGCCGAAGTCCGGGCATACCCCCCACCAGGCAGGTATATCGGGTGAATTTGCCATTCAGGATCTCTTGGTGCTGGAAGCGAGCATGCAGGAAGTAAAGCTGTGTAGCATTGAGCTTCGGAAGGACAGCGCAAGGACCTTCCGGAATTCAGGTAGTGCAACCCTTACAGAGCCACAGCCAATCGTTCCTTACAACCAACCAAATGGAGGAGAGGAATTACGGTAGCCGCACCAATGCATTGTATGTCCGCCTATTGGGTCGACGCATCTGCAGCCATGCGCATCGACCAAGTAGTTGCGGCGGAGATTGGTACATCCCCCATCGCACAATGGACATCTGGGTACAGGTCATAATGGCGTTGGCAATCCGACCTTTCGACCTCGTCTCCACATCGCTGCTGCCGAACGTCTGCGCTCGATTCGGTGCCTCTGGAGTTTTGGTAATGCGGAGTGACGTTACGACCCGGAGACCACAGCGCTGCGTGGTTTCGGGACCTGGTGGGAAACACGGGTGACAGGCCACGCAGATGGCTGCAATGCGCATCCGTCCTCAAATATTGCGGCAACAGTACGTCAAAGTGTTCCTTGTCAGCCCCACAACCAGGCCCGTTACGGCACATCTGAGCAGCGTCATGGACAACAGTACGGGCACCGTGACCTGCATTTTGTGCCAACGTTTCTGATACGACCGTCCCTCCTCCCTCTCTGTCATCTGTAACGAGGTGTCATGATCACTCCCCTGAATGTAAAGCAAAGAAATTGAAACCGTGTAGTGTTCAACACCCAAGGATGGCCAGGTCCTGTTGGCAAGATGCACCTCACGTTAACGTTGCTGCTGCACGCTAGAAATATCGAACTTTCAGACCGGTAAAGTAGTTCAAGTCAGCAAAAAATCCTTTCTACGCGTTGGCAGTCAGCACATGCTGTACGAACGCACGACAGCACGAAAGCTGTCCCTGGCTGCGCCAGGTTAGGTGTTACGTGATAACTTAAAGGATTGCACATAATTGTGTATTGACGGCTTGTAAAGGCCTTACCTCCAGCCAGTCATTCGCCAACTGGCAGTCCGGCAGTCTTTCGCTAATCGCTTCGCCTCTGTTTATGTTTCCGGAATTACAGCATCCATGACGAGGATTTAGGAACTCAGTTCTACGTCGTGAAATAGTTGTCGGCGACTGTGGCCGCGGCGATGGCAAGCCGAGTAACACATC
Source organism: Yamagishiella unicocca (assembly GCA_003116995.1). Classification (NCBI taxonomy): domain Eukaryota; kingdom Viridiplantae; phylum Chlorophyta; class Chlorophyceae; order Chlamydomonadales; family Volvocaceae; genus Yamagishiella; species Yamagishiella unicocca. The sequence continues at coordinate 771,131 of BDSL01000041.1, forward strand.
GTGCTTCCGGGCACCCGCTTAGTCGTCGCACGCTATTCCCCGCTCCAGTGAACCAACGTTATTTACGAGTCGTGCGCAACACGATTGCTGGCGAAGTCACACCTGCGAGCTTACAAGACCCTAACCTGCAAAAATTGCTTTCGCGTTTCGATTCCGATGGCGATGGTCGGCTGACATTTGCAGAAGTACAACAGGCCTTTGGAGCAATGCAGGTTGGTTCGTGGTTGCGAGAGCTTGAAGGGCACCGCGTGTAGAACCTGACAGCTGCTGTCTGCGGGCCTGGATTCTCGTCCCACCCACGGCTGCGAAGGTCTACCGGGCCCCTCAGCTCCTTCCTGAATGATTCGTGCGTTTGCCTGCTACGCTGTTCATATGGTCGAGGACAATACCGTTTTAAGTCGCCTTCTCTCACACCAGTTACAGGAGCTGCACAGCCCGACCGGCAGCACAACCGCACCGCCTCCGTCCCCGCATGCGGCGGCTTCAGCCCTCTCCACAACAGCAGCGGCCACACCGCCCACCGCGCCGTGCCCAGCGACTTGGGACCTCCAGGTACAGACACAACCCAAATGCAGATGCGGTGACGCACGGCGAGGGGCCTGCAACGCGGGCTTTGGCCCGTGTCGTACACCGGCATAGACTCCTATAGTGGTGCGGCATGGACAATGCTGCTGCTGATCGGGGTTTGCTCTACCGACAGGTGCTTCAAGGCATCCGCGCCGCACGGTCACGGGGTCAGAGCTCAGCGGCCGCGCTGCTGTCGTACATGGGCGGCAAACTCCGAAACACCGGCAAGGCGCGTGCCAGCGCTTCGGACCTGGTTTGGTCGTTTTGCGGAATGTTCCTGGCGGTCCTGGCGCTTGGCATTATGAACATGCACGTGCGCAACTGGCCCGTGGTAGGCGAATGGCACCAGCAGGTGAGCCAGGGCGTGTGGGGATGGGAGGGAACGAAGCCGTGGAGCCGTGAAACCGTGAACGAAGCCGGAAAAATCGTGTTTAGGGGGTCCTCCCACATGCTGACAGTGTCAGAGCTGAACCTGCAGGGTGTGAGGTAGTCAGTTTACGTTTGAGGAGAGGGTGGAGCGCGTGTTTCACCTTCGTGTCAGTCATTTGCGTGGGGAGCAGGTGGGGCAACCCCTCGGGCAGGAGCGTTGTCACCGCATCTGCACCGAGAGGGGCCCTTGTGCCGCAAAACCGCTCCAGGGGCGTCTCCTTGAGGCCTTGTGGTTGTGAGGGAGGCGCATCTTGTGAACACGCACGGAGTGCGAGCTTGCCGCTGGGACAGACGCGATGCATTCACAGGGAAAAGCCCGGGGACGCTCGTCCATGCAACGGCGTCTTCGGCAACGCGCCCACCCGTTCTCCCTCCCGGCACGCCATCGCACCAAACATGGCCGGCTGCTCCCTAATCTCGCCAGGGCCTTGGTCTGCTGCTGGGCTCCTTTGGCACGCTGTGCGTGCTCATCTTCGGGCGACCTGAGGCGGAGGCTGTGCGGATCTGGAACCTGTTGGTGAGTGCCTCCCTAGCGCGTCCGCCCAGGTGCAGGGGCGTTGCGGGTTCAACCGATTATCGTAAGGTAGCGTTAACTCCCTTCCTGCCACCGACCGCCTTCATGCGGTGTGATTGACATCCGGCAGCCTGTCCCTAGCTGCCTGTCTCCCAGCCTGATGCGGTAAAGACCGTCAACTGCGCGGCTCTTGCGAGGTGAAGCCCTCGTCCAAACGCACCTTCGCAGATGAACGCCCGGCGCATAGCTATCCTGCCTACATGGTAGGACCTGACAGCTCCCTACGCCACGTCCGGGCTTGATCGCCCTGTCCCGCCTGCCTTCCATCTCCCCTCCCTACCCCATCGGGCCCAGGCGGGCCACGTGATTGCAACCGCCACGGTGCTTACGCTGCTGCACGTGATCGGCCCTTGCGTCTTCAGCCGCGCCCTGGCCATGGCTAGCATGATCGCCGCCATGCTGTTCACGGACTCGGTGCACCCGCCGGGCGGCGCGCTGGTGCTGATGGCGGTGGACTCAGCAGCCATCCAGCAAATGGACTGGTGGGTGGGGCGGACCGGCGGGCGGGCGGGAGGGCATGGGGATCAGCAAGGCGCGCAATGAAAGCGACTGCGGCACGTGGGGTGAGCTAATGGGGTAGGGCGGTGGGATGAGCTTGCGGGGTAGTCGGCGGGTGTTGTCCGGTTGCAGAGAGAGTTTGTGGGGCGCGCCAGGGAGGGCGGTGAGGCGTTCGGCATGAGGTTGTTGCCCTGGCGTGCATGTAGGTGGTGTGTAGGCAGCCAAGGACGCAGTTTTCTCACGCGCCAATGGTTGCCACCGCCAGCCGTCACCACCAGGGCCACTTCAGTCGGCAGCAACAAAATCTCGCGGCACTCCGTACTCAGTTGCCACATCCGAAGATGGTGCCGCCCTGGGGTGCCATTGCAAGGCAACTCAACGTCTCTTCGGCATCCGGACAATCCCGTACTGTTGCCACCATAGCCGCCCGGGCCATTTCCGCCGACGCTGTCCCCATACCGCGCCACAGGTGGTTCATGCTGTACCCCTCACTGGCTGTCACGATCGCCCTGCTGCTGCCTCTGGGTGTAGCCATCAACTGGCTCAAGCGCAACGTCAAGTAAGCGTGTAGGGCGGTGGGCATAGGGCGGCATCACATGCTCCAGTGCTCGATGAAGTCCTGGACTCCATGCAATGCGCCAGGCACAACTCGGCACCGGCACGGCACTAGTATATTTGCACGGCAGTCGTCCACCAGGACCGCACCACCAACGCCAGGACGCTATTGCGTGTAGTCGCCGCCACGATGACACCGCGGTTCCTGTTGCCATCCCTTTTTATCCTCTTATTTACTGAACCCCATCCCATTATACCTTGCGATATCTTTCGGTACCACCTGAGCATGTAATGGATTCTGTGCTTCTGTCTGTGCCTGCCAGCCGTGCCTGCCGATATATGTTGCAGCTTGAGTGATTGCGGTGACAATCGCAATATTGGCAAAACCTCCCTTCAAAAGTGCCGCAACCACGTCGCTGCAGGTTCGACTTCCCGGCCGCCTCTGCGCCGTCCTCCTCGTCGTCGTCGTCATCGTCTGCAGCCACGTGGCCCACCAATTTCACACCCCCGCAAACGCCGCCTCCGGAGCTGCGGCCAAAGATGGCGTAGGAGTCGCAAGTAAATGAGCAGGGAGCGCACATCTGCGGCCAAAGATGGCGTAGGAGTCGCAAGTAAATGAGCAGGGAGCGCACATCTGCGGCCAAAGATGGCGTAGGAGTCGCAAGTAAATGAGCAGGGAGCGCACATCTGCGGCCAAAGATGGCGTAGGAGTCGCAAGTAAATGAGCAGGGAGCGCACATCTGCGGCCAAAGATGGTGTAGGAGTCGCAAGTAAATGAGCAGGAACGGCGCAGCTGCGGCACGTGCTGCAGCACGTGCACGGTCGGCGGCGGACATCAGGCTGGCAACACGGGGTCCCTCCTGGCCGATGGGGGGTAACAAAACAGGCCCGGTTACTCGACGTGGGAGGTAGTTGGCGCATAGACTTCGGACATCTGGTTGCGCGCTCATGCTGGCGTCGAGGTCCTTGTGGAGGTGGCTCGTCGGCGGCCTGTGAAAGAAGAGAAACAGGCTAGTGTGCGGTAGCGTGTTCAGCTCGAAATGGAGGACCGGATTGGCGGATTGGGACTTGGTGACGCGGGACGCGGTGAAGCCCGGCTCCGCCCCCAGCGTGGATACAGAGGCGTGGGGTGGGGTGTAGGTGGGGTTATCCCGGGCACCACACAGCCCGATCTTGATCTTGACGGGTACGGTAGAGGCTGGCAGATTCTTCCGCTCTTTGATGGAAAGTCAACGTGATGTGGAAAGCTGGATTGAAGGTACCGCGGCCCAAGGTGCCCTATCTTGACCTACAATTGGGCCCGCTAATGGCTTACGTCGTGGCCAGGGTGTACCGTATGCTAGGGCGCGCACGTGCTGACTACCGGTAGGCAAGATGTGATACCTGGCTTTCAGCGCACGACCGACTTCGTAGACGGCTTTCAGTGGATGTCAGTGGACAACTGATTTGGTGGATGAGCGGCCCGACCAGCAGGCGACAACCGCGGTATCCAATGGTTTAGTACACCATTTCCCGCACGACATGCGGTGACTTCATGGTGATGACGTGTGTGGTGGCGCGGCGTTCGTGCCATCGCGGCAATGCCTATACATGCGACCTGGGCCTCGTGGGGCATGCCGGTGTGGTTTGCTCGCGTGGCGGCATGGTAATGCCGCTGCTGCCCTTCCTTAGTGCTGCCGCTTTTCCTTCACAGCGCCGCTGCTTTCCTTCCCTGGTCTGCTTCAGCGCCAGGCGATGTGTCCGATGGCTCTAGCTTCGGGTCTGGAGCCCACTGCGACATTAGGAGGGATGCAGCAGAGTGGCTATGCTGCACCTGGGCGCTGGGGCTGGGCACCGAACCACGCGCCTTTTGCGCCCTACGAGCGAGGGAGCGCTCTGCTGTCAAGCCCCAGTTGTGACCTAGTCGGCGGACCTAACAGGAATCGGTGTTTGGGAGGTGACATGCAGTGTGCACGCAGCCGGGTGCAGGCGTCGAGTCGAGCGGAGTGCTCCCTCATTTCGAGCGTTGCTCAGGTCAGGGTTCCAGCACAGGTTTTAAGGGTTTTCGGGTTTTTTCCAATGAGGATATTCCACCGGTCGTGCGTGGTTGGGATGTTCTAAGACGGCTTGGGAGCCATGTTGATACTCATAATGCGCTCACAACGACGTGAGTGTAGGTTTCGGTTATGGCACACTACCGGTATGAGCAGGGTTTTTCTGTGGAGTCATTGGATGACATTTGGGGCGAAAGCTCCGCTTCGGAGCCACAGTAGCAATGGAGGATGGTGCCAGGAGAAAGAAGAAAGTGGCATGTAGGCGCGATGCACAATCGGAGTACGCCAACGGGCGGTTATGGATGGTAATGAAGTGGCCAACATCAGTAACAATGCAGCCCGTTATGCAGCGACACAGCACAGCACAGGGATAAGCAGGTAAGGACGATGGTGAGTACGCGTTAGACCTGGCGTACTGGGCGAGCCGAGGAGCTGCTTACCAAGAAATCTTTTGAGTTCCCGGCAAGCACGCGCGACACCAGTCTTTCACTAGTATACTGTTAAACGTGAAGTGGTTCGTTTCTTATGCTCTTGTTATGTTGCAATCCTTCACCCACTTGCCTCGACGTGCAAAGTTACACTTCATCTTCGAGGGTACCTCATATGTTGCTGGACGTGTAAGCAAATGGGCTGGCTCACACTCAATTAAACCAAAGGGCATTAGGTCGACGGGACAGGTAAGTTATGGTATGCCGTGAGCGTTACGAGCCTTGGCGAATAAAACCAATTAGCTTGCCACAGGATGCATTGCAAACAAACCTACGTAAGGACACGCGCTGCCAAGTTGCTGCCCAAAGCCCCGAACCTTGCAAGTATGTATATTGCCGCATCGTACCATGTATGCAAGATTCCAGATAGGTGAATTACTTGCACAGCGGACATATGGAAGGCATCAATGTGCCGCAGTAAGAGTAAAGTAATGCGTGGTCTCTTATGGGAGGAACTTTGAGCAGAAATTTCCCCCAATATTTAAGAGTGTTCATAAATCCAAGGATATGATATGTGAAAATAAATAGATTTGATGAAAGTGGCCAAAAGGCAAAATAAGCCGTTGGAGGTAAGGGAAGTTAGGGAAGCAACGTACGAGTGTGTGGTGGCCAGGCCAGGAACCACACGTTTCAGAGCTAAGCGGTTGCACGACATTCCTATATAAAGGTACGCTTCTCAATGTTGTTTTAAGATCGATACTTTCGTTTCTATCTTCCTTTCTAAACTTACCCGGGTCTTACCAGTTTCAAGAATGAGCACCATGCGTGTTCTCACTCAGAAGGCCGCCTCTCAGCCGGCTGTGCGCCGCTCCGTTGCGGCGCGCGCTGGCAAGACGGTGTCTGGCGGCAAGACCGTGTCTGGCAAGAGCTCTGGTCCCGAGATGGCCAGCACTGAGTGTGAGTGCAGTGAACGTCAGGCTCGCGGCCGAACAATAATTGTCTTATACTATGCTACGCTCATGTCTAAAATAGATGCCTACAGAATATGTATGATGGTTGATGCGTGGCTTGGTCGGCTGATCAAGGATCACAGTTGGTTGTCTACACCTCGCTCACCTGCAATCTAGAATTAACACGTTTCATCACCTGTCCTGTTCTTCTTTCCAGACCTCAAGTCGCTGCCAGGCGTCACTGCTCCCTTCTCGGACGTCTTCGACCCGGCGGGCCTCGCGCGCACTGCCTCCGTTCGTGACGTCCGCCGCTGGCGCGAGTCGGAGATCGTGCACGGTCGTGTCTCTATGCTTGCCGCCCTCGGCTTCATCGTCGGCGAGCAGCTGCAGGACTTCCCGCTCTTCTTCAACTTCGATGGCCGTGTGTCTGGTGAGCTGCGGAGCGACGCCTCGTTTATGTTGCAGCATATCATCAAAGTGCGCATCGCACATATCAACGTCTTGAGTTTCTTCCGGCCAATTTGCTGTGTGTTGAAGAGATATTTTTGTATGACGTCCTTATCCGCTGCTGAATCTGCCACTCACGTTCCCCTGCAGGCCCTGCCATCTTCCACTTCCAGCAGATCGGCCAGGGCTTCTGGGAGCCCCTTCTGATTGCTATCGGTGTTGCTGAGTCGTACCGTGTGGCCGTCGGGTGGGCTACCCCCACCAACACCGGCTTCAACTCGCTCAAGGACGACTACGAGCCCGGTGACCTTGGGTAAGAACAACGTATTATGTGTTCTGTCGTCTTAGGCGAGTGTATGCGCTCGTTTGGTTCGTAGTCGTGCTCAAGCTGTTACTGAATCTCTTCGGTCATGTTTTCGTGCAGCTTTGACCCCCTCGGCCTGAAGCCTACCGACCCCGAGGAGCTCAAGGTCATGCAGACCAAGGAGCTCAACAACGGACGCCTGGTGAGTGCAGCTTCCACGCGGCCCCACCACTCGCACTTTGCCTCCCTCACTTAGGCCTACACCGCGCTCTTGGCATCCGACGAAAAAGCTGATTATCAGCCAGTGTCAGGCGACGTGCCCGATGGTCTGGGACCCACTGGAACACTTACGAATACGGATGCAACAAAAAGAAGCAACGATGCAGATAGCCGGCAGCAGTGCGGACGAGCGTTCCCGACCCCCTTCTGCTTGGCACCTAATCGGCGTTATTAACTCTTTTCCGTCCCATCCCATGCAGGCCATGATCGCCATTGCCGCGTTCGTCGCCCAGGAGCTGGTTGAGAACACTGAGATCTTCGAGCACCTGTTCCTCCGCTTTGAGAAGGAGGTCATCCTCGAGCTGGACGATATCGAGCGGTGAGTTTTCTGATGCTCACTCGCTGCGCTATTTTGTTGCACATCGAGTGAAATCGAGAATGGCCCTTCTATGACGTGACAAACCCCATGAATGCGCTCTCTGAGCACGCTATTTGGGATTCACTCTTGAATACGCTTTTTTGTACATGCAGGGACATTGGCCTGCCGGTCACCCCCCTGCCTGGCAACCTGACTGGCATCTAAGCGGTCGTTGCAACTTGAGCGACCCAAGCGGTCGAGGGATCTCCAACCATGCTGCTGCTGACATGCTGCTGCTTAGAAGGCCGAGCAAGGAATGCAACACTCAAGCGGACCAATGCAGACGGGCTGATAGTACGTGCTAAGATGCTTCAGGCAGTTGCATACCGGGTGCGATGCAACTTGCTGGGTTATCAGACGTACGGAATCAGGTGTTGAAGTCTGTTGGGATGCTGATCAAATGCAATTTTTGATACTTGCGTGGCGTACAACAACACGGACGGAATTTTTGGGCGGATGAGAGAAGATTGAGTCGTATGTATGATGCAGTACTCTTGTCGTGAGCTCAGGCGGAGTGAGCGAAATGTTGAGCGATCCCTCTTATATTGGGCCAGCCCGCTTCTGCGGCAATTTCTTGATAGAATAAAAACGGGAGCTTGGTTACCATTCTCTCAAGCACCCTGATGAATCTGGCTAAGAGAGGAAAGTTCTTAGGCATGTGCTGATGCACATACGGGTTTGAGTGAGAACATGCTCCATGTAATTGCAGGAGCGTATTTTTTTCTACAACGTTTGGGTGAAAGTCCGGCAGCGGCATAAGTTGCGTGGAACATCCCTCGGTACGTGTAACACGCCCGCTGAGTTTAATTATCTCCATAGACCTCCTCAAATTTCTACGGAGAACAAGCAGTCTCAAATGTCATCTGAAGAATCCGCTCACTAATTCATGGGAAAACAATCTACCGGTACTCACATGCATAATAGTGATAGGAAGGAGTCCCCACCCTCTGTGACCGAACGTGTAACGTCTGTAACTCCTGCCACAGCATCCAGACAACCAAGTCGATGGCTGTTTTGCGTGATAAAACACAGTCAAGCAGTCATCGGCACACACTGTCGGAAAGCTTATGATGCATTGGTGGTTCATTATAGAAGAGCCTATATGTCATGCCCCACAGCAGGCATCGCCTGTCGCGGACACCACGGAGTGGTTCTTCTGCTCTCGACCTGTTGCTGGGTGGCGCGGGCGCGCGGCACCACAGCCCCGCGGACTGGCGCTGCTGGCAGGCGGGCTGCAGGTTACCAAGCTGCAGGGTCTCAAGTTCCAAACGTAAAGGCGGCGCTGACTGCGGCTGCGTCGACCTCGTGACCTATTCACGCAGCAAGGAGCCGCGGGCGTTCTTCAAGCGCGGTGTGTTACATTGTGTAGAAGCACAACCAAAACAACCAAGCAGAAGAACCACGCCGAGGAATGAGGCGTGGTTCCGCTAAGTACTCTGCGGCACCAACGGATTTGGTCAGAAGGGCCCTGCGCCCGACCTGAATCGCGAGATTCACACGTGTCCCCATCGTTATCGGAACGAGTGGAAACCGAATCCATGACGAAATCAACCCTAACAGCAACAGAGGCGCTGTAGTTACGGCAACAGCATACAAGCGGGAACGCAGTTGTCCTGGCTCCGGAACCAATGCCGGTGAAATGTACGTGCCGGCGCTGGGGCATGGCATATATGCAAATCCCCCCTGGGTACTGGCTGCTGCGTTTCCTGTCTCTGGACTGCCTGGCTGGTGCTTAGGGGTTTGCCATTGGTGCGGTGTGGCTGGGCTTTCGGCTCTTTCGTTTCCTTCAGTGCCCGGTGGACCCGCCTTTTGGTCTGGTCTGTAACATTTCAACTGACGAGTACGGAATTGTTTCAGCCAGCATTCTTTTTGAGGCGGATCCTTGCGCCATAGTTACCTCTGGCAAACCGGCTGATAGCCTTTGGGCTGTATTGTCCCTAGCTGTCTCGTACATGAGCAGCGGGTTCAGGCACTCGGTTTGACAGGACCCGAGAGCCTGTCAGGGCCTGGCTCCGGGTACCCAGAATATTTGCAGTGTCCACGTCAGTCCTGCCGCCGACACCTTAGGTTTGTCTGTTTTAGGCCCGGTCTGTTTATACCGCACCAGCCTCAACCACCCTCATCCTGAGCCTTCCGCTGACACTGCGCAAGCTTTGGTTGCAACTGGTTGCAACTGTGGGAGGTTGAAAGCATCTGCGTCAAATCCATAATTACTGGATGACATCAATACGCACGCACAGCATTGTGGTAGAACCCTGGCACCTGTATCCCGTTGGTAAACGGAAATTGCTGCTTCCAGGCCGTTGGGGGCGTGCGCCTGGCCGCCTGCGGAAACGCAAAGACGATGCCCAAAAACGCTAATCAACATAAACTGATCATAATGCACCTGGTGGCTTGGCGTTTAACCCAGAGCTGCAGGTTCAGTAACAATGTAAAGGGCAATTGATAGGACATTCTACTTCTGAGGATCTATTCCTACCACAGTGGTTTCCACTTTGGCTATCCATAGAAGAAACCCGAAGAGACTTGAATCAACGTATGGATGGTGAGCGACACAAAATGAGGAAGGACCTGCGTTACTAACGTACCGAGCTCGTGGGAATCCAGATGCCTCCATGACAGAACAGTGAAGGCATTTGATTCGAGAATAATCTATCACAGTCATTTGTGTTGTAGAAAGCGTCTACGCGCAGCTATGGGAAGTTGACCGTTGATTAAATACGGACCAGCTGTGTGTGTGGTGGTCAAGCCAGGAGCCACACATTGGAGGGCTTGGCAGTTGGCTCTAACGCCTATATAAAGGGTATTGTAATTTAGTTACACTAGATATCCTAGATACTTATCCACATCCAAAGGTTATCTTTTCCTACAACGTCAAGAATGAGCACCATGCGCGTTCTAGCCCAGCAGGCCGGCTCCCAGCCGGCGGGTATGCGACGCTCAGTTTTGACGCGCGCTGGCAAGACAGTGTCTGGCAAGACCGTTTCTGGAAAGGCCCCTGCATCTCCAGAAATGGCCAGTGTTGATTGTAAGTTGAAAGGAGTTGATCATCGGAAAGCAATGCTGCTGCAAAGTCTCTGTAAAAGCCTCTGCCCTCCCTGTTGGCACAACAACAACTATTAACGTTTGTGTTAAAATTAGTTATGCGGTCGAAGATAGGCTGCGCATACAGCGTGATGTCACGGCATGCCGATTCCATCACCCTCTTACCGCTACGCGCAAAAAGGTTTTATCGCGTTACTTAGATCTCAATCTTCCCATTTGCAGACCTCAAGTCGCTGCCCGGCGTCACTGCTCCCTTCTCGGACGTCTTCGACCCGGCGGGCCTCGCGCGCACTGCCTCCGTTCGTGACGTCCGCCGCTGGCGGGAGTCGGAGATCGTGCACGGTCGTGTCTCTATGCTTGCCGCCCTCGGCTTCATCGTCGGCGAGCAACTGCAGGACTTCCCGCTCTTCTTCAACTTCGACGGCCGTGTGTCTGGTGAGCTGCGGCCCTTACCCACTAACGGTTCACTGCTTTTGTTGTAACGGTTACAGTGGGTTCCAGACCAAGAGGTAGAACCATCGGGCACATCGCCTGACACTGAGAAAGACGGAAGATCATGGCAGTCGCCGCCTCGTGTATAAGTAACTTCATTATATGTGCACCGCACATATCGGTGTTTCTTCCGGCCTTGTAATGGTGTGGTATCTTCCCGATGTAGGTGTGTACGACCGTTGCGTCAGCTTCTGAATCTGCCACTCACGTTCCCCTGCAGGCCCTGCCATCTTCCACTTCCAGCAGATCGGCCAGGGCTTCTGGGAGCCCCTTCTGATTGCTATCGGTATTGCTGAGTCGTACCGTGTGGCCGTCGGGTGGGCTACCCCCACCAACACCGGCTTCAACTCGCTCAAGGACGACTACGAGCCCGGTGACCTTGGGTAAGAACAACGTATTATGTGTTCTGTCGTCTTAGGCAAGTGTATGCGCTCGTTTGGTTCGTAGTCGCGCACAAGCTGTTACTGAATCTCTTCGGTCATGTTTTCGTGCAGCTTTGACCCCCTCGGCCTGAAGCCTACCGACCCCGAGGAGCTCAAGGTCATGCAGACCAAGGAGCTCAACAACGGACGCCTGGTGAGTGCAGCTTTCACGCGGCCCCACCACTCGTGATCTGCGCATTTACTCTATTTGAATCCGCACGCTCAACAAGCGTTCATGTACACGAAAACTGCGTCTCAAAACAGTGTCAGGCGACGCGTCCGGTGGATACACCATATGGTCTGGGACCCACTGGAACGGTTACTACTACGGAAACAGATGCAACGATGCAGATAGCCGGCAGTAGTGCGGCCGAACCTTCGCGATGTCTTTCTCCTTGACACCGTATTGGCGTGGTTCCTGTATAACTCTTCTCCTCCGTGCTCCTCCCCATCCCACGCAGGCCATGATCGCCATTGCCGCGTTCGTCGCCCAGGAGCTGGTTGAGAACACCGAGATCTTCGAGCACCTGTTCCTCCGCTTTGAGAAGGAGGTCATCCTCGAGCTGGACGACATTGAGCGGTGAGCGGGCTTTGGAACAGCTGCTTCAGGGGTTTGGAATTTGGAATTTCAGAACCTCATATAAGCCCAGCACACGCCTGCCTTGCTGTACAAGGCTGTCGAATGAGCATTACAACTGCTATCGAATGAGCATTTGGGTTTTATTAGAAGCACCGTAGAAGTAATTTGGAACTAGGGTGAAAGGGGCCTCTGGCTAGTGTTGGGCCTTGCCTAACGCCACCTCCCCCCCCGATTGTTCTAGGGACATTGGCCTGCCGGTGACGCCGCTGCCGACGAACCTAACGGGCATCTAGGGTTATCATCGTCGTCTCGTTTCCAGGTTGCAGAGCCGGTTTAGGTTTCGGAAGGTAATATGGAAACCTGTCGCGGGCAGTGGCGTGTATACCATGATCGATTTGTGCTTTATCGTGACATGCGACTCGCAACGGTGGAATGGAACATCAACTTCTGCAGTTGCATTTCTGAGGAACAATACGCCGTCTGGAGACTGGAATATGCATGTCTCCCCACGACGACGCCTAGGAGCAGGAGTGGTGGGGTGTGGTAAATAGGCAGCGCGCGCACCATCGGTCCGTGGCTACCGTGAGTTGTTCCTGAGAGCTGAGCGAGCCAGTAGAATTCGTTGGACGAGTGATGAGCTGAATGAACTAGTGATGCCAGCCCTGGCTAGATAAATTGATTAAAAAATACATAATATGGCCGTCGCCAGTACAGACAATTGACGGGGATGGCACTAGCTATCAGGTATCGGCTGGTGCCTGCGGATTTATTTTTTTATGCCAAGGTACCGAATTGACTCGATTGACTGCAGAGCGCAAATGTAACCAGCATACGCGGGCAAGTCCAACCGCCTCTTCTCTGCTCTTTTCCCAGGGACATGGGGCCATGGCTCATCCTTGCACTTTGCCTCACGTGTACTACCACACAATATCCTCACGCGACTACCACACAATATCCCAACCTCCTGTACAACAGTTACAGAGCTGCAGTGCTGTGTTTAGTGCTGTGTTCCCACAGCAATTCAGATCCGATGTGGCATTACCCTCGGCCTATTCAAGGATTTCAGCACGAGGGGATCTCTCATCTGAACAGCAATTCCCGACTGAACCTTCCTAAAAATGTTCCAATTTGGCACGAGACATGAATATTGAACGCATTTATGCTGGGACTATCCTGGACTATCCAAACTGGACGTCCACGTGTGGGATTTACCTCGCGTGCCTTCTATTTCCTAAGCTGGCCATGACAATTCAGTCCAAGGTCGTTTGTTTTGCCGGCGTCAGCCCTTGCAATAGGGTGTGTTCAGCTGATAACTGTGGCGTGATCTTCGCAAGTCGAATGGAACTAATTTTAGCGACTCGTGGACACGGGATTGCTGGGCTTACAGTCGTCACACATATCGTGTCGAGAAGTTTCCCGTCCAGTTGCCGGTACTTCTACTACAGCTCAACAAAAAACCTGATCCAACAGCTGAAGTAAGTTGACGGAGGCCGCGCCTTTGTACGGAGCTACCAGCACCTGCGCCACCTAATACCAACACTCCTCCGTAACAGATGGGTTGGAGCAGCGCACGTGAACGCTCCTACGCGCGGACTAAAGGGCCTCGGCAGACCTCCACTATTAGTGTTGTGCGGGCAGCTCAGCAGCAAACATTATGCGCAAGCAGAAGCATGTAACGCTGTTGAGAACAAGCGCACCAACTCAGCAAAGAAAGAAGCCCCTGTGGAAAGGCTGTGTCTGTGTTGCACGGGCGTGTGCAGAACCGTCGTCCAGCAATCAAATCGCTCCAGTCGTGACGTGGTGGCTTCCAATCCATGCATGCACGCTTGCTCGTGTCCAACTAGTAAGGTAGCGCTGTGTGTCCCCTATGCTGCTGCGGTGGTGGCGTGGCAGTGCTGGTGCACGTGCATGCCGTGCCTGAAACAAAGGGAGTGTCCTCGAGTGTCCAGTGATGCTCCAATTGTTGTGCTGCTGCCAGTTGTGCTGCCAAAGGAGAATATCCACGCATCGTTGTGCCCAGTGCCTCAGAGAATTAAAGTGTCGAGTCATGACATCGCAAGTCCGTGTCGTGTTGTGCGCCCGCGGGTCAGCGGCCGTGTTGTGCCAGGCAGCAGCGGCAATATGCGCCGCCCGTGGTGGGGGTGCGTGGAGGCGGGTTGTATGGGTGCGGTGAGCGCGTGGGGTGCCAGTGCGCACCAACCGATGGTCCTGCATGAGTGCAGCAGGCGCCGAAGGGAAGATGCGGTGGTGGTGCCGCGTGGAGGGCAGGCAGGTGAGGTGATCAGTGGAGTGGGGTGGGTGGAGTGGGGCTGCGGTGGGGGTGGGCGGCGCAGAAGCGGCACCTACCCCTGCCATACCAACACACAGCTTACAAAGCGCACGGGCATGTACAACGACTGTCTTTCGAGTCGTCAAGCAATGCCCAACTCACCTGCGCGGCGATATATGACGACACCTTACCAGATCGCCGTACGACGTCGTTGGGCAATTTTCCAGTCCTCGCTTCCAACAATGCTGTACGGAGGCGACAGGAACCAATGCCCGCGGCAGCCCTCAGCGCAGCCCCTGCCTGAGCATGTTGCCCCACACCCTGGCTTGAACCGCACCTGCCGCAAGCCGCTGCCACACTTCCGAGGGCCAGCCTATATCAAGGGTTGCCCGGCGCGCCGTACTCGCCGCCTGGAGCAACCGAGTAAGGCGCCTGCGACGTGCCGTACGCCGGCGGCGCGCCCCCAGTCCCTGGCGCGATTCCTTCGCGTGTGCTTGGCGTCTCAATCATTCTGCGGCCAGTCGGGGCGGCGCCGATGGGCTCACTGGTCACTCGCGAGAGGAGAGGGATGAGGAGGGAGGGCAAGAAATGAAGGGGACTGTGAGATGGTGGGGTTCTGCAACTTTGCTCGAGCATTACGAGCCAGCTGCAATCACGCAGCAGCTCATCAACCAGCTGCAAATCGCGCGGCGAGTAACACATGTTACCAACAAAAGCCATAACGTTACATGGGCTCGAGCAACGGCTTCACTCAAGATTTGAGGGGCACACAGATCTTTCCTGCTGCTCCGTCCACCAGGTACTGCTCCCCCACCACGGCCCGCTCCTCAATCCCCGCCGACAGTGCCGTACCTGCCGTCAAGGTCGCGCTTGCGGCCAAAGGGGTTCTTCGAGTACTGCACTCGGACGGGCCCCCGGTCGCTGCAAGCAGCAACAGATAAGACAGGCGAGCACAGGCGCAGAGGAGGGTGAGCTAAGACCGGAATCTACACTCATTTCCCGAAGGAATAGGAAAACAGTGTTCAACTACGAAGAGTCTGAGGGAAGGGGAGAGACATCAGGATTGGCAAACGAAAAAGCAGGCGATGCGCAGTCGAAAGCAGTTAGTTGATTTGACGACGTTTCAAGACCGTCGTCGCAGACGCGCGTTGACATTGCACCAGAGACCACACCGCAAACTGTTTTTTCCAGCCCAGCCGCCGACTGATAGGACCTATGTCACAACATTGCAGAGCTCAGGCACGAACCTGCTGCTCAACGCTGCCCCCTGCTGTGCCGAGTGGGCCGCCATTGCCGTCGGCACGTCGTCGAACTGCGTTCGAAATGTGCATTGATATCGGGCAGGGCGGATCCTCAATGAATGATGTGGGGGTGCGACGTACGGTATCATACCAAGAGTTCAAGAGCCCAAGCGTTCATTTGCATGCTTCTTTACATAACAAGCGCCCAGAGAGCTTCGCGGACTGCGCGTCCGCAAAGGACCCAGAGCGCCATGTTCCCCACCTGTCGCGTACGGGTTTCGCCGCTCCAGAACCAACAAATCGCCCGTAACACAAGCCATACAACCCAAAATCATTTGGATCACCCACCTCGACGAAGCCCAACGTCGCCTTTGGCCCGCGCATAAGCTTTAGCTGCCGGAACCCCTGCACGAAAGCGAGTGGGAAAGGGCAAGTTGCGTGGGCGTTCAGCAATCTGAAAACAAGATGGGAGGGTTTTCAATCGGGAGGCACCTCAAGTTCGCCAATTGCTCAACGCGGGAAGGGCATACTGACGCCACCACCGATTAGCCATCACAGAAACAGCATTCCGTGGCCCTAGGCTTGCGCCAAGATGCCATGTTCTGGCACCCTCGATCAAAACACAAGCAAACAGAGGATTGCGCGTACCGGTGCGCCCGCGAAGAGGTTTCGGAGCTCGTTCTCGTCCACGGTGTCCGACAGGTTGCCAACGAAGAGGGTGTTGCAGGGCGGGTTGTCGTCCCGCGCGGCGGAAGACCCACCGCGGTCGCCGCCGCCACCACCACCGCCACCGCCGCCGCCACCACCGCCGCCACCACTACCGTAGGAAGAGGGCGGCGGCCGGCTGTAGCTGGGAGTGCCGCCACCACCGCCGCCTGGAGAGACAACACGGGGTACAAGGACAACCCGTTCAAACCGGCCAGCAAAAACCAAACACCAGGAAGGGGGGTTACAAGATCCTCCGCGTGGTCATCTGTAGCCCCAACTCTGCATGTCAACGTGAAGCGTAATTCCTACTACGCTTATAGATATGTCTTCACAGCTGCACCTTTGCAGATCACAGGACTAGCGCCCTAATCACAGGACTAGGCCCACGACCTCCTGCCGCAACCGTACCTTCAGGCCACCCGCCCGGAGGCCCATAGCTTCCAGATGGAGGCGCATTGGGCCGTGGGCGCTTGTTCGGCTCCATGTCCCGGATGTACATGTTCTTGCGCGCCATCTCACACCGTAGGGAGCTGCTCTCGTCAAACCTGGGTCAACCATAAGCGACATGCAGCACACCACCACCTGCGTTACTGCGCCGAACCCTTGCTGGGAGGGCGAGGAAGCCCCGTACGCCAGGGACTGGAAACCGGAACAAGAGCCGGGGGGAGGGTATGGGTACGAACAGTGCGCAGTAGCATCCTCTGGTGGGAGAAGGCAAGGTGAGGCAACGTGGTGGGCAGCAATCGCACGCGTCAATATCATGCCGGTCATCAAGAGCGAGTTGGGCCCAATAACCCCTGGGGCGAGGCGCACCTGACGTGCTGCAGCTGGTCGCAGGCAGCCCTCGCCATTGCACCCGTGGTGAAGAGCGCGAAGCCCTGTGCGCTGCCCTTGCTGTAGTTCATCTGCGAGGCCTGCAAGGGTTTACAGGCGCAGCCGACAAACGACGGTTACGCACGATCAGCCTGCCTACTGAAACCGCCAAGCCCGCAAAAGGGACTTTCAGGAGAAAGTGTTCAACGGTAGACATGCTTGCAGCTGGCAACCCGCAATTTGCGGATGCGGTGAAAAAGATCTCGCGACACCCACGCAACCTATATCACACTCCACATCCCAGAACCACACGTTTGCCATGCAAATCTGCAGCTGATGGGTTCCGCACCTTGGCACTGCAAGACAGCCCACAACATGGACTAACCTCATAGCCAGGCAAGAACCTCAGGAGGTTGTTGAGCTCGCGCTCTTTCACGTCACCAGGGAAGCCAGTAACGAAGATTGTGCGGACCTCATCGGAGCCCGCGGGGCCCGCAGGGTAGTTCGGGGGAGGGGCCGAGTAAGGCGGCGGATAGCTATAAGGAGGAGGGGCATAGCTGCCGTAAGACGGAGGCGGATGCCCGTAAGGGTCCGGGGGAGGAGGACCGTGGCTAGAGGGCGGCTGGTAGCCCCCACCGTAAGGAGGCGGCTCGTAGCTCATGTTCGCAGCGTTGAAAAAGCGGTAAAAGTTGCAGTTCGAGAGAAGAGAGCTGGTGGCGTTTCGCTATACCTGACTATACATGTGCATCAACTGTAATAGGACTGCGAAGAGAAAGGCACTGGGACTGAGGGTGCAGAGGGTGCAGGACAGCAGGAGGGTCCGATGACCAATGACCGGATGACCGCATGACCCTTTAGCCCATGCACATATCTAACTTCTAGTTCTCGTAACTTAATACATTCTTTACACCAATGAATCGTGCGTGTACAATGTTTAACCGCACGGTGCTTCGGGGGCGGGTCCCATTCAGCGGAGGTCGCCAGCCTACGCAGTCTCGGACGCTAATAGCTTACGCCGATGGCGCATCCGCCGCGACTACTGCCAAACCCGTTATTGCTGATTTGGCGAAAATGGCACAAGTCAGAATCTCGGAGCAGGAGGTAAGCATGCGCTGCCAGGTGCACATGTGCGTGGTGCATCACGTTCGTTATGACGTAAACATTTACCACAGGCGGCGGATTGGGCGCCAAAGATCAACAGCGTCCTGGACTGGTGAGAGGCAGCGGTGCGCGCGGGTGTACCCCAAACCCATCCCGCCCCAACAACTCACGCCAGGCTCCTCTCCTGGTCCCTTGCCGACCTGCAGGTTCGGACAGCTGCAATCCGTGGACGTGCAGGGCGTCAGCCCCGCCATCCACGCGTACTCGGAGGGCAACCGGCTGCGACAGGACGAGTCCCACCACTACACTGCCAGGCACGTGCCTCGCCTGGCTGGCCTTGTGCTTCCGCAGCCCCAGCCGCACACTCACGCCCCGCCCCGCCCCGCCCCTGACCTGCAGTTAGTTGTCCACATCAGCAGCTGATCTCACCTGAGGCTTACCGCAAAACCACCTCACGCGGGGATCGCTGCCACCTGCTGCAGGGCTCAACTGCTGGCCCAAGCGCCGCAGACGGAGAGCACCTACGTGCGCGTCCCAAAGACGGCTGGCGGCGACGGCGAGGCTGCAGCTGCCGCCAAGGCGGCGGCGGCACCCGCTGCAGCGGCAGCAGCAGCAGGGGCTCCAGCCGCAGCTGCGGCTGGAGCGGCGGCGGCGGCTGGGGGCGTTCCTCGTGAGGTGCTGCATGCGCTGGACATCCGTGTGGGGCGCATCGTGAGCTGCGAGCGGCATCCGGATGCGGAGAGGTGGGTAGCCGGGGGGGAAGGGTCGCGGAGGGGGGGCCGTGGAGGGGGGGTCGTGGAGGGGGGGTCGAGACGCCGGGGCAGAGGGTGGCGTTGGGGGGCGGGCCGTGTAGAGCCATGCGGTGCGTTAGGTGGGATGCATCGCGCGCTGCCTTCAGGCCGCCAAGACCAGGCGGCTATGCCGTGTGGTGCCAGGGCGGAGGAACGGAGGGAGCGGGCAGCGTTGCGCCCGCTTGCGTGGTTGCGTGGCGCGATTCCTGAGGGCGCGGAGGTGCGCTGCAGGTGTGCTTCGCCGACTCGTTGGGGGCTGCTTGAGTGTATGTTGAGGGGGCCGGCAGGGGAAGGAAAGGTGGGGCAGGCCTGCGTCTGATGAGCGTTGACGAGTGAGGCGTTGGCTGACTCTGCGCCTGCTGCTCTCCGACCCGCATGTGCTTCTGCTGGTGCTGTTGCTGCTGCGGGGGCGCAGCTTGTACGTGGAGCAGATTGACGTGGGCGAGGCGGAGCCGCGGACCATCGTGTCGGGTCTGGTCAAGTACATACCGCTGGAGGCGATGCAGGTGAGGATGGGGGAGGGGGGAGGGGAGGAGGACGGGGGGAGGAGGAGGAAAGGAGGGAGGAGGAAGGGAGGGAGGAGGAGAGGGGGGGAGGAGGAAGGGAGGGAGGAAGGGAGGGAGGAAGGGAGGGAGGAGGAGGAGGAGGGGGAGGAGGCAGGGAGGGAGGAGGAGGAGAGGAGGAGGAGAGGGCTACCTGCGGGCGTAGGCCTGCAGGAGGGAACATGTAAGGGAGGGGCTGTGTCTGTGTCGCACTGGTGCTGGGCTGGGAGGCGTCAAGGTGGCCGGGTCGATGAGGGCGGGGATGTGGGTTTGCGCAGTGGAAGGCGAGGTTAGTGGCTGGGAGGCTGCGGGAGAGGAGGGAGGGGCGCTGGTGTCCAGCCAGCAGCGACCAGCAAAGCTGAGGAGCTGGGCCGAGTGGTGACGACGGGGCAGTGCGGCGGATGCACGAAGGAGGAAACGGATGCACGAAGGAGGAAACGGGTGCACGAAGAAGGAAACGGATGCACGAAGAAGGAAACGGGTGCGTATGGCCAAGGCAGACAGGCAGGCAGGCAGGCAGGCACCTACTGGAGGCCAGAGGCTGGCGGGTGGTAGTGGTACGCGGGCCCTCAGGGTACGGCGCTCCCTCCCACCGCCGAGGCGCGCGTCCCTTCCAAATCCCAACCAACCAACCACCAACCAACCAACCGCCGCTGCCGTTAGGATCGCATGGTTGTGGTCATCTGCAACCTCAAGCCGCGCAACATGCGCGGTGTCAAGTCGTTCGGCATGTTGCTGGCCGCATCAGACGAGGCGCACGTCACCGTGGAGCCTCTGGCGCCGCCGCCGGGGGTCAAGGCGGGCGAGCGGGTGTGGTTCGGGGACGATGCGCAGCAGGTGCGGACTCAGGCGTGCAGGGTGCGGAGGGCAGGTGAAAGGGAGGCGCAAGGGTCGCGGGGACAGGCGTCAGTGGGAGAGAGTCTCGCGTGCGGTAGCAAAATATGCCGCGTCCCAGGGGAACGTGCGTCAGGGGTAAATATGCGTCAGGGGTAAATATGCGTCAGGGGTAAATGGAGAGGAGACTGGGGTAAGGGGTAAATGGAGAGGGGACTGGGGTAAGGGGTAAATGGAGATAGGAGACTCGGGTGGGATGTGCCTCACGTCTCTTGTGATCGGGCAGCTGGCGAGGAAACCCATGGCGCCGACAAAGGGGAACATGATGGATAGCTTTCTTGTGTATGAGAGCTTTCTTGGGGCGGGGTAGCGGGGAAACCGGTGCGAGGCGGGGTGGGGCGTGTGGACGCCGTGCCGCACATCAGGTGGTGGTGCAAGGGCGGGCGCATCTCGCACGCGCTGGCTTGTCCCGCCCCCAGATGACCAGCAGGCCTGCCAGCCTCTTCCCCTGAACGTCCGTACACCTCCACTTCCATAACACCCTCCTCCTTGTGTCAATGCGCCGCGATGTGGCCTCGTGCAGCCGGCCGCCGCTGACGCCAAGCTGGTCGACAAGAAGAAGTACTGGGAGGTGGTGCAGCCGCTGCTGCGGACGGACGGAGACTGCGTGGCGACGCTGGCGGGGGCCGGCGACCAGGCAGCGCCCGCGCCCCTCAACACCAGCGGGGGTCCCTTGCGCTCGGCCACACTGCCGGGGGCGCGGATCGCCTGAGCGCGCGCAGCGCGCTGGGAAGGGTTCGAGGGAGACCCGTGGATGCCCGAAAAAAAACCGTTTAACCGCTGGGGAGCGGAGGGGGGTTGAGGAAAGCCCGTGGACGAGAAAGCCGATTAGGAAGGGGGTTTAAAGAGAATCCGCGAATCCACGGCCGATTAGGAAGGGGGGGATGGACAGGTGGGTAGGGGGTTGCGCCTTTATGGTTTTCAGGCTGGCTTACGGGAGGTGCGGGTTCGTGTGTCGTTGTGGCGTGGCGAAGCTGCGGCGAGTGACGGGCGACGTTACGTCGTTGCGGCGACGTTGCCATCGTTGCAGGAGTGCATGGTGCGCTGCGGCTGGGTGCCTTGCGAGTGCCGTTTGCAAGCGGGGCACGTGCAGCCGCGCCAATTTTCCCCTGGCGGATGCCCTCCTGGCGGATGCCCTCCTGGTGGGTGAGCGGCGAGCAGTGGTGTTTGTAAGATGTCGAGGAAGGCGGTGGCGAAGACGCAGCAGCACGCGGGCGCAGTTCTGGGACACGACACATGTGCACAAGGCGCCGTGGGGCCTTCACGCAGTCAGTGCGCGAGCGCGCGTGGCCAGGAGCTTCGGGCGTCAAGGGGTTGTATCTACGGAAGTGGGGCGAGTGTGGATGTGGGGCCGCCTACCGGGAGTGCTGCGGCTGGCATTTCCGGCCTCCACGCCCTAGTACCGCACCCAGGACACCGGCAACTACGGTCCCTGTCAGCACCTGCCACAACGCGCTGGAAGAAATAGGAATAGGCTTCGCATGGTGGCATTCTGTGGCTCGCCAGCGCTCGCTCGCCGTGCAATGGCACGATCAAAGGTATCCCGGCGCGCTCATGAAACTGCATCCGTGCCAGCTGCGGAAAAGCGAGCGTCGGGATCTTCGAACCGTTGAAAAGAACCCTGCGAACAAAAGGACAACGCACGTGCAAGCCAGTTAGTCGCCAAGGTACAGCCACACCGTCCGCTGGGTTCAAGCACCACATCGAACTACTGACTTCGGTGTTGGGTCTCATCGCAGCATGCGTGAAATGGAGCAGGTGGGGGCTTGGATCTTGGTTGATTCATAGCGCCGTCGTACCCGAGTATGGAAGGCAAGCGGAGTTGTGGACGGGATCACGGGCACGTGTCACAGCTAAACCCGTGATCCTGAACCCAAGACGTGCAGTAGGGGGAACAAACTAGCTGCAAATGGCTAAGCACTAAAACGGCTGCCATAACACGAACCCTACAATTACGCCTATTAGCGTGTAAGCTGTCAGTCGGTCAAGCCAGGCTACGACACCTATCGTTGAAGCTGGGCCGCGCCAGAGCGGGGAGCTGAAGGCTGCGGCCCAAGCCCCACCGTTGGGGCTTACAAACGCAAACGCGCGACTGTCGTACAATCGAACGGACAACCGGACGGCGTACGTCGTGAGCGTCGAACAGAGCTGAGGGATCTGGGCGCAACGTGAGCACTAGGGTTTCTAAGAAAACAAACTAGTGAAAGGCCAATAAGCAGCGGCAACCGGCTCTCTTCTGCTTTTTACTCCAGCCCACCTGCTCGATAGAGGCACCACGTCCTGGTCTCCCTCCCTCTGTCGTCCCATCGTACACAGCACCATCCAAGCGAAACAGGATGACAGAGATCGGGGACCTTACACTACAGAGCGAGGAAAACACAGCCAAGCATCTCAAACACAGGCGGCCCGGCCGGCACGGCGGCGGCCCTCGGAGGGCTCGAGAGACAACGGCGTGGTAAACCCGCACCGCGACCCGCGAGTAACGAAACAAGGCCGGCGAAGCCGACGGAACAAACCCATAGGAATAACGGCACGGCCCGCAACCAGACCGGGCGGGAAGTCCCAGCGTAACGCACGGGCGAAAACACAAAGCAGACCACGTACCCGGCCTGGTGAAGCGCTGGCCCATTGCCGTCGTCAAAAGAAGCCCCCCGGAGGGCTGGCCCCTTGGCGGCCCCTAGAAGAGACCTCCCTAGCTCCCGAAACTATACACGCACGTGCGCCCCTGGAGCACGGGCTCCGGACCTGTCCAGGCGGGCACCGCCGCCTGCCGCCGCAGTCCGCCGCTGGGCTGAGCCGAGAGACAACTTCGGGCTGGGGGCTGTGTATATGTTTATAAATTGGAAGTGCATAATAAATAAACCGGCAGCAAGCTGTCACTGCGACGGCAGACAAGCAATAGCCTGAAGATTTCCGTACAGAACCCCGTTTCAGTGACGATAATCACTGCGTTCCTTCAACACTTAAGGTTTCTAAATGGAGCAACAACGTCGCGCCCTTGCCCCCAGCCCCGGCCAGTGCCAGCCGCTAGCATAGGCTGAGCAGGGTAAAGTTGACACGTACTACGGGCCGGAACTACTACGCAACCAACAGCGTGCAGAGGCAGAGCAGAGGCACATTCCCGACGAACTGCTATCAATACGAACAATGATGTACTGAATTCGTTTGGCGATTTGCGCGAACGATACCAAATTTGACCCACGGGTCGGCCCTCATGGCCCGAGCCTCACCGATGACGGCGGCCCGACATGCTTTCCACTCCATGTACTGCCAGTTGCTTGTGAGATATTATGCTCCCCCCACCGTGCAACTGCCGGTCGCAAGCACGGCGATACGTACGCCGCCGCGAGAAAAACAGAGAGGAGACTGCCACACGCTAATCCGTCCGTGCCCCTTGCGTGCCGCGCTGTACACCTCATCCGCGACCTCGCTTTGTTCCTTGGCCAAACGTGATAGCTTGCTACCACGCATGCAATTGCTATTACGGGTACCTTACTAACCAGGATGTTCAAATACCGACTCCCAGTATTAATTTTGGGTACCAAAAATTCCAATCTGTTCGCTTTTCGCCTGAAATGGCATTTCCAACCACGCCGACCGTCATCCCTCTATCTCTCAAACAACCACTATTGCCTTTTGTAACAACCGATCTCATATCAGCTCGTGCCTGCTCGTCCAGCTTCGTTCAAGAGAGCCCATCAACGGCTCCCGCAACATTTGCGGCGGCGGTATAGGTACACATGCTGAGTAAAGGGCGCGAGGGCGGAGCTAGCAAGCAAACATTCGCATCAGCTCCGCCGCGTTTCGTAACCCGCACCAGCAGCATGTCATGCCAGATTCAGTCATGGACAGCCCCCGCATCTGGGCACTGCAGCACATGCACGCGGAGTAAGCCTCAACTGCAATCAAGCACCAATGCCTACAAGCCCAGCCGACCGACCGCCATACCATAACATACAAACTCAATTAATGAATTAGACGGTACACACCAACGTGGCATCGCGCGCCACGCTAACATTGCACTAATATGATGACACGGAACACGGAATATGTATTTGTGCGTCTAAGATGCTGACATAGGCTGCTACGACAGCCATGCAAATGCCAACAACCGCCGGCAGGTTCGATCTCGCCGCTGTGCCCAGCAGTATGACTACAATGTTCAGACGCCTCCCTTTTCTCGGCACCTATTCATTCATTAGGCTCCGGCGCGACGCGAGCACTGCGAAGCCGGTAGCCACAGCACAGCCAGGACAGGCGCGAATGCTTCACCTCCGTCAGCTCCACTGCGCCCGGAGAGTCGGCAGCGCCCCATGCCACTACACGCTTCTTCGCCACGCTGGGCGAAAACAGTTGCTCCCCGATGCTCTCATTCCTCCTGGACTGCAGCAACCGAGCGAGGTTACTGGCGGAGGAGAGCGTGTCCCCGTGATCCGCGCCTAGTACCTTCATCCGAACCTCCAATGACCGCCGGTACAGCTGCTCAGCTTCCTGGTACTTGTGGTTAGATTGCAACACGTCAGCCAGGGCATCGGCGGTACAGAGGGTCACTTGGTGCTCGGGTCCCGGAGCCAGCTGCCACACCGCCAAGGCGCGTCGGTACAGCCGCTCCGCCTGGTCATATCTGCCCGTGCACTGCAGCAAGCCCGCCAGGGCGCTGACGGTCGAGATCGTGAGCTTGTCATCGGCACCGAGCACTCGCTCCCTGATCGCCAGGGTGCGCCGATACAACGCCTCCGCCTCATCACTCCTGCCCATAGACTCCAGCAAGCTAGCCAGCGCGCTGGCTGAAGCGAGGGTGAGCTGGTGCTCGGCGCCCAGCAGCCGCTCCCTGACCTCCACCGCCCTTCGGTACAGCCGCTCAGCCTGGTCGTCCTTGCGCCTGGAATGCATCAAGTCGGCCAACCTCATGACAGACTCCATTGTCGTCAAGTGGTCTGAGCCCAGAACCCTCTCGTTGCTGACCATCACTCGTCGGTACAGCCGCTCCGCTTCGTCCAGTTTCAGTGCGGACTGCATCACCTTGGCCAGCTTGTTAACAGACTCGAGCGTGTCGGGATGATCGGCGCCCAGCAGCCGCTCCCTTGTCTCCAGAGCCCGCCTGTACACCGGCTCTGCTTCGCCGTACTTCCCCAGCAGCCACAGCAAGTTTCCCAAGTTGTCGAGGTGCAGGATTGTGTCAGCGTGATCAGCTCCCAGCGTCGCGTCGCTTCCCTCCAGGCCCCAGCGGTAAAGCATTTCGGCTTTCTCGTACCGGCCCTGAGAGCTAGCCAAGTTGGCCAGGTTGATGACCGACGTGAGGGTCCTCGGGTGGTGCGCGCCCAGCACCCTCCTCTTGCCCTCCAGGGCCTGCGTGTAGAGCCGCTCCGCGTCGGCGATCTTGCCCTGCGCCTTCAGCAGGCCTGCCAAGTTGTTCTTGTAGTCGAGCGTGTCGGGGTGGTCCGCACCCAGCGCTCCGACACTGCCTCCCAGTGCCCTCTGGTACAAGGCCTCCGCCTCGCCATACTTCCCCTGCCGCATCAGCAGCCCCGCCAGGTTGCTGCAACAGGACAATGTGCCCTGGTGACTGCCGCCCAGCACCCGCTCGTTGCCGGCCAGGGCCCGGCGGAACAAGGACTCCGCCTCGTCTACCTTGCCTTGCGAGTTCAGGACGTTGGCCAGGTTGCCGACACAGTTAAGGGTCCGGGGGTGATCCGCGCCCAGCACCTTCTCCAGGCCCCCCAGCGCACGCCGGTAGAGCTGCTCCGCCATGCCGTGGTTGCCTTGGAACCAGAGCAGGTTCGCCAGGCCGGTGGCGTAGATCAGCGTGACTGGGTGACTGGCGCCCTGCACGCGGCTGCTGCCTTGGAGGGCCCGGCGATGCCAGGGGGCTGCCTCGTCGTACTTGCCCTGGGCACACAACAATTCGGCCAAGCTGTTGGCCGACGACAGGACGTCTGGGTGGTCCGCGCCCAGCACCCGCTCCCGTCCCTCCAGTGCCCGCCGGCACAGCGGCTCCGCCTCGTCGAACCTGCCTTGCGCCTTCAGCAGGCTTGCCAAGCTTTTCACGGAGGTGAGCGTGTCCGGGTGGTCCGCGCCCAGCACCCGCTCCCGTCCCTCCAGCGCCCGCCGGCACAGCGGCTCCGCCTCATCGAACCTGCCCTGCGTCTCCAGGAGGTCCGCCAGGCTGTTGACGGCCGTCAGTGTATCCGGGTGGCCTACGCCGAGAACAGCCGCGCGGCCCCCCACAGCACGCCGGGACGCGAGCTCAGCCTCCTTGAATGCGCCCGTCAGGGCCAGCAGCCCCGCCAGGTTGGAGACGCAAGAGAGCGTGCTAGGGTGGTTGGCTCCCAGCGACCGTTCCGTGCCCTCCAATGCGCGTCGGTATAGCTCCGCCGCCTCCTCGAGCTTGCCTCGGGACTGCAGTAAGCCTGCCAGAGCGCCCATGGTGCCCAGCGTATCGGGGTGCTCGGCACCCAGCACCAGCTCCCTCCCCTCCCAAACCCGCCGGTACAGCAGCTCCGCTTCGTCGTAGTTGCCCTGGAGCGACAGCAGCCGCGCCAGGTTGGAGGCGCAGGCGAGCGTGTCCGGGTGCTTCGTGCCCTTGCCTTGCTCCATTCCTTTCAGCGCCCGCCGGAACAGCGGCTCCGCCTCGCCGCACTTCCCCCAGGAGTGCAGCAGGCCGGCCAAGGTGTGGACGACGGAGATGGTGTCGGTATGGTCGGCCCCCAAGGTGCGCTCCCTGGCCTCCAGAACCCGCCGGTGCAGCGGCTCGGCAGCGGCGTACTTGCCCTGCGCTTGCAGCAGCGACGCCAGGTTGCTGGTGCAGGCCAGCACCTTGGGGCTCTCAGCGCCGTCACCCTGTTGCGCGCCCTCCACTGCCCGCCGGAATAGCAACTCCGATTCGTCGTGGTGGTTACCGGGGGACTGCAGCACGCGCGCCACAAGGTTAACGGAGCCGAGCAGGGCTGGGTGGCTGGTGCCCAGCTTCCACTCCCTGCCTTGCATCACCCGCTTGTGCAGCTGCTCCGCCTCTTGTGTCTGGCCGTAGAAGCTGGCCAGTTGGCCAGCGGTGCTGAGCCGCGCGCACACCTCCTCCGTCCAGCAGTCCTCCACGCTAGCAGGAACCCCGGCCGCAAGGCTGGCCATCAGGGCGGCCTTGAGGCCGTAGGTCATGCCGGGCAGGCCTGCCCCGCTGTCGTTGTTGTTTCGAAGGACGTTCAAGATCCGAGCCTTGTCGGCTTCCACGCTGGCTTGAGCCCGGTCGAAGTCCAGATCGATGAACGTCTGTGGATGGACATGGTAGGTGCAGGTAGCAGCGGCGATGTCAAGATAGTAACGGTTACAGTGGGTAGTGGGTATTAGTGGTAGTAGAAAATGTTACAGTTAGGGTGTACGGCTCGACCGCGTTTCATTGCGTTCGCCACCTCTTGAACACGTGTGCCTATGCCCCATGGTACGAGCGATCCATTGGTACGGCCCAATAATGGTACGGCTCGCCTGGAACCCAACTACCGTGGTAAATGTTGATTAGCTCCAAAGTCCAATATGGAGCTGTCTACTTACTGTACATGCAAATCGTCGGCCGGGCACGATTCTTCAATAACTTTGTCGAACAGCACGCCGACTCAGTGGCGCATGCGAAACCGACTAACAAGCAAATAAAGCCATGCCCCGACAGCCAGCGCACTGCCAGCAGTGCACATGCACATTCTCCCCGGCCGCTGCTCCCAACCTACCTCTGCCAGCCGTACGAGGTCGACTCCATACGACAGCAGTCGCAGCTTGCTCCGACCCGGCCTGCTGGTCTGCCAGGCCTCGTACAGGCACCAGATGCGAGTCAGCGCGGTGCCTTCCTCGTCCAGCACCAAGAGCGTCTCCTCCGCGTCCCGCACCACCTCTCCCACCGCCTCCAGGTCGCTGGATCGATGCCCGCACTCAGCGTGCTGGTTCTAGACACACAGGGGGTGGATGGGGGGGCGAGAAGACCCGGTTACATGACATACGAGAAGGAGGGCCGACGTGGAGCGGGGCGGGGGGGGGGGCAGCGGTATCACATACACGGACGGAACGGGTGCGGATGCTCGTTATCAAGTAATGCCTACCTCCGAAAGGCCACTGCTGCATTACTCAATATCGTATTCCAGGGGAGGCAACTGAGGACACCTCATCAAGGGGCCTTATTGCCGTTCACACACACGCTCATCCCTACCGGTGTGCGACATCACGCAGAGCACACACGTGTGAGTGCGTTCGTGTGAATGCACTCACACGCCTACGCACTGCCGAGTGCGTGCCAGGAACAGTAGAAACGCCCGGCCCCCCCTCCAAACTCAAGCTCCATCTAGGTACGTATGCCGCGTCTCCTTGGTCGATTCACCGGCGTCGCGTCCTGCAGCTCAGCTTACGCGTCCTGCAGCTCAGCTTACGCGTCCTGCAGCTCAGCTTACGGCCTTCCCAGTACAGACGACCCGCCGTACTACTGCGGCCCACTACTACAATTAGTTACTACTACAGCCGGACGATGCGCCGCCGCCGGCAACCGCTGTGAGGTCACCTCACTCCTAGCTGGATTGTTGATACCGTAACTACTCACGATTGCGAACACGTCGAACCACAGGAACACCTCGTCATCAGCCAGGGCCGGCAGCCGTTGCCCCTCCACTCCGCTGCCCCGCCACAGCGCCTGCTGCTCGGGCTCGAAATGGCGGGCCACCATGGCCAGCGTCTCCGCAAAGGGCCGGGACCAGGCATGGCTGACGAAGAAGAATGGGCGGCCCCGGGACAGCGCGGCGCGCTGGCAGGGGTCGGGGTTGCGGAGCATCTGGTCCGCGAAGCAGCACGCGCCGCCGTCGCGTGCCGCCGCCGCCGTCTGCGGCTTGATCAGCTCCGAAACCACCTGCGCCGTACTCAAGCCGCGCTCCGCGACCCGGTGCTGCTCCGTGAAGTGCTGAAGCCACGACAGGGACACCGCCATCTGCGACCGGGCAAGCAATGCCGGGGGCGGGGGTGGGTGTGTGGGTAAAAGGAAGACCCTGTGTACGAAGAAACTGGGGGTAGCTAGGGGCAGCCGAGGTTCAGCGCAGCAAGCAAATATCAAATACTCGCATGCGCAGCTTGTATGGACAGATAGGAGTAACTCTATACCTCTATCTAGCCGTTATCGACCAGCGGCCATGGGCCAAATGCTATGGTGCGCGGGGTGCACTGACACGTTTCAGCAAGACGGATTCGAAGTGCCTTACTTCCGACAGAATGTCAAGTCGCTAAATTACATATTTGGCGAAGGAAAGGGTCAGGCGCTGATTGCTCCGAGTGCGCGGTTGAAGTCCAAGGCGTGCTTTGGTCGCTGCCGTGAGCCGTATGAGGCTGTACGGCACTTGCCATGGCAAACGCATGTGTTGCCGTACATCGGGTGACTGTATGTGGTCGGAATCAACACAGCCATCCCACCTAGATACATACGGTACGACGTGAGTGGCTTTGTTGTAAGTGAACACAGTGACCGCAGGCAGCTGTCCTTCACAGGTCATCCTTCGGCCTTCCGTCCCCATCTTGTCAGGGCCCATCCCCAACCCCGACATTGCCCGCCGCTCCTATCTTCAACAGCCGCATCCACATCCTATGATCGATACTACTCCCTCCCCAATCTCGGATGGTTGCAACCCGGATGCCGTGATGCATGGCTGGCCTCAACAGGACGACAGCAGTCCGACCAATATGCATCCAAAGATCTTTGTTTGCTGCTGTAGTGGCTTGCTCGATGAGCTTGCTTGGCATGGTCGATTATTACGTATGTAGGACCCGAGCGTGCGTACCCTTGACGCATGACCAGCAGGACGCGCCGTCGCGCCGCGGAGTTGATGATTATTTCCAACGCCTCGAGCAACGCCGCCAGCGTCGTTCACTTTAGCGTCTCCAGGCGGAGGAACAGCGACAGCCAACATAGTTTCCAACGTCGCCGCTTGCGATGAGTACATACTCGGGCACTACTGCACTCTCCTCAGGTCTGAGCAATCAGTAGCATTTACGTACTGACTAGTAAATAGCATTCACGTACTGACATTGCGCAGCGTCGGCCTCCCCGACGCATACATGCCTCGTGCTGTGGAGGCAGGCGTTTGCCGACTGCTGCGAGGTAACTAAGTAAGGTTATACACTTTTTGGGCCGAAAATTATGTAAGGACACTCCGGCCTCTTTATGTTCAATCAAACGATTAAACGCTGCGTTTTCTAACTGCGGGTTCAGCAGCAGTACGTAGCCGTGCGGCGGGACCGTCCTTTTACGGCGAGGCTCTCTACAGCAGTGAAAACGGCGAGGCTCTCTACCCGTAGGGATGCGCCGTAGCGGCAAAGCATATAGATAGCATCAGGTATGCTCTAGCATTGGCAATGAGGGTCTCACGGTGTCGGTCGTAATCACACTGTGAAGTTATTTTGACGGACCGACCGACCGCACGCACGGTGGTTGGTACGGAAGTTGCACATACAGGGTCCATTAGGGCCATTTCGGTCGACTTTGTGTGGTACTGGCATTTGAGACATGTCAAAAGACAATGTAATAGGAATTATATATTTATATCTTGCATGGCGAAGGGGTACAGCGATCTACCGGTAGGCAATATGGAATTTAGTGCTGCCGGCTAGCGGGCGGCGAGCGGATTGGCGCAGCAAGGGGCGCGAATGGCGCCCGACAAATTCAGGACCCTGAGCCAGATTCGGAATTTTCCAGGCGTGCATATTCCCAAGGATCCACTACCGGTAGTTTGTTCCCGAACTCCACCTATTCAGGGGCGCTCCTTCCTTATCAGTGTGATGAGGACCATGTTTTGGTTCAGTGCATCAACTGGAAAGCTAAGCGGATTAGCGTTCTGACAAAGCGAGCATAGCGCGGGACCGAGCCAACCGCTACAAAGGCAGGTTACCGCGCAGTACCGCGTCGTCAAGCAAAGTACGTGACCCGCTAGTCCAGGTTTGTCGCGCACCAACCTAAGTTATCGTTACCCAAGAAGCATGGACCTTGTTGGACTGCAGCGGCAAAGCCCTTTCTCGACTTTGTCCCTCACGCTGGCGAATTGCACGCAAAGTAAACTTTAATTGATGAAGATGAGAGGGTTAATGATAAATTCTAGGCCCCGGCTGTCGTATGGTAAGGCCCCGCATGGGAATTTCCTCTTGTCCTGGGTTCGGCCGGGCTTGGGGGCGCTGTAATTTCTCATCATCAATTGTAGGCATGACGGCAAATGCGGGGATTGGCGGATTGCGGCGACATCGTATCCCAGGCCTAGGGCTTCAGTCGAGTTACTTGGATGAACCCTGCGGTGCATGCCAGACGCGGCGGATCGTGGCGGGAGGTAGCAAAAGCAGCCAAGTACAAGTAAGAGCGCATCCCTCGGCGCTCCTAAATAACCAGGAGGCTTCAGGCGCCAGGGAGCGAGTACAGCCTCGGCAGTACGATCAATCCCAGACGAACTACGAAAAGGCGGGCTGCCCTATGCAAGCTACAAAGCTGCGGCGCGTCCAGCCATTCATGGACGATATCCCGAGGCGGCAACTTAACCAACATTGCCTAGCAAGGCAATAACCTTTCAGCTTATATATACCCCTGGCTATTGCATATGCACAGCAACGGCATTTGACTGCTGTTACACTTGCGGCTCTGGGGAGGTGCTCCGATCCTAACGTGGAAGTGCTTAGGTTGATGCTGACGGGGGACAGGGGGGTGAGATAGCTACGTGGGGGAATGCGGGCCTCGTCCGTCGCAGGGTTCAGAGCACACGGAGTGCATGCGGTGTGAGGACAAACCCGGGGGGTGGGTGCGCTGCGAACCAGGTCGGCCCGAACCCGACGACGACTCCACAGCGCAGCACAGCACTCCGCAGTGCAGGCGCTTCGGAACCTGTTGGCGCACAACTCCGTAACTCCAAATGCTGGTTGATTGGCGCCTGCCGCCGCTAACCGCGGTACGTGCCCGCCGCAGCAGCCAGCTGACGAGCACCTCGCACCGGCTGCACCACCTGGTCGATCGTCAGCCCAGCTGTCCGAGCGAATTCAACCACATACACGCCGTTGCTTGATGGCCTCGTCCCGCCGCCATAAGCCCCACTGCGCTGTCGCCTTCCCCCCCACACCACCACCCAGCCACTACTCCGTTGCCACCAGCAACCACCAGCACCAACCAGCAACCACCAACACCCTCCAGCACCCTCCAGCACCCGCCAGCACCCGCCAGCACTTCGAGCATCCTCGCATTCACTGCGACACGATGCGCAGTGCTGCCTCCTCGCTCCCCCCCCCCATCATCTGAATTCCTTCCCCCAGTAACCCCCCCCCCGCCCCCTTCCCCCCACACACACGTGCACTCGGGCGGCGGGTAGCGTCCGCGCTGGTTGTGTCGGCACACCGTGACACACACCATATCACATCGTGACACACACCATACACTCATAATACGACATATGACACCCACCCACGGCAGACGGGTACGCGTGCGGGGCGCATTCAACTCGCCCATCACGTCTAAAACACATTGCGACACGCGCACACGGCCTGCCGCACGCCGCTTCATTCGTGCCCCTTTCCCCCCCCCCCCCGCATGGGCAATTGCACCCCCCTGCATAGGCACACGGTGCCACCCTCCCGCCAGGCCAACACCCACGGGAGGGTTCGTTTTAGCAGCACGTGCGGCAATATACACGCAGGAGCCCAGCCAGTATGTACCGGTAGCCACCTGCATGCAGCCACTCCCTCGTTAGGGGCAGGTAGCGTGTGGTCGCTAGCTCGCGTCCAACATCGCGAAATGAAGCGAATGAAGAAAGGTGAGATGCCCTCATCGTCATCGCGCCTACGGTAAGTCCCGAGACAAACGTGTGCTTGTCAACGTGCCCTGCAGTACTAAGGATGGATCAGCGGGGCCGCCATTTTGGTTCCGCAGACGTGCGGATGGATCTGGTAGGGGTGAATATGTAGTTATGTACGGCAGTCTCCAGCACACCAGCTCGGTTCGCGCCCAGTACCACGCGCACCACTGCGCAGGTAATCAGGCGCGCGAGGCGCGCTCTACCAACCTCTGTCGTACGTACCTCCAAAGCAACCGCCAACTGTCCATTCACCAATCGCCTACACACCGGGGACCCACTAACGCCTACATACACCGGCACCTCCCTCGCTCCTCCTCACTCACCACCGCCTCGCCCCCCTCCCCCGGCCATCGCCTCCCTCTCCTCGCTCCCCCACTACCACAGCACCACCGACCGCTCACGTTGTGTCACTTTTCATGCATCGCTTTTCATTTGGTTGAGCAGCCACGCCCGGCCACTGGTTGTACAAACGATTCACCGGTTGTACATGCACGTCCGCCAGCAAACAGCAAAACCCACCAAATCAACCGCCGCCTGCCTGGCTGCCTGCCTTCGCGGCTCCAACCTTCCCTGGAGCATCCAGCTGGCGTCGACCCGGTGTCCACCCAGCCATCCCACCACCCCAGCGGCTGCCCCCAGAGGCCCCAGAGAACGAGCCCCAGGCTTTCCTCACCTACCGCCCCAGCACCATCCAACTACTTGAGCCCGAAGCCCTGCGCGTTCTCGAAGGCCGTCAGCAGCTTGCTCCGCAGTCGGGCCCTCGTGGAGTAGTCCGGAAGCAGCAGCGAGTTGAAGCAGGTGTGGGCGGAGGGCAGCCGCTCGCTGTCGGGGCTGCGGGGGGGCGGGGGGAGGGCAGGAGGGCGGGCGGGGGTGTGGGAAGGAGGGGAGGAAACAAAGGGCAGGCGGGGAGAAGGGGGACGGCGGGGGCAGCAGCAGCGGCAGCAGCAGCACGGGGTGGGTTGGGTTGGGTTGAGGGCTGGGTGTACGGCGATGTGTATGTCACGTGCGGACGGTCGGCAAGGCTGTGTATGTGTCGTATGTTGTGTGTGGCTGCCACCTCCCGCGGGTCCAGGGAGGCGGCAACAGATCCAGTCCGTACGGTGGCGGGCCGAGCCCAGGAGACAGGGAGCAAGGTGAGCCAAGGGGGGCGTGTGCATTTGTGCGGGAACGGTATCGCCGCAGCCGGTTCGGGTGGGGGAGGAGGACGGGAGAGGGAGGGAGGGGGCATTTGCTGGTATAACGCCACCCACCCACCCACCCACCCACCCCGAGCGCTGGATGGTGAGCACCAGCGCGCCCAGTCCGGCCACCGGCGCCCGGTCGCAGCCGGTGGTGAAGGCCAGGAAGCGCCGCTTCTGATCCAGATCCAGCTCCGAAACCACCTGGCGGCGGCGGCCGGGGGGAGGAAGGCGAGGGCTTTGTACGTACGGCGCTTACGCGTCGGTGTCGGCGGGGCTGGACCCAAGTGGGTCGTACGACCAAGGTTCAGGACGACCAAGGCGGCCTGCCTGGTGGATATAAGATATATATAGAGATATAAGATCTGTCGGGAGGTATGGAAACTGCCGGCGGGGGGACAACCCGGGGGGACGCACCCCCGGAGGGTCCTGTGCGGGTAGTCGTACGGACACGGCGAAACACACGGATGCCAACAGGTGCCTCCAGGGAGGGCCTACATGACCTCAAACGAAAGCCGCCGACCCACCGACCCGCCGACCCCACCTGCCAGAACATGACGATGGTGGGGTGCTGCCGATGGTACCCGCCTTCGTACCGCGCATTGGCCTGGCGGGCGGTTAGGGCAGTTGAAGCGGTTAAAAGCAGTTGAAGCGGTTGCACCCGCCCCCTCTGGCACAACCCCTCGGAGGAAGCTGCGAAGTGGGACGGCCGCGAAGGCGAAGTGCGGCGTCCGCCCCGCATGAGCTCGCCAGCTGGGTTTTGCCCTGCGTTTATTTCCCATGTCGTGTGACCGGGGGTTCTCACCACCACCCCCGCCACCCAGTTGGGTGCCCTCCCAGAGACCAGCCACCCGCTCGTAGCCACCCGCCCACCACCGCGCCTTCTTGTCGTACACCGCCGTACCTCGAGGGCTCCGAAGTCCAGGTGCGGCAGGCCGCACACCAGCAGCTCCAGCTCCTCGTGCCGAAAAAGGCTCATGGCAGGGCCGCCACACACCTGGAGACCGGAGGGGTGGGGAGGAGTGGGGGGGGGGAGGAAAACCCGTGTACGGAAGAAATAAATAACCACCGTTTGCGACTCACGTTTGGAGGTGCATTCGGGAGAACTTGGTTGAGGGAAGGAAACTAAACGGCGGCGGCGGCGCCGCCGCCGCCCCCGCCACGTCATCTGCCGTACGTGTGCGCACCCACCCACCTGATGGAAGCCGTGCGCGAAGGCCCTGAACTGCGTGTCCACGCTCTCCCCGAGCGTCCACTCCACCAGCCGCGACACGTACTGGTCGCGGTTGGCGCCGGTGACGGGGGTGGCGGAGCCGCCGGGGGTGAGCTCCTGGGTGCGCTGCTCGCCGAAGTAGTCGTACTGCACCTCGAAGTTCCTTCGGACGCGAGGCCAATGCGGCGGTGTGGGGATGGGGCCGGGGCCGCGGCCGGGGGGCGGGGCCGGGTTGTTGTTGGGGAGAGACGAAAGGCGAGCTTTTCGCCGTTCCGGGCGGATGCATCGGCGACACCGGCAACACCGGCAACACCGGCAACACCGGCAACACCGGCAACACCGGCAACACCGGCAACACCGGCAACACCGGCAGCAGCAGCAGCAGGCAGCAGCCGTAACCGAAATGATGGTGGGATGAACGGGGCGTGACAGGGCTCCCCCCCACCCACCCCGTCCCCCCCACCCACTCCCACCTGAACTTTTCCTTATCGGTTTTACGTTCCAGTGCCGACCCACGGGTTTCCTCCTCGTGCCCCCCTACCTGCACAGCACGTCCTCCACCTGCTCCGGCTCCATCGCGAGAACCGCCTGAGGGGTTTCGGAGCGAAGACACGTGTATGTGTGTGTGTGTGCGTGTTTTGGGGGGCCGGGCCCACGAAAATAGTTGGGGAGGAGCGTGGGTGCGGGTGCGGGTGTGGGAGGAGGCGGGGGCGGGGGTGTAGAAGGACATGACCAGCAAGGAGGCACCCCTACAGCCGTACGACAGCCCCATGCGGAGATGGCCGGCTTCCGAGATGCGGTGGAAATGTGGAACGTGATGCGCTGTGAGGCGGGAGGCAGGCGCACCCCCCCAGCAGAGTACCCACGTGCACACGCAAACAGCGGGTTGAACCAAAACTGACACTCTGGTGGGGGCAGGAGGTCAGGAAGTGGGAATGGCTGGGGAGCCGCCACACCCAGATCCAGATCTCGACCCAGATCCCGCGCTCCCCAATGACAAGCAACCCGCCGCATATCCTCCCGCCCAGCTGACCTTGCTTTCGCAACCCTAACCCCCACCCCTCTGGCCCCCTCGTCTCCCCCTCCCCTCCCCCCTCCCCTCCCCTCCCCTCCCCTCCCCTCTCCTCCCCTCCCAAACCCCACCGCCCGCCCCACCTTGAGCGATCGGCCTAGCGTCGGGAACGCCTCCGCCAGGTCGCCTAGCCCCACCGCCTCGCCCAGCAGCTTCTTGTACACCGCCTGGCGTGGGAGGTGGGGGGGAGGGAGGGAGGCACGCACGCACGCACGGGGAAATCTGATGTCATAGGTACTCGTTTTTGCCTTCTGGATGTAAGGGGCGCTGCCAGTGTAGCCAGGCAGCCGCTGTAATCCCCCTCTTCACACAGCTACCGTATCTGTTACACTCGGCCAATCGTACGGATCGCAGACCAGGCCACCCACATCCCAATCCCACCGCTTTCCTCCTGACCGCGGGTTTTTCCTCCCCCCCCCACTAACCCCCACCAACCCCACCCTCCTAACCGCGGGGTTTCCCCCCCAACTCCGCCCCCATCCCCACCCTCCTGACCGCGAGTTTTCCCCCATTCCGCCCCCACTACCCCCCGCTCGCCCCTAGCCACCTGCGGGAAGTGGACGTCCAGGATGATTCCGTTGTAGATCGCCAGCCCCAGCAGCACCCCCACCAGCCGGAACTCCGCCACACCCGCCTCGTCCAGGCAGGCGGCGGCGTTGAACCAAAACGTGCGGCTCTCCTCGTTGTACGTGAACATGCCGTACTGAGGCTGGAAGATCTCTGTGACCTGATGTGTTACGCGTGGGGGGGGAGATGGGAGATGGGGAGGGGGCTGGGATGGGGGGTGGCCCCCCGGGGCGCGGGAGGGGGTGGCAAGAAGACCGGGTTAAACGAACCGTTTGCGCGGGGGCTGGGGTGGGGGGTTGGACGGGCAGGGGAGGCGGGGGGGGAGGGCGCCGGCGCTTTGGCTGGTAGGGATAAAGCCCGACTCGCGTTGGTTTGAAGCCGGGGGCACAGGTGGTTGGGGTCCACTAGGAGTGATGTGACACGCCTTCGCCCCTGGCCCTACACAGCTGTTTCCGCCGTCTCCCGAATCCTTCTCACATCCAAAAATCTACCGCCAACCCACACTCCAACCTCCCTCCCCACATCCCCTCCCGCGTCACCCGCCCAAACCCCAAAACGCCCCTTCTGTTCCCCGCCCCAGCCTTCCCCCCCCCCGCCCCTCCCGCGCCCCCGCCCGCCTCCACCCCACTCACCAGCAGCTGGAAGAACTCCCGTGACACCCCCCCTTGATCCACCCCCTCCTCCGCCACCCCCTGAGACATGAAAGTCACCCGCAGCGGCCGCTTGAGCTGGTGGGCGGGGCGGGAGGCCAGCTGCTGTGCCGCGTCAGCCAGAAGCGAGGTGCGCCGTACGGAGATCTCCAGGAAGACCGCCGTGGCGGGGTGGAGGCCCTGCGAGGCGGGTACGGCAGGGAGGGGGTTCCGAGAGTCCGGGATGGGGGCAGGGGGGAGAAAGGTGTGTATTGGAGCAGGCAGCGCGCAGGGGCTGAGCAGGGAGGGAGCTGCGGACCCACCCAAACCCACCCACCCACCCACCCAAGCCCACCCACCCAAACCCACCCACCCACCCACCCACCCAAACCCACCCACCCACCCATTTCATCCTCGGACCAGCGCTTTTGCCTCCCGCCTTCAGCAGCAGCAGCCCTTCGCACTCCGCCGCCGTCCCTCACACCCTCCGTCCCTCAATCCTCCAACATACAGCCCTTCCCCCCCCACCTCCCCCATACCTCCCCCCCACCTCCCCCCCACGGGTTTCCCTCGAACCCACCTCCCCCCCACTTCCCCCCACCTCCCCCCCTTTCCCCACCTGCAGCAGGGCCTTACGCGCGCTGGAGTTCATCTCCGCCTCCTTCTGGATGTTCGCCTCACCCTAGGGGGGGGTAAGGGGCAGAGGGCGCGGCATGTGTTTGCAGCGACTGGCAAAAAGGGACAGATGTGGTGGGGGTGATGATGGTGGGTGTATCCCGGGAACAGGGGAGCAATGGTGTCCTGTGGTGCGCCCTCAGAGGGCGAGCAGGGCCGAGGAGGGGCGCTAGGAAGGGCCGGGGAGGGGGACGGTCGCTGGCGAGTGGGCGAAGGGGTGGTGGAAACGAGGTGTCAGGGCGGGTGGGCGCGGACGGGAAGGCAGGGGGCGGTGAGGGCTTTAGGGTACCCGACTAGCAGCAGTTGGCGACACTCGGAGCTGCTGGTTGCCTCCCCTGGAATAATAATAATAAGAGGTTACGCTGGCGCTAGGCCTTGCGTGTGTTAAGGGGGCGGGGCGGTGAGGGTGTCAGTACACCCTATACGCTCGCGCCACCGGTGCCTTCCCTGGAGCCGTGCTACCGCCCTCAAAAGCGTCACCCCCCCCCACCAAACTGCGTTTCCTAGTCGGTTTCACTTTTCAGCGCCGACCCATGGTGGGGTCCCTCTCATACCCAGCCCCCTCCCAACACTCACACACACACACACCACACTCACCTGCAGTATTCGGCTCTTGGCCTCCGGGGTGAGCAGGACGGGCACCTGGCACAGCGACACCAGCGGCTGCGGGGTGCCGGAGGAGGTGGAGCGAGGGGGGACGGAAGCCATGCCGCCGGCCAGCTGGGGGGGTGGGGGAGGGACGGGGTGACGGGCAGGTTGAGCGCAGCCGCACACTGACCACACCGACCGCGGCGGGCGGGTGAGGTGGCGGTGGTGATGATGATGAGGGCGGTTGATGCTGCTGCTGCTGATGATGATGAGGGCGGTTGATGCTGCTGCTGCTGATGATGATGGTGAGGGGTCGGGGTGGGGTGTCGTCGGACCCCTGGCGGCTGCAGCGCACCCAGGGACGTGGGCTCGGAGGGCGGAGGAGGCGGCGCCTGCTTGGGAGCTAGGGAGGTACTCTGCATGGGGCCTTATCCTCGCCTCGAGCCACACCACCAGGGCCTTATCCTCACCTCGAGCCACACCCACAGGGCCTTATCCTCACACCCACCTCCAGCCACGCGACGTACTCGAAGCGCAGGTTGACGGCGGCGGACAGCTTCGGGTTGTGGAACTCGGTGAAGGGCAGCTTGCCGCCGGCCTGGCGGGAACCAGGGGGCGGGGGGGGGAGAGGAAGGGGGAGGGGGGAAGACCCGTGGATGCGAGGAAAAACCCTTTAGAAAAAAAAGATGTTTCGAGATGCATGCTGGAGAAGGGTGGGGGGAGGGGGGAAGAGAGGGGAGGCAGGAACACTGAGGTGGGGGCGGGGGGGGGGGTTCAGGGTTAGTGTCGCGGGGCGGGTGGGGCACAGCGAGGATGGGTCGAAAAGGGGCATCCGCTTGCAAGACCTCTTCTATAAGGCGTAGTACAACAGCGGGGTTGCATTGGGTCGTTGGCTGTGTTGCGCAGGGAGGGGGTTGCAGCGCGAGTTGCATACGGTATGAAGTGACGCGCCCTACGCGCCCTCAGAAGGCCCCCAACCAACCCAACCCGACCCAACCCACCCCAAACACAACGCCAACCCTACCGCACGCATCATGACCGCTAGTAGCCCCCCACACACATACCCTCCGGCCCTCCCCCCCACAGCGCCCACCTTTTCGTTTGATGCGTGCAGTCCTGCCAGCACTCGGGCAGCTGCCAGCAGCTCCACCCGCGCCGCTGCCTGCTCCGCGCTGGTCCCCTTGATCCCCGCCGTGATGCCGCCGCCGCCGCCGCCGCCGCCCCGGCCCCCCGCCGCCCCTCCCTCCGCCAGCTGGCCCAGGTAGTGCTGCAGCGGCCGCACCACCCTGCCGCCCAGCAGCTCCGGAGCCAGGGACACCAGCCAGTCGTACAGCAGCTGCCGGGGAGAAGGCGGGTTTGGGGGCGGGGAAGGGAAGAACCGTTTGTGTGGATGGGGTGTGGTCGGGTGGTGTGTCCGAAACCCTTAAGGACAGACAGCAAAACAACGTAGACTCCGGTGGTGGGTCCTTCCGTAGGAATATGGAGGGGGTGATGACCCCATGACGAGGCCTCCCCACCCCTGCCAGAACATCCCAACAACTCCTCAACGTCCCAAAACCCCAAATCCCAACACCCCAAATCTCAACACAACGTCCCAACACCCAAAATTCCAGCCCCCACAGTTTTCCTCCCCCCCAGCCGCGGTTAACGGTTTTTTTCGGGCATCCACGGGTTTTCCTCCGCCCCCCACACACAGCCGCACCTCCTGCGCCTCAGCTGGCAGACGGATCGTGACGCTTATGAGCCGTGCAGCCAGGCTGGGGGGGTGGGAGGTGGGCAGGAGCACAGGGGGGGAAGGTCGAGCAGCGCCGTCTACGACAAGTGAGTGGGGTCGCGTCGTACACCGACG
The DNA here is from genome assembly GCA_003116995.1 of Yamagishiella unicocca. NCBI lineage: Eukaryota > Viridiplantae > Chlorophyta > Chlorophyceae > Chlamydomonadales > Volvocaceae > Yamagishiella > Yamagishiella unicocca. Next base: position 812,061 of record BDSL01000041.1, read on the forward strand.
AGCTGCCGTACCTGGGTCCCAGTCCGAGCCCCACGCTCGACCCCGCCAGCAGCGGGCACTGGTACACAACGAACAGCAGCCGCAGCAGCGCCAGGCGGGAGGAGGCGTCGGGGGCAGCCGCGCCGAGGGACCGGAAGGAGGGGCCCCGGAGGGAGGGGGAGGGGGGAGGGGGGGGGCCGGTGGTAGGGCTGCCGCCGCCGCCGGCGCTGCTGCCCCCCAGCGGCGACCCCCCGGGCATCCCCGGCGGCGCCGCCGCCGCGACCTGCAGCAGCAGCGCGTCCAGTAGCCTCAACAGGCTGTTGCCTAATGCGGCAACCACGTCACTGCTGTACAGCCGGAGCAGGGCCTCGAAGCACGCCTGCGGGTGCGGGTTTGAGGAAGACCCATGAGGGGGGCCGGGGCGGTACCGGGAGGGGGGTGTTTGTAAAGGTGAATCCGCGAATCCACGGCCGACAAACCAAGGCGGTGAAGATGGCGGTCCAGAAGAGACGGGAGGCGAGTAGATGGAGCGGAGGCGCAAAAAAGACCCGCCGTGTACGCGAGAAAAACCGTTTAGAAAAGATGTTTCGAGGTACCGGGAGGGGATGGGGGGGCGGGCCGCGCGCGAGGGTAAACGGTTTCGGAGCGGCGGAGATGCATGGCGCAACAATGCAACATCCTTGCTGATGATGCAGTATTAAAATAGCGCCTCTTAATCTCATTCCTATTCCGAATACGCTCACATAGGCGTCCTCTGAAGTGCCGTCCAAGCTTGAGTCGTCGCGTGTACGACAGGGGAGGACTGTGGCTTCGGAGCTGAATGGTATCGGGTTTCGGGCTTCTCAAGCGCCCTTGCCCGCCGCCTTTGAACAGAAATCGTGGTGCCGGCTACAGGTCCCAGCCGCCACGCGGCTGCATCCACGGGCGAGATCGGCAGCAGTGGTGGGTTCGGGTGGCGGAGGAACGAGACCCCCCCGCTCCCCCCCCGGGGGGTCTTCCTCGAAACCCACGTTTTTTCCTGTACCCCCCCCCAGGCTGTCACGCGCACGGGGTCCCACGTCGCACTCTACACCCCTCCCTGGAGGCCTCGTACCTGTATCGCACCAACATCCATCCCGTGGCTCGGCACCGCCGCCGCCGCCGCCGCCGCCGCCGGCTCTTTGCTCTCGCCGTTGACGCCCGGGATGCCCGGCATGACGGCGCCGCCGCCGCCTAGCTTGCGTTGCGACACCGACGGCGATACCGACGGCGGCAGCGGCGGCTCGGGGGCCGGCGGCTGGCTGGGGTCTCGGAACGACGCGAGGACGAACCCGGGAGACGACAGCACGTCCTCCACAGCCGTGACGACGTCCCGGGTGACCCGTGGGTCCTCCGATGCCGTCGCCGCCGCCGTCGCCAGCCGCATGAGGTCGGGCACCTCGTACGGCGTCAGGTGCAGGCCGTGGCGGCGGCCAGGGTGTGGTCCGGCGGGGACCAGGGCTCCAGGGGCGGCCTCCTGAGGCGCGGGGAGAGCGAGCGGGGGGAGAGGGGAGGAGCGTGAAACCCAGGGGGGGGAGGGCGTGAAAACCCAGGGGGGGTTACAATAAAACCCGGGGGGGTTCGAGGAAAACCCGGGGGGGGGGGATCGGGGGGGTAAGCTAGCGGCGGTGAGAAGCACCGCACAGACCTTCCCCCTTCTGTGACACCTTTTCCTTGGCCAGTCGTACTCCGGTGTGTTTCCCAGTTTCCCACCCGTCACAGTTCCCCCGCCCCCGCGTCTGCTGTCAACTCCTGATGCAGCGCACTGGCCCCCCCCGCCCGGATTCTCTCATACCCCCCACGGGGATTCGCGGATTTTTCTTATCAGACCCCCCACGGGTCTTCCTCGAACCCCCCCGCGCTCCTCCCGCCCTCCTTCCCCCCTCCTTCCCCCCTCCTGCCTCCCGGCGTGAACGGGCTTGGCCAGGTTCAAGCCCCCCGCCATGATCAGTTAACGAAACCCAAGTTCTCCCGCACGCGCGCCAAATGTGAACGACAAACTGCCCGGCAAGTGGGTATCTGCTCCTCCTGGACGCCGTGGAGGCGAGACGCATCCGCAGGTTTCCGGTAATCAAACCACGTTCTCCGGCATGCAACTCAAGCGTATCTTCTGGACAATTCCCGGGAAAGTGTGTCGAGCTAACCTTGGCTAGTACTCCCCCCTCCTCCTATGTCGTGTACACGGGATTCCTCTCCAACCCCCCTATCTCCGCCCCCGCGCCCACCCCCCAGCATGCGCCCACAAACTAGGTGCCCGCCGACCATGCGCCAGCTATCCTGTCCTTTTCGCGTCAACGGTGTTATGCAACCTCCCAGCCATCCATGTCGCGTAATCGGTTTTTATGCCACCTCCTCTGCCCCACCCGCAGCAGCACCATGCCCCACCCACCCCACCTGCAGAAGCACCATGCTTGAGTCCCCCGCCGCCAGGACCGCCAACACGGGCAGCGGCGGCAGCGACGACAGGCGCCGCGGGGAAGAATGGAACGAGTCGCCGCAGCCGTCGCGGCCGCCGAAGGTGCGGCTGCCTGTCGCACTGCGCCCGGGACCCAGCCCCAGCTACATGTGTGTGGAGCGGGGGGGTGGGGGGCGAGAAGACGCTGTTACACGACACAGGAAACGGAAGGCAGAAACTAGCCGCCGAATAAGTTGCATGTGTGTGGGGGGTGGGGGCCGCAAAAGGGGCAGGCAGGCAGGCGGGAGGCGGCGGCGGCGCCAATGGGCGTCGTACCGTACGAGAGAAGGAACATGCGCGTGCGTAGGACCAGGCGCGGTGCCGTGCGACGGCCCGACGGTGTACGACACAAGCAACATGGGACGACTCACGCGGTGTTTGGGAGAGTGATGAGGGGAAGTGCGGGGAGGGGGGGGTGGGGTGAGGAGCCGCGACGTGCGTTGAGGCGCAGACCGATTGGGCAGGGAGGGGTCCCCGCCCCCCCCCCCGCCGCTCCCCCGCCCCGCCCCGCTCCCCCGCCCCGCTCCCCCGCGTTACGGGGAAGGCACCGAGGCGTGCAGGGCGAGGAGGGTGACGCGAGGGGTGTCGTACCGTGGGGACGAGCGCCGTACATCCGTACCTGCCCGAAGTCGTTGTTGCCGAACGCGTACACCGCGTGCGACGCCGTCAGCGCCAGCGAGTGCCGTGAGCCCGCCGACACCTGTCAGACAACGGAAAGTGGTTGACGGTTGACGGTTAACGGAAGCTTTTCCCAAGCTTAGCCAAGAACGGGGCGCGGTTCTTTTATGTAACCCACCCCCCACCCCCCCACCCCGTCTTCATGCCAACCCCCACCCAACCGGGTCTCCTTGCCACCCCCCCACCTGTACGACGTTCTCCGACAGCAAGCCCTGCACCTTACACGGCCTGCGCGCAGCAGCGGCGCACGTACGAGCACAGTTGGCGGTTATGGCTGGTAGCAGTTAGCCGCGGAGCCTGCCTGCCTCCAGTTGCGTTGTACCGGTAAAACATCCCGCAAGTGCGAACATTTTCCGGGCAAGGGTCGATGGCCCAGTAGATGTAAACGACATCTGGCCCCCTCCCCTAAGCGATCCGTTTAATAAGTTCGAGCGAGGGGGGGGCCTAAGTACGTGACGACACCCCAGCTGGTCTAACCCCCCCACCCCCCCCACCCCCCCGCACCCCGCACCCGGGTTTCCCTCGAACCCCCCCGCACCACCGGGGCACACATAGCAGCCGGGGTCGATACTCGACCAAAACCAGCATGCACCTCCAAAACGCGGTGTGTATTAAACATTTCCTGGTCGGTTTTCCGTTCAGTCCCGAGCCACGGGTTTCTCGTACCCCCGCGTGCACCGTCATGCCCAGTCCCCTCCACGCAGCAGCAGGAGCCAGCCAGCCCATGGAACCCCCAGATGAGGAGACCGACCCACCGACCCACCGACCCACCCACCCACCGACCCACCGACCCACCCACCCACCGACCCACCGACCCACTGACCCACCGACCCACCGACCCACCCACCCACCGACCCACCGACCCACCCACCCACCGACCCACCCACCCACCGACCCACCGACCCACCCACCCACCTGCATGTGTTGTCCACCGCGCCCAGCCCCGTGGCGCCCCACGTGCCCCTCCCGAAGCTGTACAGCACACCCCCGCCCCGGCCGCCTCCCGCACCAGCAGCCTCTGCTGCTGCTGCGGTTACGGTTGCGGTCGTTGTTACGGTTGCGGTTGCGGTTGCGGCTCCTGCGACCACCACCAGTGTGTGATCGCCGCCGCACGCCACCTGGGGGTCGAAGTGGGGGGAAGGAGGGGGGTCGGGCTTGTTGGTGTTTCGCTGAGGCATTAGGGTTTCAGGGTTTTAGGGTTTTAGGGTTTTACAGGTACCAAGGACATGTCCGTGGCCGCAGAGCGACGCCAGGCGAAAGGCGGGCGCACTGCATGCACCCCCCTCCTCCTCCGCCCCCCCCCCCGCCCACCTGTGCGGCCCTCCTCCCCCCCCCCCCCCCCCGCCGCCCCACCTGTGCGGCCCTCAACTCCCCCCTCCTCCGCCCCCG